>JAUPFZ010000016.1:652500-1185000 GCA_036937285.1 Euphydryas editha | reverse complement strand
CTTCATAAAATTATAATCTAGGTTCTAAGCTTTAAAGCTAACAATGATTTGTTAAATAACGATAATAAATGCTATATGATAATAAGTGCTAGGGAAAGCAACTAGAATAAAGTGATAGATTAGTTTATTTTTTATTATTTTTTCATGAAACCCTAAACAAATCTTCTTCCTATGGTATTTGGTGTTATCTATCGGATCAGTGAGTACAATAAAAAACTGTGTTGAATCTAGATTGATGCAATTTTGCATCGTAACTATTTGTAACACTAGCGAGAATTTCTTACGAAAAACTTATTTCAACATTTTTTTTTTTTATCTTATTATATGATTTTTATAAGATTAAGAAAAAATACCGTTAGGCACTTTACCTTTCAAGAGAATATAGAAAACAATTTTACTTAATAAACAACCCTTATCCTAAATAAAAAAAAATAAAAAGGCAATCCGTCAATTTATAAAATACATGTTAAGAGAAATCAGCAATATATTTCGAAAAAAAAAAACCTGGCTACGAGCCAAATCGAAACTGATTTTAATACATGGTAATGAAGTCCTTATCGCTCCCGGAGTGCACTAAACGAAGGATTCGTTAGGTCACGACAGGGAGAAATAACGACTCGAGCGCACTCCTACTGAAGGACATCGCCGTTTAATGGACAATTTACTATCGGAAATCTGTTAGATGACTTTGCATATAGATGTCATACTTTAAGTGCAAGCAATTTCAGCAAATTTTTCGTGTTACTTTTGGACTCTCGATGTTTGTTATTAATTATTGTAGTGACAATTCGAGAATGCTTATAAAGCTTACTTGAATATGTTTTATGTATTGTTTTTTGAAATAAAACCATTTAGTACTCACATATTATCCAATAATATAAGTATATCTCAGGATGTGATTTGAAAAACTATATTTGTGTTAAAAATCATGTTTATTGAGGAATGCCATGTGCTATAAAACATCAAACTACGACACACAGGAAGTGCAGCTGCAACCATAAACCTCAATGTGGATGTAACCTCACTGGTTTACTTAGATACGTATATTTAGTATAATGATTGTTACTAATTTAATAAAATTATCTTATTTTGCCTTTTTTGAAAATAAATAATCATAAATTCCGATTTCGCACACCTACAAACGTCCGCTCTTGTACGTCCTAAGGTTGGCTGGTAGAGAATGCTTTTAGCATTAAGCCCGCCTTTTGTAAAATTCAATATTGTGTTATGCAAGAAAGTATAAATAAATACGTGTAAACAAATCTAGTACTCACGACTTTGGGCGGTGGAGTTTCTGAGTGTATGTTGCTCATATTGATGTCCTTCCCGGCCTGCGCCAGCGCTACAAGCTTCAGTGCGACGAACAGACCCGCCTGCGAACATATTATCATTTTAATAAACTATTTATAAACATAGACTTTTAATTAACTAGTGTTACAACAATTTGTTAAACATGTACATAGTTATATATAAATAGCCTAATAATGTAAATGCTTCTTGAAATAAAAACGAAAAAATCACTTTAAAGAGAACAACAGACAAGTCAAGAGATTTACTGCTAACATTTCTCGCTTAACTTTTATCTGTAACGAATTTTATACAGTTTTAATGCAATTGGAAGAATATTATAATAGATACAGATCATCATCATCGTCATATCAGCCGTTGGATGTCTACTGTTGAACGGAAGCCTCCCCATCGACCTCCAGAGCGACCGGTTCAAAGCAGCCTCCACCCAACGGCTTCCGGCGAATAGAGATAGAAAAATATATTTCATTTATAAGTATAGTTAGTATATTTAGCCTTACGTATTTCAAAAGTTAAAATAGATCCAAAATAATAAAATACTATAGAACCAACCAATAGTTCTCCAATTCAGAGATTACACTATCACTCAGTAACCGAACACGGCACACATCCGTCACATTACGCGAACTGAGTCAATAATAACATTATCAATCGTTCATTGTCACGTTTAGATTCATTCATTATGACTCTTCGATATAAATTGTAATGGGTTAACGATTTTATGATATTTTTTAATAAGCAGTAGGAGGTAATGGATTACAGCTTATAACAGAAGGTAAATATTGGTTTCAAAAATTTTGACATTTTCATTAGTCTGTCCAAATATGTGTTAAGTAATTTTTTTTTCACAGTAACTTAAAAAAGTTGTATGTTTTGAGTATGTGTACTGATTACAGGTTTTAATATAATAATAATAATAATATTTATTTATTTCAGACAAAAGTTGTCCATAAAATAGTGTTAGTAACAATGATCTTATATATTATGTTAGTAACAATGATCTTATAAACTATGTTAGTAATAATTATAAGTATGAAATTACATATTAAAAACAAAGGACATGCTAAAAATTAAAACTGTTATATAATATGTTAAGTTGTTTTGGTTCAGTACCATTTACTGGTTTTTAATCATGCCTTTTGTTAAGAACAATTATATGGAGCTTTTTCCACTACGCTCAATATAACATTATTTTACTGATATATTTGAAAAACATCCTTACAACGCTTATCTTGAATGCTGTGAGGAATTACAAACACTTGAAAAATCAGCGATACTGTGCACTAGGCAAGATTTGAACAAGCGATTTCAAATTCAAGCAACGAATTCATGAATTTTATTCATTCATCAATGCTCAACTGACTCTGTGTGATAGTGCCTGTACTGCTTATTATGCGTGTGCGTGTTTGTACGTTAACATTTCTCTATCTGTCCGCATGTCTGTCGTCACTGTGTCTGATTACGTTACAAGAACATACCTAAATTGTCTAAATAACCTTGCATCATTTAGATTAGCTTTTAAAATTTAAGTAATCGTGACTTCCTTAGCTATAATATTTAATTTAAAATATTAAGCAACATTGCCAGTGATTGGCAGTGAACCTCCTTCTATTCCGAGGTGTCGTAAAGGGCGACTAAGGCCATAATGGTGCGAACAATTACGCACCTAACAAGATGATGATGAGCAGCAGTGTCACCATACCCTGCCGGAACACATTGCGCTCACCACCCATCTGCCAAGCGTGGCGAGTATTGGCAAACTCCTCAAAATAACCAGCAATACAGAGGCCAGGCGGTCGCTCTGGAGGTCGATCGCGAGAGAGGCCTACGTTCAGCAGTTAACATCCAATGGATGGTTTTTTTTCTTTATTTTTGTAAGAGCTTTTACACTGAAATGCATATGTCAGCTCTATTAAAACTTATATAACAATTAACAACAGCGTAAAACTAAATAATGAAAAATATTATAAAGATATACATATATCATACATAAATCAATTATTATAAAGTACATAATCTAAACAAATTATAAGCTTCTTCTGAGTTTCATTGTGTCAATACATTAAGGAATACGCTCACATCTGCTCTATTTAAACGAAAGGCTGTAATAAATACTTCCCTAGCCGGTTCATGGGCTAAAAAGTGATACAATGGATGATATGATGAATCAACATTGTAACATCTTGTACAAGTTGGTGTTCAATCCACCGTGCTTCTCCACTGTGTCCATAAATTATTTTTAATCAATCACGAAACTGTTGCAGCAATACTGTTGACATCGTTAGACCTAAACTTTTAAGAGCTCTCGTTAGCGCGGCTCGAACTACATTGAAATGCAATACCTGTATTTATACAATACACTATATATGTAGTCAATATGAATTTCTTTATAACACAAAAGTATTTTGCAACGAAAAAAAATAATTAAAAGAAACAAACCGAATTTTACATGCAATTAAAAATTTTACGAAACCTCAAAGTATTATTCAAAAATTCCCTTCAAACACGAGATTATTTTAAAAAGATCGAGCGATTTGTAAGGAGCGTGACCACCCGTTTCCGTCGTTGAAATGTGAAAAGAAAACTAATTGGTATATTTTACGGGCATTTGGGTTAAACGAGGTATTAAGTGCTTTAAATTAGGACTTTAAATAAGGATACTCATCTATAATTCTACGTTACGTACTGTGTAATTATATCTTGTTTAGGGCCAATTACATCGATTGCTGATAACTTACATATAGTTATCTGATATATAACATTAAACTTCATCATCTTTATCTGTCAGATATTTATATTCGCAATTTGCGAAACTAAAAGTATAGTTGAGATGAAACATGCTGTAAGGGACAAGGGTCCTTTTTACCTCTTGCTCATAAAGTCAATGATAGCTTTCAGTATCTTATGTGCAAGATAAACTTTATAGGCAACAGGTGAAATTGATCGTTAGAGATGTAAAATATTATCAAGTCCTAGAGTTAGTGAGTGTTATGTGTTTAAAATCGCTAATTTCATTACAGTCTATAGATACACAGTATAGCTGATGTACAGTCTTGAATATAACTTATAAGTTACTAAGTTAGTTAACTATTAAGTAAGTTAAAAGTGAGTGATATAATTATGAAAAACATTTTGACTAGAAGTAAATATATCTTTATTAACAGTTGGAGTTGGAAGGCTAAAAAAACTTTTAAAAAAAATTGTACAGAGATCGATAGACATAAAGGCAATTTTAATGTATATAATTTTTTAGAATTCGAATCGGATATACGTTTAAAAAAAAAATATCTACCACATATGGATGTGAATTTCCTGAAATCAACCATCAACTATCAAATTCGATCAGGTTTTATATTAAGACAAAAATCTTCCGATATAATGTAACCCTACTCTCTTAACATGAATCAGCAGAATTTTCACTAAATACGTTAGTGAAACTGTATTCACTACATATCAGTGAATTTCAATAACAAGTCAGTGAATACTCACTAATACACGTACACATATTCAACGATCAAATTAGTGGACTCTGGTATTCACATATTAAATAGTCACTAATTCTGAATGGTACGATTCTCACATTAATAAAAAGTGAATAGTCACTTCAAATTAGTGAAATTTCACTGATTCATGTTTTAAGAGTACTTTTGAGCAATATAAAATATTCTAAGGTAATATAACAGCCTTCAATTTAAAGTTATATAAATAGGTTAAAGTTGATCAAACCAGAACGCGCTGAAGAGTTCGAGGATATTCGGGCGGACGTCCAACTTCTCGGTATAGAGAATGGGGGGACCAGACACATAAATCTGACTGAACTCTAGACAAAAAACAGAACAAATATGATGCCAAATGATTACATAATTTAGGAGCGCAGACAGCTCCAAAATTTTAAATAGGACAAAATTTCGCAATTTGAATAATAATGTCCATATCTGTTACGTTATTAGTTTATATCGTAGAGTTAGTTGATGTAATAATACTTTAAATGTTCTTAGTTTTTAAGATTTTTCAACCCTTTTTTTTATTTACAGGTATTTTTTAAAATATAGACATACTGTCAATTGCATCTCAGTATTGTTAACATTTAAAATTTTCCTAATATAATTATTAAAATATTTGATTTATATGGTATTACTATTATTGTGATTTGTTTTATATAAAGTACCGGAAGAGTGCATAGATGGCGACACTGTTTTCCGAATGATAAATACTGATTTCTGATTGGTCAGTCGCCATCTTTGTGATCTATCTGGCGGAATTGTAACCCTATAAAAGTGAGTTATTGTGACGAGCTGCCACTTATTGTTGACTATTGTAAGAATTAAGTAGTTACTAATTATTGATAAGTTGCGTATTAAAGTGCTGAAATTAGTGGCGTTAATTTGTTTGGATGTAATTTATTAGTGTAATTTTTATTATAAATAAACAATCTACTTGCTCTCTAAAAAATAATGTTTTATTTGAGTGTTCGTACGAATATAATTTTCGAAAGAAAAAAAAAACAATAATACGTTAACCGACCCAGGATCGAACCTAAGACCCTTTGCTCGGTAGTAGCGCTTGCGACCACTCGACCAACGAGGCGGGCACTCTTAGAGTAATGGTTTAAAAATATTTAAGTACATTTTTTCCTCAAATTAACGCGGATATAACCGCGGGGAATAGCTAGCTAGCGGGGTCGTGAATCTACTTATTAAGTACTAGTACTTAATAAGTAGATTCACGACCCTCTTTCAAATGTTACAAGGACACAATAACATTTTCGCGGTTTCACCGTTTCCACCGCACATGTTGATAGTTATTACTGCTTACATGAAGATTTATAACATTATATTACCTCAATACACGGGCTTCCTAATGCACTCGATTAATTGGGTAATTACTGTGATAAACGAAAACAAATAACAATGAATAATTCTTTCACACAAAAATATTAAATAAATAATATATATAAATAAATATGCTTAACATACACACACGGTCATCTGTTCCTAAGGTAGGCAACTTAATGCCTGTGTTTTAGGTAACAGTTGACTGATATACCTACATTTTTTTTAATAAATATACATATAAATAATACATATATAAATAAATACATAATACACCCAGATTCAGAGCGGGAATCGAACCCACAACCCTGGAGCAGAAAACAGGGCCACTGCCAACTGCGCCACGGGCCAGTCAAAATATTACTAGAATAGTATAAATATGTTACTGCAGTGTAATTGCCTGTATTAGCCTGTAAACAACCCATAAGTAACGATTATTATCGGGTGTCTATGATAACAACCGTGACCGACGGCTTTACGTGCTCTCCGAGGCACGGTGAAGAAACGTATAAGGACATACAACCAGACCGGAAAACCGGCACAAATACAAATATGACCCCAGCGGGAATCGAACCCGCGGCGGCGGCCAGACGGCGTTGAGGCGACTACTCGCACCACTACACCAGAATGGTCGTCAATGTGTTGTTTACTGCATTTATATTGAATAAACCAAAGAAAATGGACACATCCGCCTTTCCGTAGCTTGGTTACGAAAACTTGATGAGTTTGACAAACAAATTAAACACATATATTTTAAGAATTTAATTCATAAAATATGTGTTTTCACAAAAAAAAAAAAACTCCTGAACTTTTTACAAATATTTATTATTAAGGACTTAAACTGTAATATGTCTAAAGCAGGAATTCCAAACCTGAGCAAGAGTTATCGTGGGCGTCATATTGATTGAAATACAAAACCACAATAATTAAATGTTAAACGTTGCGGTGAAACCCCGTACATATACGTACGTATGTATACCTGTAATGAGGTATTTATTACATTATTTAGAAATAGATGTTAAAATACACCTCATAGGTTTTTTTTTATTATATGTAAGAGGGGGCAAACGGACAGCCGGTTCATCTGGTGGTAAGTTTACGCGACATCCATAGACACCCGCCAAATCAGAAGATTAGCAGGTGCGTTGCCGGCCTTTCAAATGAGTGTATGCTCTTTTCTTGAAGGTCCCTAAGTCGTATCGGTTCGGAAATACCGTAGATGACACCTGGTTCCATATTCTGGTGGTGCGAGGCAGGAAATGCAAGGTACAAAGATATATATTTAATTAATTGTTATTGATTGATTCAGCTTGCTGATGTAAATGTATTTAAATCTTTGAAGGTAGAATGTAAAAAAAACCACCACCACATCAGCCGTTGGGTATCCACTACTGAACGTAGGGCTCCCCAATCATCTTTGGGATTATCAATACTCGCCACGCTTGGTTGGCGAGGTTGGCGAGCGCAGTGTGTTTTGGCAGGATATGGTGACGCTGCTGCCCATCACCATCCTGGTTTGGTATACAGTTGTTCACACCACTATAGTCTTAGTCGCCTTTTACGACACCTCGACAAGAAGGAAGTCGGGACTGTTCTTCTCTGCCGGTCAGCGCACGGCTAAGTATATATATTACTTGTTAAATATATAAGTTACACACAACTAAAAGAAGCCGAGGTAGTCTATTGGATGTAATACGGGAATCGACACCAGACGACTGCGGATTCGATCCGGGGAACAGCTGAACGTTTCAAAGTAAGGCATAAAGTTAATTTACCCTGCATGTATATACACTAACCCACTTTAGAACAGTGTGGCGGATTAAGTTCCAATCCATTTCTTTTAAAGGAAAAGTGGTCTTTGCCCACCAGTTTAACGTTTACTACACAGCCAGCCACAGTACACAGTATCACAGTACAACACAAAACATAGTACAGACTCATTAAACCAATATTTTTTTAATGACAAAAGTTTAGTTTTCTCTTCTTAAAATACAAATCGTTTAAATTTCGTCAATGAAATTAGTAACACATTCATAAAATATCAATATCTAATCCCAGATGTATAAAAAAAACTAAATCAGTTGAGATAATGAAATAAAAATATTTATTTCGCTATAAGGTGATTTCACACACTTAACGAATGTCAAAAAAAATCTACATTTATAATAAATACGTCATGGTAGCAAAAACACTTACAATACAGAAATGGCTAAATTTTAACATTAGGTACATTACAAGCTTAAGTATTAAATACATATTAAACATTATACTTAACTATATTAAGCGAATAAATGATCTCGCGAGATCTCGGCGTCTAAAATCACGCTAGAATGAATTTACTATTTGTGATTAACGACAAAATAACCCCATAACGCTCTCGACCCCTCGAGGCCTGCATATGAGCAACGAGCACTACACTCTTAGCGCACTCATTAGGAGAGCCCTTGATTATTTTGGCCTTAACATTTGATGATGTTTGAGACCGATAGAGGCAAAAAAATTACGTGAAAATTAACTGTACAAGTAGAGCCGTGTGGAAATCGTATACTACAAAAATCGATTAAAAGAAAAATTATATTACCAATAATCTTTATTAGACAATAGGTGTAGTGGTGCGAAAAGTGATCTTAACGACGATGATGTCTAAATATGTACATATTTGTTTCAGGTCTGGGTATTTATCGTTTTGAGTCTCCCCTCCGTGCCTCGGAGAGAACGCTAAACCGTCGGTCCCGGTTGTTATCATAGACACCTCAAAAGCATGTCATTCCCTAACCCCGTAAACTACCACTATGCAAGAAATCATGTCGATCCTTTATCAATCCTTTACTTTGAAAAACCAAAAACAAATCTATCCCACGTGAACTGTACATTATTTCCGGGATACAAGTATTATCCCAAATTATAACCTATCTCTGCCAAACTTCATCAAGATCCTTTCAGGCGTTCTGAAGTGATTGATTAACAAACAATCATCCAACGTTTTACAATTATAATTAATTAATTATTATTCAATAAACCGACACGTCCAATAATCCGGCACCCTCCGCACATGCGAGAAAAGATTTTTAAACAAGAACAACAAGTTGCACAAAAACAAACCTCAATTAAAGATTATTTTAAACGATGTAATTAGTTAATTGTGAGATATGTGGTTTATGATTATATGTATATTTTTTAAAAAAAAGTATAGAACATGAACACGAATACATTGTATTCCCTTTATGAAATGCTTTATTTTATTTTACCATGAATTTTTTCTATACAATCCAGTAATCTGAACATTCCAATAATCCGACACCTCTGGTTTTTAATAATAAATAAATAAATATGTTTAACACACACACAAGGTCGTCTGTTCCTAAGGTAGGCAACTTAATGCCTGTGTTTTAGGTAACAGCCGACTGATATACATTTTTTTTAAATAAATATACATATAAATAATACATATATATAAATAAACATGTATTACACCCAGACTCAGGGCGGGAATCGAACCCACAACCCTTGGAGCAGAAAACAGGGTCACTGCAAACTGCGCCAACGGGTCAGTCAAAAATAGTGCCGGATTAGTGAGATTCTGCTCTAATTTTAAAATAACTTAAATACGAAGCTTTAAGTTTGCTTTATAAAACATAATATGAAAATAGTCTAGATAGGATTGAACTTATGACCTTGTTCGACCGTCTGCCACAGCTTGAAGTCTTTATCGAGACTAAATTGAAATCAAAAATCAAAATATTTTATTCAGCATAAAATTATTACAATTATTTACTGAACGTCATGAGTCTACCACCAGTTCGGAAAGAAGAAGCCTCTGACCTGAGAAGAACTGGCGAAAGAAACTCAGCGGGACTAATTTTTGTGTGTAATTAATGTTTTTTTTTCAAAGTAAATTGAAATTAACAATAATTCTCTATAAGTTGAAATAGCCTGGAGGCGATCATATCATTCCCAAGGCGTACTGTCTTCTTGAGTTAGAGCATTTCAACGAAAGTCCATTTTTTTTTTGTGTTGATAAATAAACCGTGTGGCTATTACGTAACTTGCGCGATCTCTAGAAGTCGCTGTGGTGTCGAAATTCAATACTAGCTGAGCCACAATTAGTATAGAAGTTATTTTTAGTTTGTTTGTGTCTGTCTGTATATTTATTGCCAAATCACACAAAATCTATAATGGATGGAAGAATATAGAATGGAGATCCAACTTAAAATCTGATATAAGTCTCATCTTGATACATATCTTGATACACTTGATAGAAGTATAGTTCTCTATAAACAATTGTAGTTAAATCATAAAGAAGTTGTTTTTATACACATATGGCTAACAATACAATGTCAAATAGACTAGGAGTGTCTATCAAATACCCCATAACAGACGCGAGAAGTAAATATTGATTATGAACCATCACAATTTGCACTAATAAAATACTATTACATAACAAATTTATATTATTGACGCCGTTCGTAAAACTTTTATAGCTCTGTACCTCGCATGAAATAATTTAAGTAATACGACCTTTTATAATACGATGAATATTCAAAATACTAATATTATGTATGTATGTATATAATATCTGTTTATATATGTTTATATTTAATTACTTATACATATATGTTACTCATGTATGTGTTTTTTTTTAAATATTGTTTGGGGCAAACGGAGAGTCGATTCACCTGGTGGTAAGTAAAAACGACATCCATAGACACCCGCTACATCAGAGGATTAGCGGGTGCGTTGCCGGCCTTTAGGGAGGGGAGGCATGTTCCATCGGATCTGTGGAGAGAATGAAAGGGATGGGCCACCGGATCTCTCACAAACCGAACGAAACACGACGACAGTGCCGTCATTTCACGTTGGTGTTATGTGAGAGCGAAGTACTTCCCCGGGCGCGCCCGCGCCGGCCCATTCAGCTGCAAGCAGCATGGCGCTACTTTGGCACTTAATTGCTCGTGTATTTCAAATAATGATTGTTACTAATTTTATTATCTTATTTTGCCTTTCTTGAAAACGAATTTTCTTAATTTCCGATTTCGCACACCTACAAACGTCCGCTCTTGTACGTCCTAAGGTTGGCTGGTAGAGAATGCTGTTAGCATTAAGCCCGCCTTTTGTACAATTCAATTTTGTGTTGTGCAATAAAGTATAAATAAATAATAATATTTGGGTCGAATTCCGTAAAGTAACCAAAAATACAGTTACTAATGAAATAATTGAATAGTATCTAAAAGCCTTACTGATAGGATACTCGTAGGGTATGCATTCCAGCATGAGATGGAAATATTTAACGACAGATTAGCGGAGTGGTCATTGGTCGCGGGTTAGATCCCCGCTCGTGACAAATATTTCTATTACCCATAGAAGTTTTTTATGGTCTGGATTTTTGTAATTTTATTGGGCATTTCCAGATCTATGACACAGGATTCTCATCCTAGTGAAGGCCGTTGGGTGTGAGGTGATCGATATTATTATTATATTTTCGTTCGATATTTATTATTATAAGTATTCCAATGACAACCGTTCTGGCGTAGTGGTACAAGTAGTCGCCTTAACGCCGGCGGTCGCGGCTTCGATTCCCACTCAGTTGTTTCTGGTCTGGATCCTTATGGGTTTCCTCGTGTCTCATTATCTCTCGGTATCATAGACAAGATATCTATCTATGCTATCAGATGATAGTGATCGTTACTCATGATATCCATCAACACGCATTGGAGCAGCATGGTGAACTAAGCCCCAACCCTTCTCCTATATAAAGTAGAGGCTTTTGCCCAGTAGTGGAACGTTCACAGGCTAATAGGAACAGACAAAGGCTAGTGTATGTTAAATAATTATTTTATTTATATATATGTATATGTGTTATTCTGATGTATAAGCTATATTACTGTAAAATTTCATCTAAATCCATTCAGTAGTTTTTGTGTGAAAGAGTAACAAATATCCATCCAAATATACTTTTGCATATTAATAGGATTATACTTTTGCATTTATAATATTAATATAATTAATAATATATTATATAATATCTACAAAGATATAAAATGATGACTGACTCAAAATGTATTTTCTTAACATTTATATTAAATACAACAGATAGGTTATACAAATAAGAAACTATGATGTTAAAGAGATTACATTATTTAAGAGTTGAAAAACAAGAACATATCAGATAAGATAGTAACATATGAGATACTTATTGTACATTTCAGTACATCGAATACAATTGTATATTCTATATAAACTTTCCTGTAAATTACTTTATCAATAAATTTTCCACATCAATTTATTTAATTCTAAAATCATTATTCAAAACAATATTTAATCTCCATCACACCACATGCACCATAATTAAAATGCAACACAGCACCATAATTAAAATGACTCATTTTCATTTCAATTGAATTATTAAAAACGCAAAGTAATTGACTACAAGATGTTCGAATATCACCTGTACCAATACACACCGACAAAAGCTACACAATGTCTATTCACTTACATTTAAAGAAAGTCCTTTATGGCTAGAATAACTAATGAAAATTTAACACATGCCTTTAAATGGAGTGGCGGGGGGAAACTTATTTATTATGGAATAAGTCATTCCTATCAGAGTAATAAACTGTTAAAAATTTACCACATTGCATACAATATTCTTATTATATCATATTTTTTTAAATATTATAAAGGTGAAGAATGTCTATTGCTATTGGTCTGAATTTAGCGATTCTATTTCAATAATGAAGTCACTTTATGAAATTTCAATTCAAATTTCAAGAATGTAAAAGATTATAAAAAATCTTACTATGGGAATTTGGACAAAACAGTTCAGGTCATCTAGATCTAATATATAACTACAATTTCTTATTAGAATGTGTTATTACACACAATAGTAACAAAATAATATCATAAAATATTAAACTTATATTATATATATATATATATATATATATATATATATATATATATATATATAATATTTGATAATTTTATCACTTACTTTGTCCAAGTACCCCTTCCCGGTGGGATCTGACAGATCCCATATTTTGCTGAGTACCACATCACTGAGACGTGACTTTTTGAGGAATCTGGCAGCATCCAAAGCTTGTATCGCTCCTGTGCCATTTGGGTCCACCTGCAATGTTCATTTTAACACTATTAATTTTAGGAAAAGTATTTTTATACATTAAACATTAAACAAAATATTATTATTTAAAATACTTCAAAAATAATAAAATTAGAAATTAATATAATTTTTTACCCAAATTCAATGAGAATATACTTATTATGAGTATAATAAATGAACTTTGGGCCAAAATATATATCATATACTTTACATTATAATTACAAATAAATTAATTGTTGTGTAACATCCAAATTGTGCTTATAAAGCAGACATAATTATTAATATATCTAATTTATTACAGTATACTTTAGCTTTATTTCTGACATGTTTTACCTTGAAATTCTCACATATACCTACACATCCTAATATAATTTCATGTTCTTTGTAACAATTAGTATTAGTTAATATGTTATTTCTCATAGAGTACTTTGATAATGGAAAAATACTAATGGGATTCATGCAATTCAGATACTTAATGCATTTTTTTAATATATTATTATTTTTAAACGGACAAGTCTTAGCTATAAAAAAAAAAGACTAAGCATTGGAAAATTCAGTTTTTATCACCATATAAACGTCACTAATCCTCAATGTATACTAACTTTTGTACATTTTAAACGATTGTGTAATCTATTTAATCAAAGACTTTCAGTTATAGCAGTTATATGCTTAAGAAACTTGTCTTAAAAAGTATAATACTTAATTTATAAATAACTTTGTGATAGTAAGTCTTGAAATAACTTATTGATTTTATAATCAAAATGCCTGTTTTCTTATTAAGCTTACTGTCACCGCTTTTTGTTTACGAATCGATACGTTTATTGCTCTACATTCTACAAAGATACCTATTCTAAATGGAATAAAGTACATAGGAAAAAATCATTGTTTCATATCACTTACTTGATGATAATACGCTTCGTATATAGAACTGTGGGTCCCTGCCACCTGTAATGGTTCAATCCACATTTTGAGAAGATTTCACAAAGCGTAATTTACACAATTATTTATTTTACACGAATAATTTCAGTCGTTATATGGGTGTGACATGTCTATACCGTTTATGACATTTAATGTTCGCGCAAAAACTACGAGAATTTACGCATTAAAAAGAAAACTAAACGAAAAAAAATAAATCGAATAAACATCACTAACAATCACTACACTATTCATTTAAAAAATTAATAAAATTAATTATTAATAAAACCCATAGTAACTATAAGTTTTAACGGCAATATAATCCGACTAGAGTTCGTAACACTTCGACGTCGAATATTGTAATGTTCTAATGCCTTGGGTATCAATTAAACCGCACTATACAATAAGTCATTTATTAAACTTTTTCTGAATTCGCGATTTTCTTTAATCAGCACTACACAAATAATTTAATTTGCGTAAATTCTACCTGAGTAGGAGAAGGCAAGGCAGCCATTTTTTACATCTCCTCGTTGACCAATCAATAGAGTTCATAGACAAATGAGATTTTGACATATCACATCGCCTTGTGATGTACCAACCTACTTGCTGATACTTTGCTGGCTAGTGACTTACGCAATAATAAAGTCGATTTTATTTTCTTGGCAACAAATATCGATGTATTTGGATCTGTATCTTTGGTACCACTCACATTTTTCAAACAAAAATTTGGTTGTCTGTAAGGTAGATTTACGGACGATAATTTTACGTGATAACGTCATAAGAAAACAAGAATAAAAAATTGCATTCTTTTATGCATGGAGTATAGTAGTATCTATATTCCATGCTTTTATGAATTGAATTGAATGATTTTCACTGAGTTATTATTATTTTGTATAATAAAAAGAATAAGTTAATTCAATTAATTACAATTTTTTTCGATCATATCAGATTATACTCTCAGAAATTAAAACAACACGTTCAAGTAATATATAATTAATATTTTTAAAACATATTCAGTACATTTTCCACTATTATAATAATTCTGTAAACTTTATTTTCAAACATGTAAAAATCTCTGGAAATGTATCTGCGTATATATATAGGTACACGTATGATGTATCTACTTAATAATTAAAACTACAGCAAATATATTTTGTATCTAGTGTTATTTCTTTAAAGTGTAGGTACAGAGTATCAATAATGTAAAATGTTATTTATTTATAAGAAAATATATCATAGATTTCAATATTAAGTGTGTGTATCTTTGAAGGCATCAATATAACTGTTCAATTTTAGTAGGCCTCGTCTATTAATATCATAATATTTTAAATGTTGAAAGTTTTCAATCCATTGCTGCACTCTTTCATGTCGTTCAGTTAATGGAATCAGAGGAAGAACAGAGGTCACGACTGCCACTGCGCAGATATCACATAATAGGACCTATAAGATAAGGTACATAATTAAAAAAAATTGCATACTTTAATAAATTTATTCCACATACAGGATGTATTTGGAACGCTTGAAAAAACGAAGAGGTATGATAGAGTTGGCATGACCTGACATGATGCAAGTGAAAAAAACGCGAAAGGATTTTTTTTTTCTTGCCTCTTTTCATAACTTTTCTTGGTATAATCTGGTTTGGCAAACATAATGAAACAGAAATTTGAAGATAATGCTTTAAAATAATTGTGTTTTGAAAAATCTGTAATGTATTGAATTGAATACTACATCGTTACGTACGATACGTTTACGTTCAGGTGCGCCATCGGCTGACAGAGTTCGCCCACCGGCGCGAGTTCAACGTACTCCCGCACCGCTCGCGCTCGCGTCTCCGCTTGCGTCTCCGGTGCCATTTATCGCTTTAGTCGTTCATCGTTTTAGTTATTACGAATAAATTCAATAACAACCTTCCTATTTTTTTGTAATTATTCTTATTTGTTATGAGTGTACATGTTACGCCCAAAAACCCGAAAACGCTCATTGAGCGAAAAAGAAAGCCTCAACGCGTTGTGGCCTATGTAAAACACATGAAATACATAACACACGAAACACACAACATCAAATTATGCAAACGACCACAATGCGTTGTGGACTTTCTGTATGGTGGTTTTTTTTTTTGCTCAATAAGCCTTTTTATGTTTAAGCGTAACATACAAACTGCACGCTGAACAATAAACACTGGTACTTATACATTTCATATCATACGAACTTTATTTAACATTAATAAAAAATATCTTTACGTATTACTACAAAAATAATAAATGAATACAAACATTGTTTTCTAATATTTACGGGAATTTCACTCATTATAATGAAACTACATACTGGTACATTATTGGTAGTAACAACAAGTTTACCTACCCAAACAGAAAATACTTTCATCCCACATGTAATCTGGACTGATGAAGCCACTTTCACGCGAAATGGCCTGTGGAATAGGCGGAACCTTAATTTGTGGTCAGATGAAAATCCACACGCCTACGAGGTAACAGGACATCAAACCAAATGGTCTGTGAACGTGTGGGCTGGAATATTTAATATCCAGGCAGGGGCGTGCGCTCCTTGTAGGCAGAAATGCAGTGCTTTACTTGCCATTCACAGATATTTTAATAAAACGTTCGTACCGTTTAGATGACTTTAATTGATAGTAAATAAATGAATAAACAAAATATAGTAACTTAAAAACGCCTAATATTTTATAAATAGCACCTATTTGCAAGCACACAAACATTATGTTTGCCATGCGTTTGGCGATAAGCAAGCGGCGCTGTGTACCTAATCAACCAAGTCATGCCGTCGCGTCCCGCAGGAGATTTGTTCGCATGTGTGTAGTAATTTTGGTGCCCGTGCACAGTTCGCAAACGCACACACCCATGAATATCGAAAGCCGGACCAGCCGCGACTCCTACGGCAGGCTACGAAAGTTCTGCAGTTGTCGGGATTAATCGGAAATGTGTTACCTGTAATCCGAGTAGTGTAATGTTTAATTGTGTTTCGTGTCGGCCATTTTCCTTTTTTTATGTGATAAGCATTGTTTACTATTTTATTTGCGCCAGTATATTTATAGTTTTCTTAGAAGATTTTTCATTTTAACATTTGAAAGTGTGTACATTTAACAGTTTATTACTGAGTTTCTATAATAATTGTAGTGATTTGCTTTTACTTGTGCGTTTTTTGTTTGTTTTTAAATGTTATTTGATTGTGAGGTTTGTGTTGAAAATGTGTGTTTATTAAAAATTAAAAATAACAAGTTCTCACAAATTGTCATTCAGTGAGAAGATTCAAATTGTGTCTAAAGGTAGGCACAACAATTAAACCAGCAAAAAAAGGAATGTAACTCGAAAGTTTCGTGTTATAGTTAATGTTAATAAAAATGTTAATAAAATAAAAGTTATGAAACGTATAACTGGCTGTGTGGTTGTGTACACACGATTAAATTATATTGTTTTCCTTGCACATTGTTTAGTAATTCTAGTACAGTGTGGACTGATTCGGGATATTCAGATTTAAATAATTTCTATTCCGCAGCAACATCTGATCCAAAAGAGATCCGTCGCGTGGCTGTGACTATGCTAAATATCTATAAAAGAAAAAGTTTTAGTGGCTGAGTACTCCGCCGCGTACCCAGTGTCATAATCCTGTGCACGCCGCTGTAACCTGGTACTGGGACCAGTATTCTTGCCGGAGCGTTTAAATGGACCACGTTATCTCGAGTTTATAAATTACCATATTGAAACAATTTTAGACAATATTCCACTGTCAGAGTATCGGATAACGTGGTTCCAGCATGATGGTGCACCGCCACACGTCGTTAGATCAGTAAGAGAGCGTCTAACGAAGTTGTTTGGCGATTGCTGGATTGGCAGGCTAGGGCCTCATGCCTGGCCGCCTCGTTCACCTGATCTAACCCCATTAGATTTTTTTTGTGGGGTTACGTAAAGGAAAGGGTGTTCGATCGGGTGTGTGACCGCCATCGAAATGCGTGATCGGATTTGTAGTGTTTTTGCCAAGTTGCAAGAAGATTGTGTAGTGGATCCTTCTTTAATGCCTCGACTTCACGAAGAGACACATAGACGAGCCCGGATTTGCATCCATAGGAATGGAGCTCAATTTGAACCCCACCTCATTCGAACACGAAGGATGTAAAAAGGTAAGTGGTTCTGTACTTTACGCTCCGCCGCCGCGCCGCCCACTTGTCGAGCGTCTCGCGGTCAACGAGGGTTCACAGCGTGTGCTATGCGTACATGGCGGGTTCGCAAAATAGACAAGTCGTAAAATGTTCTTAAAAAAACGTTTCTGAGATAAATGGTTATATGCATTATATAGTATATAAATAGTATATTATTAGGTTTAAATCTTTTCAAGCGTTCCAAATACACCCGGTATAAAAATATTTGCATAAATACTCATACGTCACCTTATTCCCAGTTAACCAGTCATCTTTTAATTGGTATTCTAAATAGTCCAAAGCGGAATACCATTCCTCTATTACCGTCTTACTTACAGGCCATTGTCTAGCAAAATATTTGGACTAAAACACAATATCTATATATTTATATACACAAAATGTAATAGATATTAACATGTTATATCGCTCATAGAAGTTCAATACACAATCAAAATAGTTTTAAGCTTTATATTTACCTAATTATATTATACTTTTTTCGAATTAATTTTCACTAGAATTATTATTATCTGATAAAACATTATTTTTAAATATTAAATTGAGTCATTAATGATATTCCTAAATAAGAAAATTTTAAAAGACTGCATTTTTCAGCAGAAATAAATTGATTATACCAACGAAAATACAACTTACCAATAAGTAACTATCGACACGAAATAATGTACTAGAGTTAAAAAACAGCATTTGATTCACTTTTGCTCTTAGTATAGGATTTTCAGGGTAAAGAATTTGTTCATTAGCTATCTGACAGAGATACATAGCAATGGCGTGACTATCAAGTATCTTTGTATCACCTACTTGCAATGCTGGTACTTTTTGCAGAGGATTTATCTTAAACAAAATATAATCAGCAAGTAATAATATAGTATATATAAAAGTAATTAAAAATTACGTTGATTAGATGTAAGGTGACCAACTATTTTTTGTTCAAAAAGAGTACACTTTGCAAGTACCTATATTATTGATGGCATTTGATATAATGTGAGCATTACAACCAATTCCCAAAATATTTTGTTTTAGTAGATCTTGTAATTTTGTGTACACATTATTGATACCTTTACGGGTGTGTCCTCCAAACCTAATATTTGTGTTATCAGCCGAGAGCGCCAAAATTTTCTTATTCAAAAAACGGAAAATCTTTTCTTAAATTTTCGTTCAAAAGGTTTTTTCTTCCTTTTATTATCGCTCATATTTGAATTAAAAATCTAAAAATTTTATTAGTAATATATTTTTTATTTTGATTTTAAATAAATATTATAATCTGAAATTATTTCAGTAAAATGAAACTATTATATTAATACTTACATGCAACTTCACCTTCACTAGATAATATACAGGATGACTGGTAAATTACTATCCATATTTAAGGAGACTACTCGGTACATGATTCTCATTCAAATTATGTAAAAAAAACAGGTAAATATTAATAAACTTTTAAGTAAAGTTATTCAACAATTATCCAATTATGTACGCGTCATCTGGACACCCTAGCAGCTAGCTGCACTTTTGACACAAAACAGGTAGTTCACCTACGTCCAAACGCCGCCACGTGTTAATAGGGTAGCAGGATAAACAAGCATGATCCAGTCCCTTTTAATACTTTAATCCTGGCTTAGGATAGGCAAAAATACTAAGATATTTTACTCGTTTAAACAACAAATTTGTTGACTAGGTAAATGATGTGAACTTTGGCAATTTTTAGATGTGAACAAGTGGCACAGTACAACACCTGTGCACGTACCGCCGGCATGACTGTAGGGTGTCAACGCTTCATTTACTAGAATTGAAATTTATGAAAATTTGGTCAAAAATTAAGTACCTATTTTTTTACATAATTCGAATGAGAATCATGTACCGAGTATTCTCCTTAAATATTGATAGTAATTTACCAGTCATTCTGTATATAAAATAAAATTTTATTTTATTTTGTACACCTGACCTCAAATCTTGTTAACTTGAACAAAAAGAACGAAATTGTTGGTTTTCTGATTCTCTAACCTCAAATTAATTAAACAGAAAGGGGATTACCATAAAACTTTGCCGTATATTGTACTACGCATGCGTCAAGACGACAGATTAGTATATATGTAGGTCAAGATTGTTATTCAAATCACTGTCATAATATTTCATTAATAAAATTGTAATGAGTATAAAAGTATACAAATGAGTACTTTCAGAGTACATGATTTGAAAAGAGTACGGTTTGCGAAAAAAGAGTACAAAACTCAGTAAATGAGTAGGTACAGTTGGTCACCTTATTAGATGGAATACCAATTAAAATATTTTTAAGTGAATACATTTTTTTTCTCTTTGTGTATGAGTTATGACTACTAAAACTTAAAATTCTGTTCAACATAGACTTACCTTTCGATAAAATTCACTTCGATTTTCATTTTTAAATAAATCGATTTTATGAAATTGAATATCGATGTTTAAAACAGATGCTGTCATCATAACAAATCTTACTGGTGGAGAAATTTCATCCCCGTATAGAATTGGCTTATTATTGTTTGTCGATCTGTTGAAAAAGTTTCAATTAAATAAAGTCTTAATAGATAACTTTTATTAATTTTGCCAACAGGTTTTTTTAATCAAACCAAAGAATCCTTAGATTAGCACGTTTCAAACAAACTTTTAATCGTTCTTATATTAATGTAGTAAATACTTATTGACTATTAATTAGTATTCAATGGATACTTATTTGACTTTGATAGACCTCATAAATACATATTAAGATACAACTATAAACCTCTAAAACGATTTGAATTTTAACCAAATAAAAAAAATCATAAAGATTTAGTCTAAAACGGTGACATGGTACAATGTTCAGAATAACAAAAAGTAGCTACTTACTTGACACTACTAAAATTGCGAAATTGCAGTACTTTACTAATATTCTTGTTTACTTTTCGAATTATCTGCATTGTGCTTAAAATAAAAAATGAAGGCTCTCTCTACAAAAAGAAACGACTGAAATCGACGAATAATCAAATGCTATTTAAATACATTAAAATTCTGTGTTCTGAATCTGTAACCAACAAAAATACTGGTGAATGACATTACGAAGTTTCTTTAATTTCTTCACATTTCGAAATAAGCAATGCAAATTTAGATATGTTAAAATATAAATCGAACCTAAAATTTAATCATTTTTAAATTTTTTTTTTTTTTTTTTTCGTTTATTACATGTAAATTATATAAAGCTGATAAACAGCGAGCAATCAACAATGATCTTAAAATGTCGCCTTTTTTGGTTTATTTATTCATTTTTCTTATTTGATCATTTCTACATATACAAAGATGATTAAGAAAAGGAATATATTTATCTAGGAAACGCATTCAAATTTTTTTTGAGTTGTCACAAAACAGATTGTCAACAAAATTAATCACAATTGTTTGTTCAAAATTGTTATATTCCTCTTTTATACACACGTATTTGTCTTCGATCTATACTGCGATTTAAATTAATAGTACATAATACATAAAAAGATGGGTAAAGCAGGAAGTAAAGGTATACCGCTACAGTAAGTAATAAAAATAAAGACTATAATGATGCATCCATAAGATCTTATGCGTATAGCTTTGTATAGGGCTATACTTGTTATATTGAACTATAACTACGATCGAATGGATAAATTATGCAAATAGTTTTGAAGTATTATTTTTAACAGTATTTATTTATTCGATGATCATAATACTAACACTACACCAGACATATACAGATACTTGGAATAAGAATACCATATTTTTATACTCTTTGAAGAATACCCTCCGATATTGTTATTAATAAAACACAATAAGTAACTGGCCATAGACAAACATAAAAAAAAAACATAGACATGGAGAATGAACTGAGCGTTTTCTATCCAGCTCTAAAGTAAATACGGGCAGGAAAGTGTGAGAGAGATAAAGTGAACATGTGGCTAGTTGTCCCTTTCTAGAATTCTGATTGGCTCACGTCATACGCTTGCAAGAGCATATAGCTCCATGAAGGTGGCACCAAAAATAAAAATTTGATTCAAATTTTTTCTAGCTATTGCGCATGCAAAATGCATCAAAAATCTCAAGGGAAAGGTTTGCGCGAACATTAGTTTTTGAGAAAATTAAAATTTTCTTCCGCGTGCTGCGTGCTATTTATTTTGTTGTTAAATATTTTGTTTAATTAATTTGATGGCTACGAAAGCGGAAATAGATAGATTTTTGTATGCGCAAACAGCACCCCCATATGTTTTATGCCCAAACTTATTATTTATTTTATTAAAAAATAAAAATAAATAGCGGTAAAAAAATTAATCATGTAAAACTGTTATCGGTATGACGTTTATCGGTAGATTTTCGTTCTTTGACGGCTCCGGCGCTTCGGAAGGTGCAGCCCCTTTGCCCTTGCGTAACAAAAGGAAAGGCGGGCGGGGGCTGCCCTCCCTCCGCGCCTCCGGCCTCTAAAGAACACTCTAGGGGTGCTGCTTTCGACTCGGAGAACTGATACAATATACCGCTTTGTCTCTTTCTGTCAATTTTGTTCGGGTCCATTCTTTATGTCTATTAAAAAAAAAACTTTTATTTCATGGAGAATAGAGATGTAACTCTTTCTTCGTTTTAATAATTGACATTATTTTAACTTTATTTAGCAAGTGCACATTATGGAAGGCAGACAGAAGCCCCGCTTGTAGATCGGTGATGATGGCTTTAGATGCTATGAACATCAGTCTTACTGAAGTAGATATTAATATTGATAAAGATGAGCAAAAATTTTCAGAGATTGCTGAAGTTAGTATTTTTTTAAAGATTAATAAAGCTTTACCTTTTGTATATAATATTAATTTATTGCCTGAAGCCCGGTTCCTATATTCAGAAAACGATTCGTGTTGCTTCAAACCGTTCCGAATATGAAAGGAGTTCTGTCTTAAAATATTCACTTTAAAAATATTTGTTTGCTGTATGTAGTATCGACACTCAGTACTAACGTATGGTATTTTAGTATTAGTATATTTAAATCAAAAAATCGTATAATTACGATTTACACTTTTCAAATTGAACGGTTCATAAACAAAACGAATCTTTTTTTTAAATATAGGAACCGGGCTTTAGAACTACGATTATCTATGTACATAGATAGCTAACCTACTAATAAGATTATTATGATCGTATTAATTTAAAAAAAAAAAGCTTTCATTTAATACTATGGTACATAAGTATAAATGTGGCAAGGTTACAGTATAAAATTAAAAATATCACATCATATCTGCCATTAGATGTTCACTGTTGAACGTAGGCCTCCTCCATCAACCTCCAGGGCGAACGGCTTCTGGCGACTTTCCTCAAGTCATCTGTCCATCTCTTGGACGGCCGTCCGACGATGCGCTTACCGGTACATGGTCTCCACTCGAGAACCTTTTTGCTCCATCGGCCGTCAATTCTACGAGCTATGGGGCCTGCCCACTGCCACTTCAGCTTGCAAATCCATTGGACTATGCTGGCAACCTTCATTCGTCTGCGGATATCATATATCATTTCTGATTCGATCTCGCAGAGAAACACCAAGCGTAGCCCTCTCCATTGCACGCTGTGCGACTTGGAGTTTGTTTAAAAAGCCCGTACTCAAAGACCACGTCTCAGATCCGTATGTCATCACTGGAAACAAAATACCACGATATAATTTAAATAAATATCTATAAGTAATAAAAAATCCTTACTTTTCTCAGATGAATCCATTAAAAACAATACCCATTTTAAAAGACAGCGAATTAATTTTACACGATAGGTATGGTTAATTTTATTATATTACAATACTTATATTTAAATATTATGTTTGATTGTAACAGTCAATTTAATATTTTTAGTCATGCAATAAACTCGTATTTAGCTTCACGTTATGACGTTTGTGGCAAAATATTGCCTCAAGACCCTGCTGGACGTGCTTTGGTGGACCAGCTAATGCACTATGATAGTGGAATATTACAACCGTGCTACTCTGCATCCGTGGTTAGCAAGCTATTTCCGTATAGCTTTACCTTAAAATTATAAATTTAGAAACAATGGTCCAGTTACAGTGCTTACTTAACAGACAAAGATGGCTATAGATTTTAATACATATATTTAGGAACCAATTTTACATAAAAATTGGCGTTTTATTTTGCCACAACAAATTGAAGATACTGAAAAAGCCTATCAAGATCTTGAGACCATGTTAGCTGGATGCGTGTGGTTCAGTGGCTCCTGGTGGACTCTTGGTGATATCGCCATTGCTGCTACTGTCAGCACATTGAATATACTTACACCAATTGATAAGGAAAGGTAATTTTTAAATTAGTTAAGTTTTACGAAATTCTTTATCCGATCAGTGGAGCAGCATAGCGAGTTCAGTTCCAACAATTATTCTATAAAGGACAGAACTTTCTTATGACGTAATCTCCAGTAGCACAACTTGTGGATATTTGTATTTGTATTAATATTTGTTTCTGGTCTGGGTGTAAGGCCTTGTGAGTCTCCTCACCATGCTTCGGAGAGCTAATAAAGCCATCGGTCCCAGTTATCATTTTTTTTATATTAGAGGGGGCAAACGTCACTCGACTCGACAGTCGATTCACCTGGAGGTAAGTAAAAACGACATCTATAGAGACCCGCTACATCAGAGGATTACCGGGTGCGATGCCGTTGGAGGGGAGGGATGTTCCACCGGATCTGTGAAGGGAAGCGAAGGGATGGGCCAGCTAAGGGAAGGGATGGGCCACCGGCCCATTCAGTTGCAAGCAGTATGGCGCTACTTCGATAACTGTCATAAACACCCAATAACAATCTTTACTCATCTTGGGAAAATACTAGCGGGCGTTGAGTGAGAGACGTTTAAATTATTTATTAATTTTTTATTACTATTTATTATCAACTTGCAACCTGCAATGGAGCAGCGTGGTTAAACTCCAACCCTTCTTTATGGAATAGAAGCATTTGTTAAGCAGTGAGACGTTTAAGGCCTGATTCAGAGTTCAGTACAATAAATATTTTTCCTTAATTAATGATAATAAAGTTTTAACCAGGTTTCCATTATTATGGAGCTGGCTTTTTCGAATGTCTGAACAACCATTCTTTGTTACTGGAAATAACAAAGGGCTGAGCGAGTTTGCAAATAGAATAGGTAAGTATAACATTATTTGTAAAATTTAAATGATATTATTTTTAAATTAATTTTTTTTTCATTTTAGATACAGGTAAAATTCAAGAACAATTCAAAAAATGTCCTCGTAGCTCTTCGACGCGACGTTCTACCGGAGGAAAATTATCTGAAATATAATATATAACAAGGGAAATAAAATATTCATACAATGATATCTATTTTTTATTTATTGTAAAATATTTTACAAAAATACTGCTAGGTAGTCTGTGATCACCTTGGAATAGTTTTGTCAACGAATCGATTATCTATAATCGATATGTACTAATTACGATTTACGAATTATCGTAAGAATAGTTTACATCTCGTTGAGGAATTCACCTGTCACGATTATTAGTGTCAACTATTTGGAATTCTAAATAATTCATGAATTAAATTTGTTTTGAAGAGGAGGGATGTGTGTGACATCGTAAGTGGAAGAGCAAGGTGCAACTTCAGTAATTAATTATGTAGATTAACAAAGCTATTGTTTAAAGATCGTGAAACTTAAAAAGTGTTCGCTTATTCTCACGGACCGCGAAGAAAGTTCGTCGTGCTTAATGTGAAAGGTATTCGTTGATAACAGCGTGTCACATCATGTATGTTCATGTCGTATCCTAATAATATTACATTGCAAAAGTTCTCACTAGTATTATTGACTGTTAATCTTGGTGAAATAAAATTTGTTTACACGGATGTCTGGTATAAAAGCAAGTGACACCATGCCGAAAATAGGGCATGTGACGGATTTACGGGAGCAGTGGCTAGTCCGCACTGACGGGGCACTGGCCCATCACCTCCAGGACAGAGAGATCTCATCGCATCTCTGTGAAAACAGGTATCGTAATCAACAAATACGGGAAGACTTTCCCGTGGCACTCAATGAGCAGAGAGATATAGAGCATGAGGTGCGTCTTCGCGAACTTGCACGGCGTCGTCAGGCTGAGATTGACCAGGAAATAGCGAGAGAAATGGCTGATATTAACCTTCGTAGACAGCACCGATCATCAAACTATGACCAACATTCGGCGAATCCCCAACCATGCTCATCTAAAGCACCAGCTCCTCCACCACCGGACATCGACCCGGAGGAATTAGGTCTTTCGGCGACAGAAATTGAGGAAATGCGACGACGCATTGAACAGGAAGAGAGAGATGCAAGGCTGGCTAGGCAACTCAGCCAGCAGAGTCAAGGTGAGGATGCGTTGCTCTCTGACATGAAATGTGCAGTGGAGGCACAGGATGGAGAGTTAGCCAGGTTGCTGCAAGAGCGAGAGTATAAAAAACTACAGAGAGCAAAAGAAAAGGCAAGGCAAAAAGCACTCTTGAAAAAACAGCAGCGACTAGCTCAACAGCAGTTGCTTTCTTCAGAACCCCCTCCGACAACCTTATGTGATGCCTATAGTAATCCAAGAGATCTGATAAGGGACAATGGATTAAGGCTCTGCAAGTCTGTTGACTCTGACCTTAATTATGTGGAACCATTTGAAAAAGAACACATACAATCTAAAGAGAGTGCATTGTTATCCAAAGAATTATCCAAGCAATATTACAGTCAACAGGCCCGTACTTCAAGTCAAAATTTAAACATATCTCATAAGCATTCAAAATCTTTTGACTCTGATCAACCTAGCAGCTCTAATTCTAACAAAACATCACTCCAACACCGACATCCTCCACCTCCGCCGGCCTCTGGGAAAAAGCCAAGATTCCCTGACCCCATTAGCATCAGACCAGCTTCACACTACCCGACAGATAATATACTGTCAGGAACAGACCATCACAACACATCAATGCCTCACAGTCTCAGTGAAAACAATAGTATGTACAGCTCAACATACTCTCCAGATACCCCACAACAAGGTTATGAAAGACCCGATCCATCGAAAAGATTGTCAGTCATATCGGACATAACAGCAGAAGACCTAGCAAGGAAGAAGATAAAACAAGCTGATATGCAGAAAAAAAGACGAGGATGCAAGATACAGTAACTCATTAGTAGTCAGTGGGACACACCTAAAACAGTTAATTACTCTTTTAGTAATATTACAGTTATCAAATAGAATTAGAAAGGTTTACTGAAACAAAAGTCAATTCAAGTGTCATTCGAAATTCATCTTTAGAATTTAACAGTAAAATTTAAATTTCATTACATTATCTATATTTAAATTTATTATTGGTTTAAAAATTTCAATTTGAATTATTACTTTACGCTGACAGTGAAAGTTTAGTTGTTCTCATTAATGGTTTCTTTCTTAAAGTTTTCACTAACACTAAGTAATAAAAGTATATTAATAAATCAACTGCATATTGTTATTATGGAGCTGATTTATCATAACTTTAATATCATAATTAATTTTAAGAGTTTATTTATTTGATTTATTTACTCTGTAGCAGTACCTGCAGAAAAGGAACCAATGAGCCATTTTTTTTATTATTATTACCTAAGGCAATAGTGTTTTATTTTTATTTTTTAAGTAATATTTGTTAATTTAACATTCCAAGTTTGTGATTTTTTTCATTTTAACATTTCTGATCTCCAAGCTGATAAGCTACTACTATAACTACAATAAGCTGATTTAGGCGCAAACTGGGTGCTCTCTTGACTCATATTTTATCTACTACCTTACAATTTTATACTTTTATATTAATTGATACTAACAAATAATTTGTATTGTTTAAAAAAAAATAATTTTTGATTAAAGAATCTAATGTAGCAGACATTATAAATTATATCATTTAAAAAAAAATCTCATTAAGAATCTCAAGAAGATAATTATATTAACATTGATTTTTTCTTTATTTTATTTCAAATCAAGTATACAATAATTCAGTGTTAAACTAATAAGAAAAAAATTTATTGATTTAAATTTAATTTAATTTGTGTTTTAAGTATTTAATTTTTTTATGTTTCTCTCTAAAGACTGATTAAAAAGTTACTTTGGTTGGGGTATTAACCAATATACTATATACCACGGAGTTTACAGTGTATGTACTTATAACCTTTTTTTGAGTATTATATAATTCTATATTTAAATTTTGGGTGCTTTTGTATTTTTCAACAAAAACGTTGAAATTATTCCATTTAGCTATACTGTCTCGAATTTATTACATAAAAAAAATTATAATAGGTAAACTTAGAAAATAAGTTCTTATTAATCTATTATAGAAAATATGTGAAATACATGTTTTATAAAAATTTTACGAAATGTAAAATATCAGAACAAAGAGAATGTTTAAATGACATGTTTTATTATAAACTTTGAATTTCTAGAAAAACAAGTTTTATATACCTATATGGCTTAACCATACGTATTAAAATAAATTGAAGATGATTCATAAGATGCTGCATTTTGTTGCAAAATTCCGATGTACATACGTCACTTTATAGAATGAAAAGAATTTTTTTTTAAAACAAGTAGCTGTGGACCAGTGGACGTACATTTAAAGTAATATGACATTATAACTATATTTTAAATATATAAATACAAATTAAATAAATAATTATATGAAAATTTGACATTAAAAATTAGAATGAAAATTATTGTAAATCGTTTATTTTACAGTTCATTATTACTTTAAGTAATTATTAGCTTTAATTGCAATGTATGGCCTTTATCGTGCCTTAAGGGAACTGAACCAAACTCGAACGATGTTTAACTTAATTTTTATAAATAAAATAATTATTACAAATATTGGTTTTATTTAATTATTTTTACAAATTAAAGGGAAAGAAACTTGAGTAGTTTAAACTTAGGTTTAGTTTGTAGTTTCTTTTTTATTGGATTGTGATTTATTAACGTCCACTGAGAATTCAAGAATACTTAAGACGCCGTTATATCGACTTTAGGTTACAAAATATAATCGTTTAAAAGATTTCGAAATCAATTAAAAAATTTATCGTCAAAAAAGATGTAGTCTTAATTCGACTGATGGCCCGTTAGCGCAGTTGGTAGTGACCTTGCTTTCTGCTCCAGGGTAGTGGGTTCGATTCCTGCCCCGAGTCTGGATGTAATATATATTTATTTATATGTATGTTTATTCATATATAAAAATAGTATAGCAGTTGACTGCTACTTAAAACTCAGGCATTAAACTGCTTACATTAGGAAAAAACAACCGTGTGTGTATGTCAAACATTTTTATTATTATTAGTAGTTGTTTAGCAATGAAATATAGAAACAATAAGAAATAGGTATTTTACTTACATTATCAGTTAAAACTTAAAAATGCGAACGTACTTCTAATAGATCTAAATGAAGAGGCAATCGTATTAGTATACTAGCTAACCAATTGTATATAAGTACCTTATAATGTATGCTATTAAATTAACGCAGGTTAGTTTAACGTAGCATAAGTTTAGATTTTTTTACAAGTTTAAGATCCTAATCTCACCTGTGGATTGAATGCTGAATTTAAGCTGTATTTAACTTTTGTGAGTGATAAAATGTATTTATTTAAATCATCTCTATCAATTTAAGAACATCTAATATTAGACGGTGAAATAAAATGTTAAGAGAGACTTGTATGTGTGTATATGTCCTGAAAATGTATATTCGGCTGTTCACAGAAGAGGAATACGACGTATGTAACTCCAAAGGATATTTCCTTTGCACAGACGTGGGGTATTTGTACCCTGCTCGAGTCGACTCTTGCTAAACATCGAAATCACTACGAGCTAGTAAATAAGAGCAAAATCAAAATCAAAATATTTTATTCGTTATTAGGTGATTGATTACACACACTCAACGAACGTCAAAAAAAAAAATATGTCTCGGTAGACATCTACAATTTCATCATCGGAAGCTGGACTATTATTCAAAATATATTTTTACTAGCTGTGCCCTGCGGTTTCATCCGCGTTTATTTGAGGAAAAACATGTACTTAAATATTTTTAAGCCATTATTCTAAGAGTGCCCGTCTCGTTGGTCGTGTGGTCGCAAGCGCTACTGCCAAGCAAAGGGTCTCAGGTTCGATTCCTGGGTCGCACAACGTATTATTAGTTTTTTTTTTTCGAAAATTCTCAGTAAATAGCATGGAGTCTGATGCCGGTGTATGGCAATAGCCTCGTCCTGTATTACATGGGACTCCTAACTGGCGAAAAGTGGTTGTTACATTTAATAAGTGCATCTCTGCCTACCCCTTCGGGGAATAAAAGCGGAATATTAAAGGACGCATCGGAAAGCTCTCAAAAAAGAATATTTTCCCCCATTTTTGCTCAGGCCCTCTTGGTTGTAGCATGATGTTAAATAGCCTATAACCTTTCTCGGTAACTGGACTATCTACCTCAAAAAGAATTTTTCAATTCGAACCAGTAGTTCCTGAGATTAGCGCGTTCAAACAAACAAACTCTTCAGCTTTATAATATTAAGTATAGATTATCTAAAGTCCTGATATTGATAAATACTAGAACATGTTCAGCGTGATACTGATATGCCCTGTATATCAATTAGTACCTACTTATATTAAGTGTCTAGAATCATATCCGACAGCTGTTCTTCACAAACTGCAAACTGTCTTCATATTAAATTTTATAACAGTAGACAGACAGAATTTCTTTCACATTTATAATATTTGTAAAGTAAAGTAAGTAGTAATAATATACCACTTGAACCATGATGTATGTTCGGTTGTGTCTGGAACGACTGATAAGGATGACATAATGGAATACACTGATAATTATCTCTAATTACGTAGGTACCTAAAACAAATAGGGGAAGATGGGGGAATGGCGGTCACTTAAGCAGTAATTCATTTTTTATTTTATATCTGGGATTTACGTTATAGGTAACTGACTTTTAACATAGCTTATTTAGTGGGCTATAGATATATATGAGGCACATTATCAATCTATTACGGTTTTCTTATTTTTTTAATCATTTTGTAAAACCCTTCGTTGACCGCGATTACCCGCAGATGCGGGTAATAGCGGTCTACTGTTGGGGTATTACCGGTCATTCAAAATTAACACAGGATTGCTTCTAAAATGTACCGAAACGAAATAAATTAATATTTTATTAATAATTATCTTTATTATTTATATTTTAAACAAAATGATCAAATTTTTTTTTATATTTTCACCAAAAATAATTCTTTTTTATATATATAAAAAAATTAATAATTATTTATATTGATACTTTGAAAATCACAGATTGAGACGCATAGGAACTGTTTTTCCTCCTTTCCCAGTTGGTCACTGACCCTTCTCTCTTCTGTCCCTTTTTGGCAATAATTGTACCAGGGTCTTGCACGGTGGTCACATCAGTCACAACCATGTTGACCACTTTAAATCCCATAAACTGGTGTTTATACACAACATCTTCCAGATATTGGAAAAATAAGTTATCCTCCATGTATGTTAAATGCTGTCACGATTCACATGCCTCTGGTTGGCGAAGGTTATTGAAGGATTTCTCTTTAAAACCATATAGTCAATCTTTTCCTACTAGCTTCCTCTCCCTGTTGAAATTATGCTTTATGTTATGTTTCTTGGCATAAATGAAAGCTGCATTACAAGCTTGTAGTGGACTTAGGCCGTAAAAAAGTTTGGGTAGACGTTATATATTCTCAGCCATACCCTTCTCTACTTCTGATGAAAAAGTAGAATGTCTTCCTAGAGAAAATCCTGTAATTGTAACATTCTTCTTGATGCAATCTTGTAGCGTGCTGAAGGGTATGTTGAACTTCTTGGCAGTTAACCATAAAGAATTCCCAGCACTAACGGCTTCAACAGCCTTTACTAACTCTTCTTTGGTGTATTTTCCTTTCGTTGTGGTTCTTTCCCTGAGTCGCGGCATCTATTTAACTATGAAAATAAGTGTAATATATCTCACATATTATATTAACAAACAAAGAAATAATATTATATTGTCTTATAATTCCATACGGGGTAATACTGGTCACTGACCGGTATTGCCCGCTTAGAATGATTGCCATTACCCCAAAATACGAAAACGGTTTCTTTGGTTAGTCACGAAAAACGTAATTAACTTTCATAAAATCCAACAAGCACATTGGATATACTTGTAAATGTATATTAATTAACTTTAAGAAAGATATTGATTGGTATAAATCACTTTAAGCTTACCTTTTATCGAATTTTCGATTTTATTAGAACAAAAAACGTCCGAACCTGTTTACAGCTGTTAAACTCACTGCGCGCGAAGAAAAATGACGCCGGTTGGTAAATAAGTTTACCCGGCCGCATACTAAATGGCGACAATAGTAGCGATTGCATAGTGTTTTTGGAAGTTTTAGATTTTGACGTGACCGGCATTGCCCACTGACTGCCATTCCCCCATCTTACCTACGTAAGTGTGAAAGGCTCTATTCACAAAGAAGCTGAATTTTGTCTTAAATTTTAAGTGGTATATTTTATAGTAACGATATATAAATGTATCTTTAAATAATATTTTTACTATTTATAAATACTTTACTATCTAATTACAAATACCACAATTTCCAAGAACGCAATCTTTTTGGCAATATATGACGCGTAATTTACTAATTTTATCCCTGCATTCGAACGAGATTGAGACAACGTACCATGTCGCTCGACATTCAATTGTGGACGTGATAACGTCTATAAATCGATGAACACCAGAACTGAGCTGCACGCACGAAATGAATGCAATCCAAGTTGTTTGAAATTCCGTCTGAGCCGAGCGTGCTAAACGAGAGCGCGGAACAAGCGATAGAGAGGCACGATCGACCTAAGCGTTCGGCTTACGCATGACGCCCTTCTTTTTATTATACAAAATAATGATAGTTCAGAGATAATAATTCAATTCAATTTATAAAAGTATGCAATTTTTCATCAATGTTTTCTTATGAGTTATGACGTTATCAAGTTAAGGACGCTATCACATTTTTCCACAAATATCAGTGATTTTCAGGTACCATTTTAATTAATTAGGAGTCACGCTGCGAGGATGTCTTGGTTTCAAATGAAAGATAATATATTCATCTTCAGAGTAACACCATAAAAAATCTATAGCCCCATACACATTTTTTACACAAATTCGTTTTAACCATCACAGTAATCGCAAAAAATTAAAAAAAGAGGGGTCTGAATAGGAACCAATATAGCTAAATAAACTGCACTAAGAAAAATAAATATACTAAGAAATTGTTGCTTATTTAGTCCTCTGTACGAATAGCTAAATATATTAAATAAAAATAAATAATATTTCCATTTATGAGAAAAATAAGAAACGCTCTCAAATTTCTTCATACAATTTTTACTCCTGAACAATCGTCGTTCGTCATTCTGCGCCCAAACGCGCTCGTGGAAGCACGGGTGTATCGCTTCAGCGCAATTAATAATTACGTTAAAAAGGGCGTGCCTTGTGTATACTGTGCTTGAACGAAATTGATACTTTTTCGGACCGAAATAAAATAATTGTCTTTACGATGCATTTGGTTTATATTAAAAAATAAAATAAAAGGAACAACATAACAATCTTCGCAATCTGTTGTCTTTACACTGCTTTTTTTTTATATTTTATAATTACTATTGTACAAAGTTTTTAAATAGTAGTTTTAAATAGATAACCGAATTTATGCTTTTGTCCTCTATTGGTATCTATTCTATTGTAATCTATTGTCTTAGAGTATTAGAAAGTAAATTAATAATAATAATTAATTAATTTATTACGCAATACTCAACTTCGCAACACTCTTTGTTACCTTTTTTTTTAATTTTTTTTTTTCGCTGGGAAATGCATTTACGTATCCCGGCACCCGAGGGCGATGGGTATGTGGGACTCGCTGACACGGCAGAACGTGCCAGAATACCGCACTAAAACCCAGCGGTGCCCTCATCGTCGTAGTGGGGCGCTACGGGATCGCTTTCGCATGCAACCGTGACGCCCCGACGGTTGGCCCACCTATGCGGACCGCCTTCGCCTATAGAGCGCTCGCGGGCACTGTGAGCGCTCTATTGCCCTGGTGGCGAGTGGAAGGATGTGGTGCCCTCTCCCACTCTATTGTGGAGGGTGGAGGAGTGCGTATTGACGTCTCCTCCTCCCTGGTCGTCTTCTGCGGAGCGAGTCAGCGTGTGCGGCTGCTTCCCGCTCTCGCTCCGCGGCCTCCTTCAGTGCCATGACCTCCTCACAATATGAGGTCACGGCCGTATACGTGGTGGCACAATATGAGGTGACAGCGAGAGGTCTCCACCTATCACTGCCACCAGGGCCCTGCGCTGGGGTTCCCAAGCGGCGCATTCCTCCAGGATGTGACGCGCCGAGTCGATTGGCGCGCCACACTCGTGGCAGGCAGGGGTGGCGTCTCGCCTAGCGATTTGGTGCAGGTACTTACCGAAGCAACCGTGCCCGGTAAGCACCTGCGACAGCCGGAACGTAAGCACCCCATGCCGCCTGTTGACCCAGCGACGAAGGTGAGGACGTATAGCGTCCACCGTCACTGAGCCCGCCGCTGGGGACCCCAGATCCTCCTTCCACCATTGGATCAGTGCTCTCTGAGCTAGAGCCCTGATCCTGCCGATTTGGTCCACACTTGGACGTTCGCCATTCGCTCTCTGCCCGGACCGTAACTGGTACACCTTCGCGAGCACCTCGGCCTGGAGTTCCCAGGGCGGATCGCCCGCGAGAAGTGATGCCGCCGTCCAGGACACCGTATGGTATCCCCGTATCACCCTTACCGCTATGACCCTCTGGGGTCTCCTCAGGAGAGCCTTGTTATGAGCGCTAAGGGCATCGACCCATAAGGGAGCACCGTACAGTGCCATGCTCCGCACTATACCGGCGTATAAGCGCCGGCAAGGGGAGTCCGGTCCGCCTACGTTGTGGAGGAGTCGTCCCAACGCAGCGGCGGCGTTCTGCAGCCTCGGAGCGAGCTGGTCGAAGTATGGACCAAAACTACATCGCCCGTCCAGGGTTAGGCCCAGGTATCTCATCTGAGCCCGAACCTCCACCTCCGTTCCCTGGACGGCGATCCGCGCACCTCAGGGGGGGGCCTCTGCGTGGGCCATGGAATAGGAGGGCCTCTGTCTTGGATATAGAGATCCTCAGGCCCAGCATCTCGATACGGTCGATCGTTATCGTTGTGCCGGCTTCTGCTAAGCGGGCCGCCTCTTCGAAGCTCCTCGCCCGGGCCGTGAGCAAGGTGTCGTCAGCATAACAGATGACCCTCAGCCCGGGCGGTAGAGGTGCCCGCAGCTGCCAGTCGAAGCCGACGTTCCACAGAGTTGGTCCCAGAGTCGACCGTCGCCCCCCTCCCAGAGGACCTCTCTCTCCTGAAGGTACGCCTACAACAGCCTCTGGAGATAGTGGGGCACTTCATGGAACTTCAGTGCCTCCACAATCGAACACTCTTTGTTACCTACTCCTACTCCTACCTCCTACTCCTTTATTACCTAATTATCTACGTAAAATACAAGATGTTTAAATTATATATAACTTGTATGTGGTTCTGAATTATTAAAAATAAAGCGTATTATTATCTATTATATTTTATTGTATAGAGGGGCGAACGAGTAGTAGATACCCTGACGCCTTTAGACATCCTCATAAGGGGCCATTCATTTATTACGTAAGATTTTTTTTTGCTACAAATTTTGCTAGTTTTCGACCCTCTCCCCCCTATTATAAGAAAAAATAAGAATAGGCTAACCCCCTCTTCCCTGTTAAATATTTATTACGTAGGAATCAAAAGTAAAAAAAATCAATAAATGTTGGTTTGGTGTTAATAAATGTTTAAAAATTTGTTTAATGTTTATTTTTCAAAGTAACAATTTTTAGAAGTGTTTATTTATTTTTACAAAGGTACTATTAATTTTTAGTTTTTGGTAGTAATAAAATTTGGTTTTAATTATTCATCTTTACCTACAATAAAGTAGTCCATGCAAAAGTCAAAACCCACTCGGAAAGTGGATCTGCCATTGAAAAATCTCTAATCCGAAGAACATCCGAGAGAACATCGGCACTCGTGCGTTTGCCCTCGTTTTTTCAAAGAATAATTTTAACTTTGCGCATTTTTGTGATCTTACGTAAGAACTATCGAGACTCCCTCCCACCCCCTTGTAAGAGAAAATAAGACATGGTCGACCCCCCTCCCCCCTAAATCGTGTTACGTTATAAATGAATGACTCCTAAATCATCAATTTATGATCTTTGAGGCCGTCGGAACAATCTGCCCTCAGAATATTCCACCCGTGCCCCTCTCTGCGATACCTTTAAAAACGGTGGGGTAAGTTAAATACTTACTATAGTCGGATCGCGGATCACGAAGAATTTTGTACATTGACCTTTTACTACGGTCAATGTACAAAATTCTTCCTGCTTCGCGATCCGACTATAGTTAAATACTTTTACTTAATCAATACCAGTAAAATTAAAAATTAATACTTTCAAGTACCAAGATTAGTTACGTCAGTATAAAATCGAGCGTAAAGCGGTTTCAATGTGTGCGTGTACGCGTTATGTTATTGTGTTGCGATTTAGATACCTAAACTTAAGCGAGCTCAAAATGTAATAGCGTCCTTAAATTATCGTCCGTATACCAACTTTACAGACAACCAATTTTTTTAAGTCTTTAAACGATAAAAGTCGAACGAATAAAGAAAAGATACGAAGTGATCAATAAAGTCCACTAATGAGAATAAAGCCTACAGCTTTGTAGTATTTTTAACAAGATAATATTAATGAATAAGCAGCACTCATCTGTTTCGTAACATAAAGCCGGACAGTTTGCTTATATACCCTAATATCAGAGTACATAGGTCCTATTTAAAGAATTAATTTTGCTTTTGAAATTAAAGTATTTCGTCATAAGGTGATTATAACACTTAATGAATGTCAAAAAAAAAATCATTTATAAAATAAATACGTCAAATTATTACAAGTTAATGTCTCGGTAGACATCATATTACTATTATATCATCGGCTTTATTAAATATTACAATAAATTATAAATAAGTTAATCTAATGTCCCTTGTGTTGGCCGAGAGGGAAAAAAGCCGGAGGAAAAAAACTCTCGGTACTCTTTAAAAAAAAAATTAAACGTCATCATACAAAATATATGAATAATGCACAGTATGACCATGAAATGATCAGGACAAACACGAGACAGCCAATCGTATATGCCGAAATCACCACTTGCCACCTGCTCACAATATTGTATAACTATATCTAATGACATTGTACTTTATATATCTATTTATCGAACAAATGGGCTGTAAAATATATATAATTTTTTATCTCTTTCGTTCGTCACATTCTCAGCTTTGCGATTGGTATAATTGCTATTTAGTAGTATTATTTGTAAACATTGTTGCTTGAAAAACTATGTAAAATTTATATTTACAATTTTAGTTATTGAATACGAGGTGGAAAATAAAAGACAAATTTAAATCACCAATTGACTATGTTCATTCATAATAAGGTAAACAAATACAAAAATATGCCTAATATTTAATATACAAAGTGTTTAGACTTTCGCCCATATGTCGAAAAAAAAAACTGGCTAAAATAGTAATAAATAAAAGCAAAAAATATTGTTGGGGTTGAATATTGAATATTTTTATTGATCTCATTAAAAAAATATGCTTACGATTTGAAAATGCTTTTACAATCTGTTTTTTTGTCAATGTTTATATTACACATTTAAACTACAAAAATAAAAGAAAACAAGTTAAATAAAACACGTTTTGAATAAAATTTGGAAATTTTTAAATATACTGCTCGCTAAATAATTAATTGCGTATACATGCTCTAAGTTATTTCTATTACAAAAAATATATACTATAGTTAACGTTATAAGGTTCCAAAAACAATCTCAAAGTTACAGTAAAATTATGTAAAGTTATAGAGATTTCATTTTGTTTTTAGCAACATATACAAGATGTTACTATAGTAGCATAAAATATTTAACCAAACTGCATTTATTTTAGTTTTAATTTAGAAAGAAACATATTTTTTGCATACTTTTGAACATTAGTATCATATTTTCAGTCACATTTTTACATAAATAATGATTAATTTAAGACATTACAATTTTCAGACTATCATTTTTTTATGTGAACTACTTATTACAAATTAGAGAAGACCAACAATATATCCATATTATGTAAAACTACATATATGTTTTAGTGCTAAAATCCCTTTTAATAAAATTTTGAAACAATGGATATCTTTTAGCTTATTAAATTTTATTTAGTGTGCTGATATTTTAGGACTGTTCAAAATTACATTTAAAATTTGATAATGGACTAAACATTTTATTAAATGTTATTTAGATATATTGGCAGCTTGTTTTTTAGCTTTAACTAATTCAACTAACTCCTTGTACCTTTTCATGCAATCCTTTTTAGATCTGTTCGGAATACAATCTGCAATTTTATCCCATCTTTCCGGTGTACTCACTGGGAATGTCTTAATGGCCTGTTCTAACAATTCTTGTTCCGTTTTAGTCCACGGCTTCTCATCTTTTGATTCTTTTTCTTTTACTTCTCCATTAACTTTAGGCTTAGCCATACCATTCACCAGTTTTGGAGCATCATTCTTTGATATACTACTATCATCTACAACATTAACAACTTTCTTTTTGTCTTTTTCAAACTGGTCAAATGCTTCCTCATTTGCTGCTTTCTTAAGACTACTTTTTGAAAAATCTGAGCTCTGCAAGTCCTTAGCCTTGTTGAGAACTTCTTTTGCATTAAAACGTCTCTCATCAGTAAATGTACCATGTTGATTTAGAAAGTTGGCAACCACCTCCCACCTCTGGTTTGTACCGGCAGGAAATAGGTTTACAGCTTTAATTAGTAATTGTGTTGATTCTGCTGACCATTCAAGGGGTGCTTTTAATACGGCATTCTTTTTAGCTTTCTGTTCTTCTGCCTTCTTTGTCTCAAATAACGCTCTACGCTCTGCTTCTAGTTTTTCTTCAGCCTCCTTGACCGCATTAACGAACGCATTGCGACCAGATGTTTCTAAATCTTTTATTAATTCTTGCAACTCTACGGTTTTTAACATTTCACATATTTTTTCAACTGCTGCCATGTGAGAAACAGTTTCATCATCATCAGTAGCATAATAATTGTTAGCTTTGCATAGATCTCTAAATGTTTTCCGCTCTTTACGAAGATTTTTCTTTTGTAGCTCTCTTTCAGCCCTTGCAGCTTCTAACCTTGCTCTCTCTGCTTCTTCTGCCTTCTGCTTGGCAATCTGTGCTTCTTTTAATATTCTTTCTTCTTCAGCTTTTTTAGCTTGTATTGCGTCCTGTAAGTAAAATTATATATAAGTTATTATTGTGTTGTTGAAACTTTTACAATTTTAAGATTTCATTTTTATATTTAACTATTGGGGATTCTATCTCATCTTATGTGGATTTAATCATTTTGACAGTTTAATTAACTGTCCTGCTTTAATTAATTGTAGCATAATATTTAATTTTAATAACCTACACTTTATTTTCATTATGAAGGTTTTTAATGGTAAAATAATTATTAAAGTTAGTAATAGTTTTATAGTCTATTTAAAAAAAATAACTCTCTCCTCTACATAATATTAAAAACATTATGTAAAACTAATCATGATATTTAAATAATTATACAATATAATATAATATTACCTGTCTAGCTCTCTTGGCAGCTAACTTCTTATCCTTATCTTCTTGTTTGAACCGCTGTATCCTAGGATCGTTTGCATATGCTAAGTCTACGAGGCTACGTATTCTTGCCATTTCTTCTTTTTTTAGCTTCGCACGAGCTGCCTTGTTTTGTTTCTCTATCCATCTCCGTTCCTCTCTGTCTGATCCCTTCTCCTTTTCCTCTTCGTCAAGATATGAAAATTCACGCCACGAATCAAATTCATACCAGAATGAATAAAACTTTTCTACAAATTCACGAGGGCTGTTCTCATCACCTAATAGAGGGACGTTTTTTTTCTCAGACCATCGAGCATTGATTTCAAAATATTTTGCAAACGTTTTGAAGAAGCCGTCTTTTTTTATTTCACTCGTAGTGGGCACGGAATCGTCGAATTCAGGGTCCACGGAATCATACGATCGTCTACTTTTCGGTGTCCCGAGAATCTCGTAGGCTTTAGTGATACACGTGAAATAGTCATCGTCACTTCTCACCTCCTCTCCTAAAGCTTTACGCTTATCCGGGTGATGTTTCAACACCTTCTGCCTGTAAGCACGTTTAATGTCATCGTCTGTAGCTTCATAGCGCAACTTCTTTATACCTAATACAGCGTAGTGGTCCTGCTTCTTCCATTCTTTAGGGTCCAAACTGCGGAGGTACTCGACGTCATCTTCGAACACCACTTCCTCGGCTTTATCTTTTGATTTTGATGTAAGTAACAAAGTATCCTCGCCGTGACATTTTATATTGTAATATCGGAGAAATGCGCCACCAGCACACTCTACTTTCCGTTTCGTAAATAGACATGGTGTAGCTACAATCCGACAATTGTTCCCAGATTCTGCCTCGGTCATTGTTTATGTAATTTATACAACAAATATGAACTTGTTAACATAACCTATAATAAAAATAATCAGCAAACTGTCAAGTACACGTTGTTATCACTTTGAAACTTCATATACAATATTTTAAAAATAGAAGAGAAACTATAAAGAATAACTAAGATAAATGTTATTGCTATGATGAAAGCATTATATTTTACAAATTGTTGAACGCGCCATTGAAAGATTTTCAATAAGACAAGACATTATGCATTATCTATAACTATTCAATGAAGAATGTACGAGAGCGAATGGAACGAACGATCGCAGTCGCAGATTAAGCTACACAAAGTTAGCAGCTACACAAAGTTAGCACCCCATGAAAGGATTTTTGAAATCAAAATGACTTTAATCGATAGGTCTACGTTAGGTCTGTATAGGTCCACCAAAATTTTTGTTAGGTCGCCTATTTTTTTTAATAAATATTTTTAATAAATAGGTCTATTTTTTCAACAAAAAAAAAAAAAGACCTAACAACCTATCAATAATAGGTTATTAGGTCTTTTTTTAGGTTGTTAGGTTTTTTTTTTTTTAATAGGTTATTAGGTCTTTTTTTAGGTTGTTAGGTTTTTTTTTTTTGTTGAAAAAATAGACCTATTTATTAAAAATATTTATTAAAAAAAATAGGCGACCTAACAAAAATTTTGGTGGACCTATACAGACCTAACGTAGACCTATCGATTAAAGTCATTTTGATTTCAAAAATCCTTCAGTGGGGTGCTAACTTTGCGTAGCTCGCAGATTAGCTATACAAACAGCTACACAAAGTTAGCACCCCATGGAAGGATTTTTGAAATCAAAATGACCTTAATCGATAGGTCTACGTTAGGTCTGTATAGGTCCATCAAAATTTTTGTTAGGTCGCTTACAGATTATTAAGAAATCGGGAATTTGTTGGTTTTACGTTTATTTATATACGTGTAAGCAATAACTTCCATTCTCATGAAAAATAGAGAGCTTCATGCGAGCAGTTTGTATTTTTATTAATTTTTTTATTGACGCGATGAAAACGGAACGGGAAAACTTTGAATTTTGCGCCATGCTATGTGCGTAAGCGCATGCGCGAGTGATAAATTATTTATAATTGTTAGTAAAAAAATTAAAAAGATGAATAATATAAAAGCAAAAAGTATAGACTAATACTGATCTAACGATAAAGAATGCTGAAATATAAAGATCAATCAGTTTCCTTTTAAATTATGCTTAATTATGCAAAATTTTTTTTATTAAAAAACTGTAAGCGACCTAACAAAAATTTTGGTGGACCTATACAGACCTAACGTAGACCTATCGATTAAGGTCATTTTGATTTCAAAAATCCTTCGATGCGGTGCTAATTTTGTTTGTTTTTTACAAAATTAAAAAAATATATTTTTTAAAAAACTATAGACGACCTAACGAAAATTTTGGTGGACCTATACAGACCTAACGTAGACCTATCGATTAAGGTCATTTTGATTTCAAAAATCCTTCGATGGGGTGCTAAGTTTGTATAGCTTCGCAGATTGCACTAAATTGAACGAAAAGTCGAAAGTAAAAATTATGAATGATTAAATGCCAAACTTCTTTTATCATCTGTGTTTAAATCAGCGGCTTGACACTTCTTACCCCTTCTACTTTCTTATAAAATACCTAATAATACCGTTCACCACAACAACAAACATAAAAATTTAAATTTAAATCAAATGGTAATCGTGGTATCACTGATTGAAATAACAACATAACAACATTAAAGAATTTTTTATAACTTTGAAATTCAAATACTTTTGCTTAAATAACACGTAGAATTTATTTAAGTTATAATTATATTCAAGACCATTCAAGGCTAATTATATAAGAACTTCCAAATTTGTATAAATTATTTTACCAATATAGGGTACGTTCGCGCGCCCTCTTCTAATTGATAATTCATCACTTTTATAGGATTTTTTAATCTATGCATTTCACAGACCACATGCGCGGAAACGGAAATGAAACATGCGCAATAGTTTTTTATTTATCAGTTTTTGATTAAAATAATAAGTAGTGAATAAATGTAAGAAGATAATTTTGATTATCTTTTATGAACAATAGCAAACAATTATTTACTAAAGTTCGACAGTTAAATTGAGTTTTTGATTAAAGAAGTATCATTTCCGCGCATGTGGTCTGTGGAATGCATAGATAAAAAAATCCTATAAAAGTGATGAATTATCAATTAGAAGAGGGCCCGCGAACGTACCCATAGTATTATAATAATAATAATAAGTGCTTTATTTACGATAACACACTGCCAATACTATACAATGAACATAACATTAGATAAATATTAATACATTAAAATAAAAACCGAAATAAATGTACAAGTTCTAACGGTAAATGAAAAGAAAATAAGTAAAAAATGAAATTAACACAGTTGAATTCAGAATTGAAAACAAAGATACATTTAAAATAATACTCACTAGTGAAGATAGCAGCGTGTCTCGCAAAAAGGTAAGTCCTCGGCTTCAGTTAGGTATGAACCCTAACACTGATTTTCAGGACCACCTATTGGTTCTTTTATTCTATCTTGGCGGCAGTGACACAGCCAGTGAATAAGTATAATACCATAAAATAAAATATACTTACACATGTACATATACGAATACTAAAAAACTACTTGATGCTTAAACAACTATATATGAATGAAATCAATATGTATATTGAGTTCATTCATATACAGTCACAGTATAAACATACACACACATATACATACACATACGTACATACATATACACACTCATACACATACATAAATAATATATATATATATACATATACATACACACACATATATACACACACATATCCATATATATATATATGCACATATATATATACACATACACACACACATACACGCATACACACACATATATACACATATACATATACAACTATCACTGAGTACATGACATATGATATATCAACACCTTAAGTACGATTTTTTTGTCTCAGAATACCACAACCATAGATCCAGAACAGGACCCTTCCACGCACACCACACACCCATCGACTCACACCCACACACACACACCGAATACCAGAGACACATAAAATAATATACAACATAATATAATAAGCGCAACTATAAATATAAGCTATAATAATTGCTTTTGCTCCATCAACAGATAATGCCTATAAAGGCGCTTAAAATTCATCTGCGTACCGATACTTCGAAGCGGAGGCGGGAGGTTGTTCCAGCACTTCGTAGCAGCATATTTAAAGCTGCCACGAAATGCCGCTGTGAGGTGAATGGGTATGCTCAGTGCATAGCTTTGGGATCTAGTACTGTGTGAAGTGTTAACGTCTCTTGCCCAGTTCAGCCTGTCAAACAGATATGCAGGCATCCTGTACTTAACAATACCGAAGAGCATTGTAGCTAGATGCAACCTCCTACGATTTTCCATTTTCAACATAGACGCTTGATTTATGTACGGAGTGACGTGATCTCGCCGCGGTATATTAAAACAATAACGAGCACATGCATTTTGCACACGTTGAATCGATTTTTTGGTCCTCTCCAACAGCCTCGGTCCTATTACAGAATCGACGTAGTTGAACTTCGAGAGCACCAAGGTTTCGCATAGTCTAATACGAGTTTTTTCATCGATAGAATTCCTGATACGATATAAAACTTTTAGACGATAGAAGCAACCACGAATAGTTTCAGACACGTGTTTTTCGAATCTCATGTGCTCATCTAATATGAGACCAAGGTTTCGCACTTCCGACACACATTCTAACCTAGTACCGTTTATGAAAATAGCTGGGTCTCTCATCCTAACAAGCTGTACCTGCTTACGAGTTCCAAGAACAATATACTTTGTTTTAGTCGCATTCAGGACCAACGCGTTCGATTGTGACCAGCTAAAGATACGGTCAAGATCGTCGTTAATTTTACTCAGCGACTGATTAATATCATGCGGCTTAAAAGACAGATATATTTGTATGTCGTCTGCGTATATATGAAACTTACAATTTTGTACGCATTTGGTTACATCAGCCGAATAAATACTAAACAGTATTGGCCCCAGTATAGAGCCTTGCGGGACACCTCGTTTAATTGGACTACACCGCGACGAAATCACGCCTTCCAGACCATTTTTTATTTCTACGATTTGCGTTCTATTTTGCAGATAGCTCGCAAACCACCGGACAGATGCCTCTTCCAAGCCGTAAAAACGCAGTTTGGCTAGGAGCAATTCAATATTAATAGCGTCAAACGCTCGAGAAAAATCGAGGAGCACCATAATAGTTACATTACCATCATCCTGTGCAAGAAGAACATCGTCCATTACGTTAATAAGAGCAGTAGTGGTGCTGTGGTGTTTTCTAAAACCTGACTGCAACACAGGGAGTATATTGCAACCCTCTATATATTCCGTCAATTGCCTGCATATAATTTTCTCCATGATTTTGGAAATACAGGGTAGAATGCTTATTGGACGTAAATCCTTAAATGATAGAGGTTGAGCTATTTTAGGAATCGGTCGCACCAGAGCACCACGCCACATGTCAGGAAAAACAGAAGATGTAATGCTTTTGTTTACTAAAGTAGTAATAATACTCACCGTATATGAAAATGACATAAGCAGCATGTCCAGTGAGATACCATCTAGGCCAATGGCATTAGAGTGCAGTTCCCGGACGGCGCTGACCACATCACGCTCAGACACAGTCTTTAATTTTAGTCTTTTTGTGCTATATTCATTATTATTATAGTAGTCTATGACCGACGATGGTACGATGTTATCTCCAGGAACATTGAGAAAGTGAGAGTTCAATTTCTCAGGATCACAAAGATTGCTGGGGAGTGACACATTGCTATTTTTAAAACTTACAATTTCTTTTATATGGTTCCACATGGATTTAGGATTCTTAACATTCGTGGTTACGTACTTTTTAAAATAGGCGTCTTTTTCGGCTTTGATAGCCTGCGCTACGAGCTGCTTGAGCTCTTTGTAATATGCTATCTTAGGCGGCGTGTTACATATACGAGCTTTGTAAAAGGCTTCATCACGACGTTTCATCAACAAACGAATGTTATAAGTTACCCAGGGATAGCTTTTATCTTTAATGGTAATTAATTTTAGTGGAGCGAGTCTATCGAAAATTCTAATCAAGTTAAAAGTAAGACATTTGGTTAGTTCATTGACGTCCCCTATCTCGCTCATAGCATTCCAGTCGACCATTGTCATTTGCGTGTTTAAAAGAGCTGGTTCGATATCTTTAAGAGGTCTAAAATATACTGTTTTTGGACGGGGTTTCAGCTTCGGTATGTCCAGCTCACACACGACAAAGGCATGGTCACTCAAACAAGGTCTATGATCAACCCACACCTGGGTCACATTTGCATCAGTACATACGAGATCGAGCAGGGTGTCACTCTGAGAAGTAAAATGTGTAGGTTCTGTCACGTACTGTCGAAGACCGAAATTGGACAAGAGATCGTTAAGCAATAAGGTGTTGCCTTCACTAGAATTCAAAACATTTATATTGAAGTCACCTAATATCGTGATGTGATCATGATATGACAGAGAACAGATAGACTCACTGAGAGCGTTTAAAAATGTCTGCACGCTGAGCCAGGGCGGCCGGTAGGCGGTACCGATAGCAATATTTTTATTATTCATATGTAACTCTATCCACATTTGTTCTACGCCAGCATTAATAGGATGTGGGAGCGTGCGAGCAGACAATTCGCATTTGATATAGAAACCTACTCCGCCACCGCGGGATCGTATATCTGAACTGCGAGGGACATGGCGTAGACGGTAGCCGGGAATAGTGGGCGCAATTGCTTCCTCTCTCTCTTTGAGCCACGTCTCGTTGACAGCTAATATGTCCATTTCGTATTCCTGAAGCGCAACAACAAGCTCCTCATGGCCGGTCCCTAATGAACGGGGGTTAATTAAACCAATTTTAATCTTTTTAGGCAACATTATACTGCATAAAATAAAATAAAATACAATAATTATCACATCCATATAAACAATAACAGTTAAATACAAAACTATAATAATAAAGTAGGTATATGGTTATAATTTTGGCCGCTTCAAATACTTCGAATTCATAATATATAACAAATAACATATACACGAAAAAAATATTAAATAATAATAAAACATAATATGCACAATACAATAATAATATAACAATTTTGCATAGCATAACGTTTTTGTGAGACACGAAGCCCTCCACAAGATTTACTACTACTGATATTTGTAATAAAAAGAAAACAAACAATTTAAAAAGTTCCTTACGAAAATAAACTAAATCATAAATTGATAATGACAAGATGACACCACTCACAATACAAGTAAGTAAAGTTAAATCTAGCATACATAATAGCATATCCATGGACAAACAAATTAAGATTGAAAAACCTTGTCGACATCATGAGCGCACTTAATACGATGTTTTATTTTATCACCTGCAGCACGACGCGCAAAAATTCGTCCATCTACCGTCCACACATATCGCCATCCCGCTTCTTTAGCTTTGGCCCGAGCGGTGTAAAATAATGATCGGTTAACGCGAGTGAGTCGCTCGTTTACATAAAATCGACGCGGCTGTGCATCAATATTAAAGCCGGTGGTATCAGCGCCCCGTCGCACGCGCGCCGCTTGTAGGAACTCGTCTCTTAGAGCGCGTCGAGCCAGCCGCACACAGATGGCGCGCGCTCGAGGCCGCTCCGACGAGGCGGGGGCACGACGGAGACCTGCACGCTGTACGCTCACAACATCGCGATCCTCAATATTTACCCCCAATTTGCTCGCAACAAGGCCTACTATTTGCATTAGGTTCTCTCCGTTAAGTTCCGTAATGCCCGCAATCTCGATATCGTTTTGTAACAACTTATTCGTACCTATTCACTCCGTTTTACGGAAATTATTTCTTCCTCGACAGATTAGGTTGGTAATATTGGATTATTACTTGTCGTATATGAATCGTATCTCTTTAGTGCAATTTCCAGTAAGTGCCAAGCCGCTGGTTTAAATTGAAACAAACTACCAACATTATAAGCAAAATCAGCTGACTATTATCAGCCAGATATAAAATGTCTCTTGCGTTGAGATGTTATCATTCGTATAATCAAAACATTGCACTTCAATTGCTAGGAAAATTTCTATTCTCTTAATTTTGTTTAAAAAAAAAAAGTGTGGCATTAGAATGAGTAATTTAGACTATCTTTTTAAACCTATAGTTCTCGTGACAGGTTTTGGACCATTTCTAAATCACCCGGTTAATGCAAGTTGGGAAGCTGTGAAGTTGATGAAGAAAGATGAAATAGAAAAAAAACATAACATAGAGCTGGTGCAGCTGGAAATACCAGTGACTTATGAAAACGTAGACGAGTTTGTCCCGGCAATTTGGAAAACGCACACTCCGAAGGTACTTTCAGTGCTATTCTTGTAATATATTTTGGCTGTTGATAATATTTAGTCAAATAGCAAATCGTATACTTTTTAACTATTTCCTCAAGTTAATTTTCTTTTAACAATCCTAAATTGTAATAATTATGAATAAGTATGAAAGATATAGTTAAGTATTAAAGATATAATTCTCTCAATTGTATATATTAAAAAATAACTTCAATTTTCAGTTAATGATCCATGTCGGTGTATCCAGCATAGCTAATAATATAACGATAGAAACACAAGCTCATCGAAAAGGTTATCAAAGATTGGACTACTTTGATAAATGTCCGGCAAATCATGTATGTCCCGCAGAAGGGGCTATAAGAATTCATACAAAGTTGGACGCAGAGAAAATATGTAATGATTTCAATGACGGAAACCCCCCTAAAGATACTAGTGCTGTTATATCAAAAGATGCTGGCAGGTATTAAATTACATAATCTTATATCTTTAAACGAGCAATTCTTGTATATATATATATAATCTGAATCTCGGAAACGGCTCCAACGATTTTCATGAAATTTAGTATGCAGGGGGTTTCGGGTGCGATAAATCGATCTAGCTAGGATTTATTTTTAGAAAATGTCGTTTTATCCCTTTTTTCAGGCAATTAAAAAATATCGTTAGAATACGAAGGTAAATTTCGCTGTCATTGACAAGCTTCTATTAGCGCAGATAGGAATCGGGCGGATTCGAAACCAGAAAACCTGAGTTCGAATCCAGGATTCTACAGACCAATTTTTTTTTCATTTTTTTTTTTTTTAATTAAGAGCTCTTTTTATTTTTTATTTTAATAACCAGTTCCTATTATTTTACTTTTATGTCGGTAAGATCGAAAATATTATTTATGTTTCATCAATATGTAATGTATCTAAATATAATTTAACCGAGCAAAGCTCGGTCATCCGGGTACTTTTATTACAACTTAAAAGAATGCTTACTTTAATTCTGTCGACTTTCTGTGGATGTGTTAACAAACTCATATATTTTAATTTTATTTTAACAAAATATGTATGTTCTATTAAATGAATGGTGATTCCTTTTTATTAAATCTTTCTATAATTATAAATTTGGAAGGTTGGATATTTGATACTAAGTCACTCCAGAATTGCTGAATAGGCAATAGCACAAGGCTACTTTTTATTCCAGAAAAATGTACTTTTACAATGAATTCCAATTCATACAAATTTTAAAAGTAAAAATATTTTATTATTTATATCTGTCGCTATATAATATTGACTAGCGGCCCGCCCCGGCTTCGCACGGGTATTTAACTGAAATTTAAAAAAATATAAATTTATATTTTTTATCACCTACACCTGCGTCGAGACTGGAAAATATTTCATAATAGACAGATTGAGTTGTCAAACATATTATTTTAGCCCGCGAATTCGTCCGCGTAGAAGTCGAAGATGGTTATAATAGGATTATTATATGTTTTTTTTACCCGACTGCGACAGAAGGAGGGTTATGTTTTTCGAGTGTATGTATGTATGTATGTATGTATGTATGTCCATTTCTTTGGCACGCCCTACAGCCCAAACGGCTCGACGGTTTTTGACATATGAGGTGTCGTTGGATTCGTCTAAATTGTAGTAGTGACATAGGCGTAATGAGGGGGAAGGGAGTTGATTTTTTTTCTTACTGTAGCAATATGGGTATCAAATGAAAGCTAGTAAATTGCTTTATTCTTTTTATTAGTTTATAATAAGAGTATTTTACGCAGTCGGGTTTTTTGATTTTTTTAACTAAGCATACTTGTTTACGTTATTAATTTTGTTATAACATATAAATTATTATGTTAAAACATTTGAATACTTATAAAATATAACAATCTTTATTACAGAGTAGGGATTTAAAGTTTAAATAAACATTAAAATTAAAATAAAAATTGTTATATTTTATGATCAAGAAGCTCTGCCTTTGATCTGGAGAAAGTTACACGGGCGTATTATCTTTTTACAACGAAATCGAAATACTACACCTTCCGTAATATTTTTTTATAAAAATTTTTTTTTTCGTTCGGTGTGCTATAATTACCAGGCTATTCTGGAATATGCCACAAACAACTGACTGAGAGAAGCAGCTTTCGCTTAAGTATACTCCCGCTACAGTAAGAGTTTGACCTTAAGCTTTGTTTATGGTAAATACATACTCATATACACTCATACATTATATTATTATATTATGGTTCCCGGAAATCACCATTTCCTATTTTAAGCAACAGTTGTGAGAACTGTCTGGCAGTAACATCCCTCCTTAGATGGACTCTAATATTTATGGTAAGGCTCAGTTTCGTCACTGAAGGCCACAAATGCTTCTGTACTGCACTGTATTGTATCAGCCTGTAAACAACCCACTGCTGAGCGAAGGCCTTTTTTCCATATAGAAGAAGGGTTGGAGCTTAATCCACAACACTGCTCCACTACGGGTTGGCGGATAATATCCCTACCATAAGTAACGATTATTATAAGGAATCAATCATAAAAAACGGAACCGATGGCTTTACGTGCTCTCCGGGACACGGTGGGGAAATCCAAAAGGACATACACCCAGACCTGAAACAAATATTGGCACAAATACAAATATCTGCCCCGAGCGGGAATCGAACCCGCGACCACCGGTATTGAGGTGAGGCGTTAAGGCGACTACTTGAACCATTACACCAGATCGGTCATAAATGCTTCGCTCGTTGTATCGTTGGTATAATTACACCACATGTCAATACGATTTTGTCTCTTAGATTTGAATAAACCCGTAAGTAATTTACATTTTTTAAATTTTAATTGACTCGGCACACTTGGTAGTGACCCTGCTTTCTGCTCCAGGATCGTGGGTTCGATTCCCGCCTCAAGTCGGGTTGTAATATCGTCGGGGATAGTGCAAATCCGCGTAACTAACATTGGTTATTACCGCGTATCTGACATATGTAGCCAATTTGAAATTTCGCGGGCAATTCTCGCAGGATTCTCAGTGCTATCCGCCATTTCGACGTTACTGTCATTCGACCTCTAGAAAGCGAGAAATCACCCAAAAACAAAACCGCGTATTTAGGACCGGCAAGTATCAGTACCGCGTATGTGATCAGTCATCATTTATTTTGGAGCATGTTTGTGATTTGTTTGTGTTGTTAAACTCGATTTTTATAATCAAAAATAATCAGCTCCACAACAGGTAAGTCTATAAACAACATTTTAAAATTATGCTTTCAATAAAATATTGGCATTTAGTACTATTTCAAATAACTTACAGCACATATTTTTATCCTAACCCACCTAATACCTAAACTTTTTAGCAAAATAACTACGTATAACAGAAAACAGCAACCTATAAAAATACCAATGAATTCTCTGGAGATTCAGCCAGTTTAATTAATTCGGAAACGGGAAATCAAGAAGAGCCTACTGAAGATAATGTAGATTTAGCTAACTGTGACACCACTACTTTCAGTACTTTACCATTTAATCTGCTGGAAAGAGGTGATGCAAATAACGTGTCTTACCATATTATGACTTCGACCATTAATTTGCCATATTTTTCGGAGGAAAGGAGGTTGTATGTACTGAAAACAATATTTCTCCAAATGAATTACTACTTTTGACTTTTCATCAGATCACTCTGTTGCTGATCCAAATTACGTTAACTCTCTGAAATAACCAATGTTGAGCCGATAGCTTCAATATCAATAGACAGTAATAACGATTAGTTTCATAAAAGAAATTTAGAACTGAAGTTGCAAACGAATCCAGGACAAGGAAACGAAAAGCAGAATTAATGTCTTCAAAAAGACTTAGGAAGTCTTAGTCAGGAATACACAGGTTTTAGAAAGACTGCTGAGGACATTTTTTATAGGACTCCATAAGACCTGCGCGAAAACTTGGTGAGGCTTTTAATTCAAGCAAATGTTTAAGCAGTAATGTGATTAACTGCGAAAAGTTTTCAGAAAGTGTACGACTAGGTATTTTAAATAATTTTGGGAGATGAGTTGGATGTCGAAGAAAATATTTGTTTCAACTTTAGTACATAAAAAATCGAATAAAAAGAAAATGAAGGGCGGATACAAGGTGAGGTATTACAAAAATCTATTAGGTATTTGAAGTTAAATAATCAAAAAAATGAGAGTATGTTCAAAGACATTTTTAGGAACATTGGGTATTAAGGCGTGGACAGTAAGGTACTAGCTAGGAGATTATTCTAATAGAGATACGACAAGAAGACCAAAAGATACTGCATTGTCTTGCCATTCGTTAAAAGAATTTGTACAAACATTTTAAGGGACATGCCTAAACTACGTTCTCACTACTGCAGAAAGGAAAGAACAAAATTGTATCTAGAACCCATAACATATTCTAAACATGAACTTTATCGTATCTACGTTAAAGAGGCTACAGAAAAAAAGACAGAGAGTGGCTTCTAGAAAACTATTCGAAGATGTTTAGAAAGACGAAAACATAGCTTTATTTCAACCAAAAAAAGACGCATACGATCTATGTTGTTCATACTAAGTAGGAAATATTACATAGCAAGAATATCAATAACATGTATCGCGAAAAGATTTAGCTGATCAACGCTTACATTTTGAAGAGATTTCAAAATACGAGTAAAAGCTCATTTTCAGTTTTGTTTTGTTCATTTAATGAAGCTCTTGCTCTTGTATTTCTTAATAATACATTTAAACAAATATTGTAAGCTATATTATCATATTATGATTATTAAACATTATTTTGTTAATTATTAGTTTGATTTCAATACCGCATAACTTACTATAATTATGGTACCAATTACCATTCCGGTAAGTTTATGGTTAAATCAAATCCGCGTAACTGTTGTAGCGACTAAATTTATAACTTTAACATCTAATATCTATTGTTAACATTACACGGAGCATAAATAAAACTCTATATGCAGAAATGAGCCTAAAACTTACTGAAATAAAAAAGATATAAAGTTTTAACCTTCTCCTGTAAAACTATCTTTAGTGCAGATACGCGCCCCCTACCTGTAGTAGATTCGCGGATTTGCACTATCCCCGACGATATGTATTTATTTCTATAAGTATTATTTATATGTATATTTATAAAAAATGTATATCAGTCGGCTGTTACCAAACATATATTTATATTTAATAATAGTCCAAGACAGCTTTTATCTCCTCCTTCTTAGTTTAAGTGTAAGATAAAGTTAAATGGGTAAATGATTTATAATGTTTTCTGATCTTATTCCAACATTAGTCCGTGGTGCCAATTTGTACTAATTGGGGTGTTAATGCCGTATAATTCAAAAATGTTTTCAAGTTCACCTCGGTGTCTTCTATATCTGTATAATTGTGAACTACAGATGCCTTGCTGATGAGTCATTTAGTTTAAAACCCTTGACTTAACATAACACCAACATTGAAGTATTTTTTATATTATATAAGACACTATTTTACAATAAAGCAATCACACGGTATATTTACAACGCAATTTTGTTACGTTTAATATAAAGTCTTGCCTGTTCCATCAGGAGCACCCAAAAAAGGTATCACCTACACGTCAATACTGGAAAATATATTATAATAGACGAATTGATTGTCAAACATCTGTCAAAATAAAATGTAATTAAAATCAAAAGCACTAAGGAGTATTTATATCAAAATAACTTTCTATCCCCTTTTAAACCCGTTAGGGAATGAATTTCGATAAAATACGAAACACGTCTTCAATCAATTCTGTTAAATAATATTTATGCAAAATTTGAATTAGATTGGACCAAGGAATCACGTTGTACCATACAAAGTTTGCCTCCCTGTTTCATCCCCTTAGAGGTAGAATTTCGTAAAATCCGTTCTTAGCTGACCTCTACTCGGCAAAGGGAATATTCCTACCAAATTTCAAGTTTTTAGATCTCATAGTTCCAGAGATATCGTGATGAGTGACTATATCTATAGAAAGTCTCCTATATATATATAGAAGATTATATATCTGTCATACTTATTTTATCAACTTTAACAGACAATGTAATAAATTATTGACTTTCACATATACAAATACAACATACATAAACAATGTCAGATATTTATCAAAACTTGTTACTTTTTGTGGCTTCATACATAGGTTTCAATTTGCTCAGATGCCTAATAATCAATTACATAGAGAAATGTACTATTATTTATTACTGTCTGTGTGTCACAATTTATTAAAATAACGTTATTTATGTATATCCACAAAATATTGATTACTTTGACAAAAATAGTAACATACGTGGTATAAACATGAGAAATAAAATTGTAACTCCCAAGTTTTCGATATTATTAATACAGAGTATCCAATGTTTTCTTCCTAGGCCCATGGTATTCGCATAATAATATGTAATTAAATCCCACAAACGATTTTGCTATTGCCAACATAAATAAATTTAATCTTTATATTAAAAAAAAAAAATTAACACTCAAAACTTATTTGGTAGATTATACAAATTACAAAGATGTGTCAACTCTGTAGCACAGATTTTCAAACAGGACACATGACTGACTTTATAACGGTTGAGTAATGTATTGAATGTTTTAAAAAGGGTAACTGTTGAGTTTCTTGTCGGTTTTTCTCAGCAGAATCTAAATTCCCAATTGATGGTAGCTTCATAGTAACTGTAAATGATTAATTAAATAATATTATACACTTTCTAAAATGAAAATTTAAGTGAAGTTTTAAGTCTACTCGAATAAATAAATTACTGATTTGATTTGAAAGGAACTTATTGCAAGAACCTGCCTCTATGTACATACGTATTTTTGCATGCAGTAGTTCAAAACAATAAAGTATCCTAAAAAAATTTCAGTTACTTTCGTATTTATGACACTAGATCAGTGGCTGCATTCGAACACGGAAAAGAATGTTTGTAAAATTAGTATAGATATACAATAATAGCTTAACGTATTTTTCCAGATATCTATGTGAATACATATACTACACATCCCTGAGTATGGATAACACTAGAACAATCTTTGTCCATGTACCGGACACTAATGTATATTCATCAGAGCAGACAGCGAGAGCGCTGGAGAGGATACTAGACCTCTGCTACGAACAAATTAACGCAATGGATTCAGCAAAAGAAATAGCGGATAAACTAAAAAGTACAAGTTTGAAATCGAATAATTAAATTTAAACATTAATCAAATCTTTTGTTATTTGTTGACTAATTGTTATTGATAGAATTTTTTACATTCCTAAAATATTTTAAATGTTTATTACAAGTTAAATCATAAATTAAGGAAAAATGTTTGTACTTATAAGTTTACTAGTTGTGCCCCGCGGTTTCACCCTCGTTAATTTAAGAGAAAAACGTACTTAAATATTTTTAAACAATTGCTCTAAGAGTAGGTACCCGCCTCGTTGGTCGAGTGGTCGCAAGCGATACTGCCGAGCAAGGGGTCTCAGCTTTGATTCCTGGGTCCTTCAACAAGTTTTTTTTTATTTTTCGAAAATTTTCAGAAAAAGCGTGATGTTATTATTTACTTTAAATGTGAAACTATAGTAAAAAACTGTCTCGAAAAGAGAAATAATAAAGGACGCTACGAAAGGTGAAACAGGCCCTTATTATTCTTTCTTGTAATATTTTTTTGAACTCTGAAAAAATAAATAATTATACATTTATAGTATTTTAGAAACTGAAATGTACTTATAAAAAATAAATTATTTTTAAACTTAAAAATTAAAATGAAATTGTGCACTAGTTTATTTCAAATTTCCAATGAGTATTGTATGAACAATATTTTAATTAAAGATAAGTAAAAATGTATTTCAGCTTAATTTTGAAATTAAACAAAACAAATTCTATAAAAACAATGTCTATAAAATGAACTAATATTGAAGTACAAACACCAGTACATTTTCTGTTGTTACAATTTACATTTACTTACATTTTTTTTTTTCAATATGTACTTATTATTAAATTTCAATCTTCCAGTATTTGTGACGTGTCTTATTTTGTATCTCGATGAGTTCCTACCTTTGGACAGATAGTATGGCCTCATTCCCACTTCGCCGGACGCCGGATTGGTAAAATTGTCGAAAAGGCTAGTGGCCATACATTTTATATGAAGCTGTTCATATTTATCCGGATCCGGTGTTTTTGCCGATCCGGTGTAATGTGAACACCTCGTTCCGGGATCCGGTTTCAGGCGATTTCGCCGGTCCGGCGTAGTGGGAACGCGGGCGTTCTGTCTGGATTAATTTTCAATATATATATATATTTACCATTTGATGGGATAGTAGGTTTTAGACGTTACATTTACTACGTTTTAATTAAGATTTTAATAAAAAAATGTAAATGGGAAGTTTTATTTAACGCTATATATTTAAGTCGTTAGGTATAACCACCTATAATTTTAACAACATCAAATAGTCGACATCATTGATCAGAATAAATTTATTAGACATCAATAATCCAAATGAAGTTATTAATAACAATAATTATTTACAAATGCCACATAATACTCGTATTATGTAAATTGTTTCATTCTTCTTCGATTGCAATTTTTTAGGCATGAGTAATATTCTGTTAATAGATAAAGCTACAATAATAATATTATTTCTATATTGTATACTTAAGACGTAAAAAAAGTAACTTATGAAAGGATTTGAATGAATACTTTCTTTTTACAGATTTTGTGTAGATTACAATACGAAAAAAGGTAATTATTTACAATCGCAGGTATTGCGAAATATGGCTCTAAATTTTATTCTCAGAAATATTTATTCTAAAAAATGGTATTCCACATAAAATTAAGGAGGGGAAAACCATAAAACCTCACGAAAACCCTATTAAAACAAATATGATTGACGCCTGAAAAAATATGAAGGCAAGGAATATCAAAAAAAAAACCTAACAACCTAAAATAGGAAAGAACTAACAAAGTTACCTGTTAGGTTTTTTTTTTTTTTGAAAAAATAGAACTCATAATACTTAACAATTTATTACCTCATTTTATTATTTTACTTCAGTGCGCCTTTTTTAATGGCAAAATCGCATAGAAGAATATTTTGTAATCATATATTTTGTCAGGCGTCAATCATATTTGTTGTTTATCGTCAATTATATTTGTTGTTTAGGGGTTTTATGGGTTCCCAGTCCTTAATTTTACGTGTAATATATTTTTTAGCAACAATTTTTGTGAGAAAAAAATTTGGAGCCATGTTTCGCAAAAGCCACGATTGTAAATAATTACCCGAAAAAATATTAATTCTTCAGGTTCTAATTGCCTTGGGCAAATTGTAAATATCTTTGGTTGCTACACCTCAATATATAATTTTATTTTATTATTAAAAAGTTTGAGAACCAATTTCATTACTTCCCAAAAAAGATCGGCAGTTTTAATTTATATCCGATCTTTCCAAAGTTAGTGTCAGTTAGGATCTCAACATATAACTAAACAAAGATTTAGGTAAATGGTATTGATAAAACAAGATAAAATGCTTAATTATACAACTTAAAATAATTTAATTAGAAAAAAAACTTATTAAATAATCGTTAAATAAAAACTGATAAAACCAAGGGAACGTCTGCCGGATCAATGCAAAAATACGCAAAATTGACTTTTTAGGGTTCCGTAGCCAAATGACAAAAACGGAACCCTTATGGATTCGTCATGTCTGTCTGTCTGTCCGTCCGTAAGTCACAGCCACGTTTTTTCGAAACTATAAGAACTATACTGTTGAAACTTGGTAAGTAGATGTATTCTGTGAACCGGATTAAGATTTTCACACAAGAATAGAGAACAGCACAAGCTTGCGCAGAATCAGATCGTCTTTGAGTTTCTTGTTAGTTAAAACTGTCTTAACTAGTTAAAACTATCTTCAGGCAGTTATTTGAAGCAAGAACAGTATAATGGGCCGGTCTGATAGAAATATGTAGTAATTTGATGTATAATCGTTATTATAATTTCACATTTTCTTTTTTGGTTTTATGGCTTTCAATGGTGCCAAAGGAGCACAATATGATTTGGCCAAAATAATTTTATCTAGCTATGATTAAGGGTACCGAGGAACTAATAATGAATGCCATCAGCGCCATCTATTATGATTGTATTGTAAGTTTTCGGTATATTTTAAATGCTGTAAAAAAAAAACTTATATTTCTGTATCAATTTACCTAATCTTCCTCAATCATAAACATTTATTAGACAATTTTAAATTACAATACTTTTAGGTAGAGATTTTGATGAAATACTAACAAAATGTTATTTCAATGCACTTTTATGATTTTCATATTTTTTAAACAACACAGATATTTAGCAGCGATGAGTGTTCAAATAGATATTTCGACGACAATCGCTTCAGTCAGCTATTATAGATGCTAAGTCTGGGTGTTTTATTAAAACAAATACTAGATTATAAACATGTCTTTATTGTCTAATCTTCCTCCTCATCATTAGTGGCGCCGCCACCCTGTCCCTTGCGAATGTTCTTCCTCTTGACGCGACCGGGACGGCCACCACCGAAGGGTGACTTCAGAGAGAAGTCAATATGCTTGCCGGAATCCAAGCGGACGATGAAGGATGGGATGTTGACAACTTGCTTGCGGACACTGGAATAGAATTATTGCAAATCATTATTGATATTTCCATTATTAAATTTTAGTTTTATTGCATAATAACAGTAAAACAAGATTATTTTATTTTAGGAATTAAATGTTTGAATTTTTTTAATTGTCCTTTCTCCAAAGAAAAAACTTAGTATACTAACTATGATAATCTTTCAAGTGTACATTTTAACAAACTTTGTTTACCTTTCGGTTCTGCTTACAAATATTTTTTTTTTATCTGGATCATGTCAAACATTACATACATATTACATTTACAATTTACATATGCCTTCATTTACTTGACGGGTTATACATTACCTCATCTAGTTCATAATAGAACGTAATATTTTCAAGACATTGATCTCAACAAGTGAGAATCAAGTGGTCTTTAGAATTTATTCACAAACCGGCCTCACCCGGCATGCCGCTATGATCACCTGTGATTGTTGTGTTACATATAGTAAATATACACAATATAAACGGACTATTCAATAAATTAATTTATGATAACATCCTTACAATTAGTATTGAAAAGGTATGGGTGCAACACTACAATAAAATTATATTTTTGTGGGTTTTTCATTTTTAAAAAAACCATGTTTATAGTATAATAGCTAGAAATATCCATATCCTTAAGAAAATTGAAAAATAAATTTAACTATTGGCATATATTTTTTCACATCAATATTGTATAATTTATATATATACAAACAAGTCTTAAGCATTATAATAAATAAAAATACAACTTTCAATAAAACATGTATGCCAAGATGAACTATGAAGACTCATTTGAAACAAAATCTTACCGGATGTGCCTCTGTCTGATCAAGATGCGGGCATGATGGATGGACTTGGCCAGACCAGCCTTGAAGACCTGGGTTTGCAGCCTGCGCTCCAAAAAGTCCTCAATCTTGAGACCCAGGACGTAATCAAGTTTCATCTGTTTCTCATCCAACACTCCGATCCTCACCAGACGACGGAGAAGTGCATTGCCTGTAAAATTATTTGGTTTTAAATAATCAATAAAATTGTTTTTTCATTACTAATATTAAATATGATATTTTATTCAGTTTATAAAATAATTATCTACAAAACTTTTCAGACAAGAGGTTGCCAGATATTTTTCATCATTTCAATTATTATGAAAATGTAAACTTGTTCTCTAAAATTATAATTATTGATTTTTTGTTGGTATTAAATATTAGTTGTATTTTATGTATTATTAAATATTAACAATAATTTGTGCTACACACTCAATGAAATAGACGCAGTATATACTTGGATAGAAAAGAACTTCAACATAATGGAAACATGAAATATCATCAAAACATACCTTCGAAAAGACGTTTAGGGTCCTTTTCTTCCAACGTGAGAAGCTCACGGGCAGCCTTACGGATGCGAGCGAGCGTGTATTTGACTCTCCACACTTCGCGCTTGTTACGTAGACCGTATTCACCGATGATCTTCAACTCCTGGTCGAGACGCGCCTTCTCGAAAGGACGACGCGGCGTGACATAAGTCTTCGAAAAGACCGACGGTACGCGGTTGTTCACCATGATGGCGAGCTAATAATATAAATAGTCTTATAAACAATTAATTAATAAAATAATCAATTAAATAGCAAGATTGTTGAGGGGGTTTGTCGCCACTAGCCGTTGCAAACGCAAATACCAGAAACCTAAACCTATTATACAGCTGAAAAATCTCTGGCTTGTGCACGTTTGGGAATCATAGCATGTGGCAGTAATATCGCCTTTTTGTCCACTCACGACAACAATTTGTTGGCTGTCATGATCTACTCAAAGGCCAACTCGTTTTATAATATAGGTTCGTCACGAGCTTTTAGGTTACATGTAAAAATCCAATTTAATCTCAGAAATCATATATTAATTACCAAATTATAAATGAATCACACGTTAAAACTTTAACAGATAGAAATAATTCACACTATATTTGAGACAATTTAAGCAAATTTCTAAATAAAATCTGTAAAACGAACCTTCAACCAACGACGCTCGCCGAAAAAGAGACAAAATCTTTTGTCAAATTATACTAGAAAAGTGGCAGCTGTCAATTTTATTACAATGATGTCTGAACGTGTCTATGGAAATCAAAATGTCTATGGAAGTCTGAATTACTATAGGTATGGAATTATTTCAATGAATTACATACATATTATAACATATTTTATTAACGATTGTAGTTGTTATACAGATGAATGATACTCTAGCGGCTTAGAAAAAAAAATTAAATAAGTATTTTACCGATAATAATTATTATTATACACGTTAATTTTTCTAAATTGTGTATCTAAAAAAAGTAATAAAACGGGACCAACATATTTACTTTTCACTAGCGGCTCGCCCCGGCTGCGCCCGGTATGTATATGTACCTAAACCATCCTAAAGAATCACTCCGTCTATTGATGATAACCGCATGAAAATCAGCAGCAGCTGTGCAGTAGTTTTTGAGTTTATCGCGAACAGACAGACAGACAGACGCGGCGGAAGACTTTATTTTAACATTTATATAGTGATAGTGACTAAAAATAATTTCTAGACATTCAAAATGAGAGATAAATCATTCATTTCAAACATTGCTAATGTTTGAAATGAATGATTTATCTCTCATTTTTAGGGTTTCGTACCCAAAGGGTAAAACGGGACTCTATTACTAAGACTCCACTGTCCGTCCGTCCGTCCGTTCGTCTGTCACCAGGCTGTATCTCATGAACCGTGATAGTTTCACAAATAATGTATTTCTGTTGTCGCTATAATAACTAATACTAAAAAACAGAATAAAAAATTTATTTAAGTGAGGCTCCCATACAAACAACGTGATTTGCTCGTTTTGCTCGATATTGATAACGGCAACTGGTAGACGCTTGAAATAATTACAATGTTTTTTGTATATTTACTTTAAAAACAAATAATTAAATTAAAATAAAATAAATATATAAGGAGGCTCCCTTACAACAGACATGATTTTTTTTTGCCGTTTTTATAGATAATGGTACGGAACCATTCGTGCGCGAGTCCGACTAGCACTTGGCTGGTTTTTATTAAAATGTAATCCCTATGAATATGAATGATATAAAAAAAATTTAAAATTGTTATTATATTTACATAATTATTGACCGATAAAGACTTGGTCTTAAAATATTAAAATTAAATATAATAAATATAATAATAATATGTTATATTTTCGATCGAGCAATGGAAATCTGCATGTTATGTAAAATGGGGAGAAGGCCTAAAATTTTTGGAGTTTACTCCTAAAGAATTGATTTTCACATAAGGCCCCCGGTATGAAAAAAAATATGAGGAGTAAATTACTATTGTTCGGATGACCTCGTTACGTTTTTTTTCTACGCAACCTATTTTCGCTTTGAAGTCGTGAGTATTAAGACGTATAATCCGCGAGCGAGCTCCGAGGAATCGGAGGTTGAGGAAGGGGTGGGTATGCGCCGCGCCCGACCGTCGCTTCATACCCCGCACTCTTCCACTAGGCCACAGCACAGGCTACTACGGCTACTACTAGTGATAACCTTGACGTGAGAGCACGCTTATCGAGTCTTTTTTTTTTACATTAATTATTTATTTATTTTTGACTTTTTTTTTTAAATAATTAAGTGTAAAAATCACAATGAGCTCAGATGAATCTAAAATTGAACTTAATTACCGAAGACAATATTATTCGTAATTTTGATGATCAAACCAAATTAATAACGGACAATTTATTGCCTTAGAAATCTAAAGGATATAAAGGATATCTAAAGGAGGAAAGGAAATCTAAGCTATATTTTCGCGTAAACACTGTAAAACAGGCGATAAGTGTTATTCTGTGTCACATAAGAATTATTAAGAAAATCGTTCTTAAGGAGTAAACTCCAGTCGTGCGTCGGAGCTGACACACACAGTTTTTTTTTCATTCTTTCAATCGTTATCAACTAAGAATCATTGAAGCGGAGATACGTACTAGTAATTTATTTTCATGGTCGACACTTAAAGTATTATTTTAACAGTTGGTATCTTTTTGAATAACCAGGCTCCAATTTTATTGACCAAGCCCATAGTTTTGGTCGCCTGTCTCATTAACAAGGCGAGAAGAAAAGGAAGAAAGCTCTTTAACAAAAATGGTTGTCTGTAAAGTCGGTTTACAGACGATAATTTTTACGTGATAACGTCATAAGAAAACATAGATGTAGAATTGTATACTTTTATGAATCGAATTGAATTATTATCACATATATTATAATATATCATATTATTATATCATATTACTTATCGATAATTTTTCATTCGATAAATATCGATAACTATCGACCGATAATTATCGATAACTTTCGTCAACTATAGATAATTTTTATCCGATAATTATCGATAACTGTCGCCAACTATCGAAAACTTTTCCTTCGATAATTATCGATAACTGTTCATACGATAATTATCGATAACTATCGATAAAACGATTCGATAATCATCGATAGTAAAATTATCGATATTTTTTATCGATGAACATTCCTACTTCTACCAAACAATTGACAAATCACAAAACAGTAGGGGTGTGCGATAATTATCGATAATTCGTAAATACTAGATAATTTTCCATTCGATAATTATCGATAATTATCGATAAGAGTTATTCGATAATTTTGATCCGATAATTATCGATAAGAGTTATTCGATAATTTTGATCCGATAATTATCGATAAGAGTTATTCGATAATTTTGATCCGATAATTATCGATATTTTTTAATTCGATAATTATCGATAAATATCGACCGATAATTATCGATAACTTTCGTCAACTATCGACAATTTTTATCCGATAATTATCGATAACTGTCGCCGACTATCGATAACTTTTCCTCCGATAATTATCGATAACTATTCATTCCATAATTATCGATAAAACGATTCGATAATTATCGATAGTAAAATTATCGATATTTTTTTCCGATGAACATCCCTACAAAACAGTTCGCGTGCAGATTGCGTGGCGCCACTGTCTCTTTTACTCGAACGCGGTCCGATGGAGTGTAAGACAGAACGCTTAGGCTAATCGTGCCTCTCTATCGCTTGTTCTGCGCTCTCGCTCACTAATTGTGACAATGATGACGTCATCTTCTTCGAACGGGCACCCCATCATCAATTTATTAGACGTTATCACGTCAAAAGTATAAAAATTGCATCAGCACGAAATAATAAGTTTCATACCTTATATTTATTGTAGTGGTGATTAATTGATTTTTGATTCATAAAGCAAATATTTGTTTTTGGTCTGGGTATATCTCCTTGTGAGTCTTCCTATCCTGCCTCGAAGAGCACGTGAAGCTGTTGGTTCCGGTTGTTATTATAGACACCTGATAACTATCGTTACTTGTGCTAAGGAAATTATCCACCAAGCCGCAGTGCAGCAGCGTGGTGGATTAAGCTCCAACCCATCTCCTATATAGAAAAGAGGCCCAGCAGTGGGACATTTACAGGCTGATTCAGTTCAGTTCATGCATTGTCCTTTAAACACATCAAGCTCAACGGCCTCGAGTAAATCAAAATCCGGTCTCTTGCGTCGTCGTCGTCGTTGTTAATTTTAGACATTACTATCTATAGAACTGACAAGTCTAAATATTAAAATATTTTTTTTTGTCTAAACTGTTATGTGAAACTATTTATAGACTAATACAGCAATTAAAATAAAAATTTGGTTGTCTGTAATTTTTCGATGTTTGATCCTAGCCTAGGATTCCTAGGCCAATTGACAGGATCTGTGAAACATTGTATATGTCGTGACCATATCGTAAAATTATCCACATCATGAAATTGACGAAAATTTAATGAAATGGTCGCATTTCATGAAATGTTTCACTGTCCATTGGCCACATCATGACGTACTTTGGCCAGATCAATGATAAGAAATCGTTTGTCGATATGGTCAACTAAGGCGAGTTACTTTGTGAATTGGTCCAGATTATTTGATCATATACCTTATAAAACAAATAAAGGTTAGTAGGGTGACCATGTAAAAAACCACCGAAAAAAGTCTACGGACTGGCTATCAAAATATCACATTATGGAAACTGCAAATGATGAATATATTATATTTAACCCTTTCCCAGCCGTCACCGTAATATTCCGTGTTTTCATGTTAATGCCTGTGGCGCCAAGCCCGTAATATTACGTTCTATTTTTTCCATATCTATTTCTTGACTAGATATAAAAAATATGAAGAAATTTTATATTATTTATAATACTTCAGGATGTGTACTTTACAATAATCCAACTTTAAAACAATAGCCTTAACATTCTGATACATAAAAATGCAATTTACAACCCAATGCTTTTACAACCCTAACACACAGCGCCGAACCCGTAATTTTACGTAGGCTAGTGATGCACTAGTAAAAACTAAATAATAGAGAAGAAATCCTTTTGAATTATTAATTCTCTTGTTAATACACGTCTAGACTATAAATTAATTATTTAATGTGTTTTTTAAACCTTTTATTTGAATAATAAACCATAATTAAAGAGAATCGGTAGAAAATTACGAAACCAAAAAAATATATATTCTTGATCTCGATATTATTTTGGGACGTCACTAATACAGTTACTGCCCGACGATCACTTGCCGCCATCACCGTGATTTTCCGTGCGGCGCAAGCGACACGGTCGGCATAGTTGTTTGTAAACATCAGTACTTGATCAGTACCTGCAGCGCCGTCCCCGTTAATAACACGTTAACTTCATATGCCTAGTGCTGTACAACATTATGTTGGACGACGACGAATTATTGAATATATTACAAATTGGATGGTTATAGCTATTTAAGTTGTAATCTATATATATATAAAGTCGTGTTAGTTACACCGTTTATAACTCGAGAACGAGTGGTACGATTTTTATGATTTTTGTGTTTTTGGATTTGTCTTCGTCGGGAATAATACTTATTAAGATATGGTATTCATCAATGAGAAAATAATTAATAAAAAAAAACAGTTCAAATGTTTCATCCATACTATCTATATATACTTATATATAATAAATCTGTCACTCAATCCGTCTATTAAAGAATATTTTCCAGTATCGACGCAGGTGTAGGTGATAAAAAACGGGGCGGGCCGCTAGTGTGTAATATCGATCAAAATTATTCAGATGTCCCATCACTGTTTGAAATTATACCTAAAGTTGTCTGGCCGTGGGGGCACGATTACTGTACCAAAATCTGGCCGGGAAAGGGTTAAGAGAAAAAAAAGACCTAATATATTGTTGATTTTTATTATATTTTATGGACACCCTATTTTCATGATATAGCCAATCGTGAATGAAAAAATCATGAAACGTGTACGATTTAATGATCTCGTTAAATTTAGTTGCCCTGATCATGAAATTTTCGAGCATTTCATGTTGTGGGCAATTCTACGATATGTCCACGACATATATACAGGTATAAAAAAATCCCTTTAAAAAAATGTACTCAGACATGAAAAAATTCGCCCTCCCACATGTGTCAAAACGCTAACGTAAAAACGCGCAGGTCGTGTAAAAACAAAACTTTTATATATAAACTTCTTTTATTTACATAAAATATATAACAGATAGTTTATAGTTAAATTTTAAAACTTCTTATATTTTAAGAAACTTCTATATTTTTTCGGGTTCAAGCCGTACGCTTTAAGTCTTTCGTCCGATAGCTTACTTAAAGGATTATCCACTTTATCGTTCTGTTTATTTTTATTATCTTTAAATTTGTTAAAATCTTTTTTATTATTGCTATTTTGCTGTGAATTGTTTGATTTTTGTTTATTTTTGTTTTTCTTCTTTTTCTTTTTAGGTATATTATCCTCGGAGGCATCCAATTTTCTTTTTAAATTATGTTTATTACTAGTGTCTTTGTTGGAACTTACGTTACCTACATTATCAGTGTTGGTTTGAATATCTCCATTGCTTGGATTGGTTTTATCATTAACAGTTTCAATATTAAAAGAGTTCTTGGCTTTCTTTCTCTTCTTTTTACCATCTTTTTGTTCGTTATCTTTGTTAGAAGTTTTAGTTTCCTGTATACTGACACTAGCTTCCTCATTTATATTTTCAGTATTTTTCTTGTGTTTCTTTTTTATTTTCTTATTTTTGCTATTAATACCTTGAGATATATCTTTAGATTCATCTTTAGTTCCAACTTGAGATAAATCTTCATTTATTTCATTTTCAATATTATTTTTCTTATGTTTCTTTTTAATCTTTTTGCTTTCGCTGTTATTATCTTGGGATGTATCCTGAGGTATGTCTTGACTTGCATCATTGTCCTCATATTCACTTTGTTTATGTTTTTTCTTTTTCTTGGAAGTCTCTGCGTTGTCCTTTTGCATGTCACCCTCATTTGTTTCCTCTAGAACATCTTGTTCTTGAGTGTTTTCTCTATCTTTCTGCTTCTTTTTCTTCTTCTTCTTCTTCTTTTTACTTGCTTCAATTGGCACAACTAACTCTGGTTCCCTGTAAAGTAGAGAGTTTAATTGTTTAAAAACACTGCAATAGATACCAATCAGATAGATATCATTCAAAAACAGTGGCGAAAGTGTAGCACAGGTTATTTCCATTTTAAATGATATTAACACATTGTTTTTGACTATCATGTCTGAAGAAGTGGTAGTTTATATGAGAACATTATAATAAGAGAAGATGGTTTGTGCGTTTTTTACCCAGAGAATCGTAATTGTGATTCAACGGGGAAATGCAGCCAGTATTCATGGCACCATTCCATGCTGACATGATTTATACAAAAACTCTCTGTAAATAATTAATTTTGTTTTGCATTGTAAATGTATATGTATATATTGTAAAATTTCGAATTTATGAATTAAAAAAAAAAAATTAAAAATCTGTCTTTCTCACATTATATCTTGCTAATAAGAAATTAAATTTAAATCAAATAAATAAGTGTGTTTGTAACATACATACAGTCAACTATTCCTAATGTAGGTAACTTAATGGCTGTGTTTTAGATTTCGGCCGACTGATATATATATATATTTTTTTTAATTAATTTACTTATATGTATATGTATATGTATATGTATTCACGGGCTTGTGTCCGCAACTCGACGTCTACTGTGCGCCTATTTTGCGTTTGTTAAGCGGGCGGCTAGTCCTGCCAACCCAACTCCTCCATTAATTTACTTATAAATAATACATATATAAATAAATATATATTACACCCAGACTCGGGGCGGGAATAGAACGCACAACCCTGGAGCAGAAAGAGGATTACTGCCAACTGCACCAACGGGCCAGTCCTGGTTAATGGGTCATAATATATTTATTATTATTACTTGTATTAAGTGGTTTTGTTGAATGTGTCAAGAGTAGATACTATACATACAAGATATACTTATAACATATTTTTATTTGTATGTACATTTATCTGTATATACTTACTCGGGTAAATCTTTGAACAAGCTAGGCAATATCTTCTTCTTCAATCTAACATCAACCGCCTTCTGCTTGTATGTATTCACCTCACTCTTTTCTACATTCTCGGGACGATACTTTACAATCTTCTTGAGCGGAACCCATTGAGTTAGTTCTTTGTCGTCTGCTAGAAGAATCTAGAAGATGTAATCATTTTATTTCAATCTTATATTATATATTTGTGTTTGAAAAGTAAGCTCGTTTGTTTTCCGTACATATTTTACTTTTGTAGTTCTATAGGGACAGGGAACATTTATGATAGGGAAAAAAAGACTATCAATATCTAGAATAAACAATCCTTATCAGTACAAGATAATAATAAAATTCACAATTAAATCAGTACTAGATGTTTTAAAGTTATTTATAACATAGACCTGTTTAAATTTTAACCAATTTTAAAATAGATTACTGTAGAGTCTAGCTGTAGTTTTGTATGTATATCTTGGATAAGAACATACAACTGGTGCAGGTACATACTGTTATAGAAAAGATTGGAGTGGAAACTGTATTCAAATGCTGTGGGCTAGGGAACACCAGAAGTCAACATAGGATATATGAGATTCCGGCTTTTCTGATATTTGGCGTTCCTTTAGCGCCTTCGTTCCCAAAGTGGTCCAGATGGACCCACAGGGTTTTACGGGAGACTCGACGGGGGGGGTCTACATTGGAGTGACAAAAATGGGGGTTCTAAATTCGTAAGTGGGGATCCACGAAAATTTATCTACTTTCGATAGTGAATTAAAGTTGGCTGTTGGCTTGACTTCACCTATCAATGTAGGCAGGTAATATTTTCAGAAGTTCAGCGACGGTTACTGGTAAAAACTTGCATATTCTATATTCAGTACAACATGTCGAACAGGAGTGTGCGATATATATCGATATTTTGTAAATATTCGATGCATTTGATATAGGGATGACCTATTTTTTTAGGAATACGCAGACGTCTATATCTAGATATGGGGACACGACGACTTTTTTTTTCGTATGGAAATTGGGAATATGGTAGAAATGTAGCTGCAGGAATCCATCAGAACCATAACAATTTTGAAAGTGGTCTATGTGAAAATAAAAGTCTGGGAACCTCTGCTTAGCATAACAAAAGTGCATAACATCAGCTGCCTCATCTGCTCGTTTACTGACTACTACCTTAAAAAAAAGACAAATTACCTCTTCAACAGTCAACCCGTAGTCATTTGGCACAACTTCCCTGTATTTGAACCTGGTGGGCAGATCCCCCCCTATAACATCTTCACAGTCCATCTTATAATATTCCTGCATGTATTCGTCGTAAGTCTTGTCGATATCCGGTATAAACTTGGGCTTTTCCTCTGAGAGTATTTCAGCGAGCTTCGATTTACGTTTCCTGTTCCTGCGTTTCTTGCCCATGTTACGTTTCAACTCTTCCAGTAGATTTTCTTTTGCCGTCTTTGGGTCGTATTCTGCGTCCATCTGTAAATTTTATATGAAATTTTTAAGACTGTTTTACATCTTCTTGAAGCTTTTTTATGACCAAAAATTGCACAATCTTTCAATCAATCACTCATTAACAGGTTTAATATACTGTATTTCTATCAATACATGCAATTTCTATTTCAAAGTTTTTATCACTTCTAAGCTTTTTATTGTCTTCACTGTTAAGTAACTTTTTGACACTGAATCAGAATAAAACTTCCATAAAAAAAAAAGGAATTCTCCTTAGTTAAACAATGCTTATTTCGAATATTTAAAAAATTAAATGCAAAAATATTATACAAAACATAACAAAGAAAAAATAACTTTATCAGAATACAATATACAATTTTTTCTCAATAAAAATTGACCTTACATTAAAATCTTTATCTTCACAATGTAGCTCATCTTCATTTCCATTCTCGTGGTCGTATTCCTGCTCGTAGTTGTCCCAGTTTTCTGTAACATTGCAATGAATTATAGAATTTACTTCTACAATTTTATATACGCCGCCATTATGACACAACCTTAATTTTGTAGGTTACGAAAACTGTCAAAGCCCGAGAGAAAATCGAAATAGTACCCTAGGGTATGAATTTTAATAATAATTGAGTTATTTAGTTGGAATTGAGTAAGTAGTATTGTTTATCACCTGCTTACTAGGTGTATAATATTTAAAATTTAACCAATGTCACTATATTTTATCATCATCATCCCCATCCTTTTTGGCAAGTTAGCCGATCGTTCTGCCACCGGGGCACGACTCCTAGAGCTGCCCAAGGGGCAGACCCCGGAGGTGGCGGGACGTCTTGCAGTGGAGCTGCAGAAGGCGTTCGGTAGCTTGGCGAGGGTCGTCCAACCCATGAAGCTTGCGAGTCTGCGAGTTTCGGGGCTGGACGACTCCGTCACCAGCGAGGCGGTAGCTGCAGCGGCAGTCGCGATGTGCCGGTGCGATGCCGGTTCTGTTAAAGTCGGCGCAATCGCGGCTGGACCGGGCGGGTTGGGGTGCACTATAGTACGATGCCCGATCCCAGCTGCCAAGGCCCTGGCCGAGGCTGGCAGGCTCCTGATCGGCTGGAGCTCGGCCAGGGTTCAAGTCTTGGAGCAGCGCCCCATGCGCTGCTTCAAATGCATGGGTATCGGGCATACTCGCCCGACTTGTCCGGCTGCTGTCAACCGCAGCAGCGCGTGCTTCCGGTGTGGCGTGGAGGGGCACATTGCCCGTAACTGCACCGGGGCACTGCGCTGCGCCGTATGTGATGCCCCCGGCAAACCGGCGGGTCATTTGATGGGGGGACGGGATTGCCGCCCCACAAAATCGAAGAGTAGAGCGGTCGCTAAGACCTCGACCGCTCCCCAAAGCCTAACGCGCCAGGTCACGGAGGAGACTGTGGCTATGTCTACATGACCTGCCGCAGGATCCCCCGGGCGACGGTCCCTGGTGCAGCGGAAATAGAGAGCTCACGGTGCCTGCGAGCGCTTTATGAGCGGGGGCGGCCCGCATAGGCGAGCCAACCGTCGGGGCGTCATGGTTGCATGCGAAAGCGATCCCGTGGCGCCCTACTACGACGATGAGGGCACCGCTGTGTTTTAGTGGGTATTCTGACTTTGCAGTCAGCGAGTCCCACATACCCGTCACCATCGGGTGCCGGGATGCGTAAACGCATTTCACAGCGTCAAAAAAAAAAAAAACTTAGCCGATGGTAAGTCAGAATAAGTTACTTTGTATATATGGATAGATATGTGGTATATTAGTATCCATATTTTCTGACATCTATAACTTGGATGCCTTCCAATGAAGAGTGATCAGGCAATATACACTAGCCAAATTAGGCTCCCGTGTAGTCTCTTATAATATTAGGAAACTTTCGTACATAAAATTATCTAATTTTGCCAAATGCTACATTATGTTGATAAATTATGTATTGAATTGTCTTAAGATTTGAATTTCAATAAATAAATGTTAGCATCTTTACAACTTTAACGATTTTCTTATTAAATGAATAAGATAAAAATGGCAACATTAATAAACGGAAAAAAAGAAAAAGGGCAACATCAAGAGGACACTCAATCATCAAAAAGAAAAATAGAGACATTGGGGGGAAAACCGACGTTGAGCGAGGAAAATCAGAATTCAGAAGTAAATCCTAAGAATTATACAAAGACTGACGGATATTAAGAAAATCGAGATCCATCTCACCCGGTAGTACAACTTAAAGTATAAAAAGACAACAAATATAATTACCAATCTCCAGTTCCTCGTCTAAATCAGGAAAGACAGGTTTCTGATCGTCCGCTTCTCCGTAGTACTCCTCATCGAAGAGAGCTTTCATTCGCCTGTCGTGTTCTTCAGGATCGAAGTCGCCTTCGATATCTTCTTCCTGACGAAAGAAATATTTAAAACATTAATATGAAGTCGATTTTTACTGTGACTGTTACAACTATTCCTTCATTCCAATCGATCCCTCAACTCAACTTCAACTCTCGTTCAACCTCAACTCCCTCCCCTCCTAAACGCCTCACAAAATTAATGGACCAAACCCCTCCCACCATTTGTAGCTAAAGTAATTAACGGATTTTCCATACAGAAGTAATACACAAGGATCCTCGTTAAAGTAATTGTCATTTTACCTGGAAGGCCAGATCCTGGTTGCCAGTAACCTCCTTGATCTTGGCAATCTTCTCCTGTATCTCTTTCAACTTCAGCGCCTTGAGTCGCGCAATTTCTTCCATTTTCTTCTTTTTCTCTTGTTCTTTCCTCTCTCGTACCTCTGCTCGCTTGCGGGAACGCTTGTCGTCTTTCGGTCTTATGTAGTTCATTGTACGCGGAAAACGTTTTAACTGGAAATATATTTTTTTTTCGTTAATTGGTTTATTTTTAGTATTAAGATTTCAAATAAATATTGCGATTAAAATAAGAAAAAAAAAAAATTGTAAATATAAAAATGAGCAAAGGGATTTGAATAGTGTTCTTGAAAAAAGTGTTGTGTAAAAAAGTTGGAAATATTTCTACGAGTAAGCAAATTTTTACCAAATTATTGCATTCTAAAACAATATTTTTAATTTCAGTTTGGCTAAAAATGACAGTATGGACTGCTTATCTTTTTAACTATAAAGTTAGTTTACTGTTCTCTTATATTTACGCGAATTTTACTCATTTAATTAAAATTTTAAAACGGATTTTATCGAGTTTATTTTAAAAACATACACAACTCTCTGCCGTTGGTTTGTCTCTGTTTCAGAGAGCTCGTGGGATCTGTGACGAGAAACACCTGGACGCAGAGCTACAGCACGTCAAGCAGGTACTGCGAGACAACAAGCACCGCGTCAGCGTCACAGATTCTCTTTCATCTTTTTTGACTTTTGATTAAACGTATAAAGTTAGTTTTTTTGGTAGTAATTAATATTAAAAAAATATTAGTTACTAGCGGCCCGCCCCGGCTTCGCACGGGTATTTAACTAAAATTTTAAAAATTATAAATTCATATTTTTTATCACCTACATGCGCCATCTATCGTATAATGGTAGCATATCGTTTTTATATTTAGTGACATTTAACATAATAGTACCTATATTAATTGAAAATGATGTTTATCTAAAATATTAAAACGATTTCTATTCCTATCCGACATATTTAGTAAACTTTTAAGTTTAACAAAATAATAACTCAAAAATAAGTTTTGTGAGTTTTTAAGATTCCTTAGACCAGATGGCGTTGGCGGCGTAGGTACCTATTTCTATTTTCTTAAATATTTATTTTTAAATGTAATTACAATGAAACAAAAACGAAATTATACTGTGAGTTATGTTTAATTTTTATGTATTAAAGTTATTTACATTGGTTTTGTACTTTTTACGTGATACGTGCACGAACAAAAAACGATGAGATGGCGCTGATTGAAAAAAAAAAAACGCGCTATTAAAATTTATTCTTGATGATATATAGTGTATTAATAAAACGGAGGTTTTAACAATTTATTATTTGTATAGATTTAATAATTAGTTCGTTATGAAAACTTAAAAAGAATAACAAGTCATTAAAATCAATAACGGCAAATAATGGAATGGTTTGAATAGTCATTACATTTTTCTGTTAAAAACAATAATTTAATATATTATTATTGATAATGAAAAACAAACCGATATTTTAAGTAAAATTACTAGTTGTATTCGTTTTTATCCTATCAACCCGCAGGAATACAAGTAGCCTATGTATCAGCCAGGCCTGTCGACTATCTACACAATGTGCTTCATTGTCAAATATAAGTATTGGTCCAATGGCTTTAACAAGAATGGTTAACAAAAGTCCATCCATCCTTGTAAAGTGCCCCGAGTAATAGAAAGAAGCGTTATCGGCGCGCTCGAAGAACCCCTGCCATTCGACTTAGTGCCCCGCGTCATACAAAGAGAGTGGCGGTGCTCACAAGTCCCTCCATCCTTGTAAAATGCCCCGAGTAATATAAAGAAGTCTTATAGGCGTGCTCGAAGAGCCCCTGCCGCTCGATTTAGTGCCCCGCTTCATACAAAGAGGTGTTGGTGCTCACGAACTGGTCGTCGGGCTCCTCGAAGCGGAAGTTGTAGGCGCGCTCGAAGAGCCCCTGCTGCTCGACGATCCGCTCGTCCTGCTCCAGGTCCTCGTCGTCTCGCAGCTGCTCGCCAGCATCGCCCGCGTCCCCATCCTCCAGGTACCTGCCAATGTTGTGTTCGGTTAACATTTATAAGTTTCAATAAATATTTATCATCAAATTACTTAATTTTAACTGTTTATCTGTGATCAGCCCCAGTTCACCCAAAAACTCTGAGTTGCCATGCAGTAACCAGCAGAGAAGAATTTACCCAACATTTCACCCATTTTCATTTTTATAACTTTACTTTTTATGTGTAGTAGTAATCTTTTACAACCTATACATTAATTGATAACATAACAGCACGTATCATTACCGCTTATTCAAAATATAGTCTCTCAAGAAAGCTTCTCCATCATTCAATTTAGGGTCTGACCACAGCGCCCTGAGTGGAGCCAAATCCTTCTCCACATCATCGTCAATGTGATCAGCTTTACCTATCAGGAATTCTTTAATCTTTTCATCCTGCAAATAAAATTTCTATATAAATAACATAGCACTATTAGGTTTTATATAACTTATATGATTATTTTACACATTATAGAAATGAAAGAAATCAAAAATATACAACAGACATATCAGGCACATTGCCATTAACATTTAATTAATATTGATAGCATGTTAAATATTAAAAATCATAATTTTATCATATGTTTAGAGAACTTTTTAATCCATTTTATACAATTTACTATATTTCTTTTTCAATAAACTGTACCAGGATAATTAATTCAATAAAAATAATTATGAAATATAATCACATTTGAAATAATCACACATGAGATATATTGCAATTTTCAAGAAATTTTGTTATACATGTTTGTTAATAAAATTTCACTGTAGAACCAAACACAATCTATGAACTTGACAAAAGAAAAATAATGTTTAAAACAAAATAATAACCTGTATTAGTACCTTTTTATTTTCTTTAGGTTTCTTGTCATCGTCACTATCTATCTCCGCTTTCTTCTCAATGCTAAATATATTTGGATCGTCATCGTCATCATCATCACTGTCTCCGAATGTTAGCTTTTTGGTTTCAGGTTCTTTTTCTGTAAATATAGAAGATGGCGATTATATAATTATACATTTTAGCAACTCAATGTTTTCAGCAGATAGGATTTATGTGTACATGATAATAGATTAAAAATTGTGTATTACTATTCAATAAAATGTTATTTTTCAATGATGAAAAGATTGTGATAATAAAAATATTATACCTCTAAACAAACAAAAAAAAAAGGACAGACCTACAAACCTACAGAGTTACAACTATTTTATTATTAGAGTCGTAACAGGCAGCCATAAACACCATAACAGATGAGTATGCTAAGTATAGATTGAGCATGGTAAGATAATTATAAATTTTAATCCCTTTTGTTCTCACGTCAAACACATTAGTCGTGTTAATAAATTTAGATGTAATTTATATTTTGTCATTTTATTATTAAAGTTTGTTAAAATTCATATTTTATTCAATAATCCAGCTGTAGCATTTGTAACTAGTAAAATAATATGAATGTATATTACCTTTTTCTTTTTCTATTTTATCATCAAAAAACTTATAATTTGGATCATATATTCTAGGGTCCTTGGTTTTTAACAATGCGAGTGTCTTCAGGAACTGTTTTTCCACCTCTTCAGAGACCTCTGGCGGTTCATCGCTTTCGTCTTCACTATCAGAAGAGTCCGTCCCTTCCGAGTTTAATGCCTTTGAGCCATATTTTTGTTCCACTACAAATTAAAAAAATATTTTGTATTTTAATCACGGTTTTTATAAATTACTTAAAACTTTTAAATCGCCTTTGTGTACAAATGTAAAGTATCTTTCTTTGTTTATTACAATTATTGTTCTTTTATTAGTAGTGTGCAATACAGAGAATTATTATTACATATTTTGGTTGTAATAAATTATTTAAAACATACAAGACAAATTAAAAATACATACACTTGTGTAGTTCTTCTTTTTCACGCCAAGCATCGTATCTTTTAGCGTATTCATTTTCTGTTTTAATCTCGACCTCTTCTTCCGAGTCATCATCAAAGAGTTTTGCTTTAGGCATATTTATTTATTTATCATATAGGGTCATACATTAATTGTAGTAATAACTAAATTAATAACGTAGGTATGTAAATAAAACAGCATGGTTTTTTTTTTTTTTTTTTTTTTTTTTTTTTTCCCCTATAATGGCATTCACATCTCTTGTGTGTGAGATGTATTTGGCCAACTACGACGTAGTTTGAAAGTAACACGCAGGGAAATTGTTCGGTGTTTAATTTAGAAAATGTCAGGAATTTGGTCCAGGTCACCTAAAACAGATAACATTGAATGACGACACAAACATCACAAGACAATTACGGTATCATACACAAAAAAAAGGAAAGATTAGTAGGAAATGGAGAATATAAGTAGGGAGAAAAAAAAATAATCTAACTACACTATTTTAAAAAAATAAATAAATAATAAAATAAAGAAAAATAAATAAAAAATAAATTAAAATTTTAAATTATGATAAGAAATATATTTCATTAAATAAACTATAGAAGGAGAATGCGAATAAGTGAGAAGAGACTGAAAGTTGATAGGCCGTGGTATAACTGGAGGGAGAACGTCGTATAAAGAAAATGTCAATTTAGGACAATTGAAAAAAATATGATCTACTGTCCCGTCGTCCAAACCACATTCACAAAGAGAGCTATCGCGTACTCTGATTTTGGCAAGGAAAACCGGTGTGCATGCATGACCTAAACGAAGGCGACATATGGTAGATGTGGCTTGTTTGCCACCTTTTCGAAATCGGAAGAACCAGGATTTCCGTGGTATCAGAGGTTGTATATCTCCATAGTAACGCCCTTTAGTAAGTCTTGAGGAATCCCATAAGGTTTGCCAATCATTTCTTAATTGTGAGTTTGCAAGGGGTAACAAATCAGTATGGTATATTGCAGTATGCTTTTCAGATCCACTTATTGTAGCATCTTTAGCCCAAGAATCCACCATCTCATTGTCTGTAATACCAGAGTGTCCAGGAATCCAAGCAAGGACTATATCTAGACCTTTTTGCCTACAATTAAAAAGTAACTCTTTAATCTTGAAAATAAGAGGGAGCTGAATTTTCATTTTAAATTGATTACTACAAATTTTTTGTAAACAACTTCTACAGTCTGTGAAAATGATTGTTTTAGGGAAATTATGAGAATCAGCAAAAAGAAGTGCTTCATATAAGGCGATAGCTTCACCTGTGAACACAGATGTCTGGGAAGGGCATTTAAAGGATAAAGTCACGTTGAACTTCGGAATCCAAACCGCAGCACCAACATTACCGTCGGGAGATAATTTAGAGGCATCAGTGAACACCGGTATCCAATCGTGCCAATCAGACAGAAGTCTGGTAAAATTTTGATTAGTTACAGGATCATCATTTTCAACCCCAAAATTCAAAATGACCCTAGGAGTAAACATTAGCGAAGAATAATCAGATTGGAATAAAGGGTTGATATTACATCTATAAATGGGTGCAGAAAGATTTTTAAACTTTAAAAAGCTCTTAATGATTTTGGGGGTTTCCTTATGGTGCCAATATCGGTTATTTAATACCTCTTCGGAAAGACTCTCTAGACGAGGAATAAGTGGATGAGATGAACATGACATAACCCTTAAGATGTATCTATCAGACAGATATTGTCTGCGAAGGAATAGTGGTGGGTCTAAGCATTCCACTTGTAGAGCATTTTTTGGTGAGGATTTCATTGCACCAAGGATAGTACGCAAACATTTAGCCTGTATGGTGTCGAATTTCTTTAGGGCTGTTTTATTACAGGGTTCCAGAATGAACGATCCATAATCAATACGGCTACGAATGAGAGAATTATATACAAGTTTTTGGTTATATGGATGGGAACCCCACCAAACACCTGAGAGAGCACGAAGGACGTTAATACCTTTTTCACATTTATTGACTACATAATTTAGATGAGCGACACCAGTCATTTTGGAGTCCAGGAAAACTCCAAGAAATTTTGCAAAGTGTTCGTTAGAGATGGCGTGTCCTTCGTATGTGATGTTTGCAAATGGAGTGAATCTTGAGCGGGAAAAAACAACAACTGTACTTTTAGATGGGGATAATGAAAGACCATGTTCATCTAACCAGACATTAAGGTAGCTTAAAGCTTCATTTATTCGAGATGTTGCTGTATCGATGCAATCAGAAGATGTGTATAAGGCGATATCATCTGCATATTGAAGGATATTACAAAAAGGAAGGACCGATTGCTCAAGATCATAAGTATAGATGCTGTACAGTAAGGGGCTCAGTACTGACCCTTGCGGAATGCCTTGCCATAGTGTTCTAGGTGGAAGGAGGAAGCCACCGTTTCTTATTTTAATAGTTCTGCCCATAAAAAGTTTACAAATATAGTGTACGATTCTCACTGGAACACTCAGCTCTAGCATTTTTGCTCTGAGCACCGGAATATTGACACTGTCATAGGCAGCCGAAACATCTAAAAAGCATCCCACAAGGTGTTCTTTCTTAGAAAAAGAAAGACGGATATCAGTTGTAAGAATATTCAAGCTATCCATGGTGCTTTTGCCTTTACGAAAACCAAATTGACTTTTCGCTAGAGACTCATTATTTTCCAAATACCATTCTAGGCGATTTTTAATTAGGTGTTCTAGAATTTTACCTAAGGTTGATGAAAGAGCAATTGGTCTATATGAGCTAGCCTTCTCTGGATCTTTGTTTGACTTCAAAATAGGGATAATGATTTGGCATTTCCAGTCATCAGGTATTTCTCCCGTAATAAAAATGTCATTCAGGATGTCCAAAAAGTACTGAAGACTAGAAGTGTTTAATTTGGTAATAAAGCTGTATGGGATACCATCATCACCTGGAGAAGTATCTCTCAACCCTGCCAGTGCCATATTTAATTCGTCAAAAGTAAACTTTTCATCAAAGGAAGTTAAATTAGAAGAGGATACAGACAAAGAGAAATCACAAGGAACAGATGGGGGAGCTAGGCTATCCGCGAAGTCTTCCAGCCAAACCGAAGAATCATAAGAGTGAAGAGACTCAGGTTTCAATGAACCTCTAAACCGTTTTATATTTCTCCATACTAGTGATGGGGGAGTTCTGGGGGACAAACTCTCACAAAACCCCTTCCATCCTCTCTTTTTCTTTTTGGAGAGTAGTCTTTTGGTACGAGCAGTAACTCTTTGTAAAGCTTGAAAATCATCAAGGTTTAAAGATTTATTAAAAATGTCCTCAGCTCTATCTCTTTCTTTTACAGCAGAAGTGCATTCAGAATCCCACCAAGGGGGTGAGGAAAGTTTAGAAGAATGAGACTTTTTTCTGGGGATGAATAAGTTGGCAGCTTCAATCAATGTATTACGAAAATGTAAGTAATTTTGAGAAGAAGGATTTTGGTCAAAAACGTTTAAATGACATTCAACATATAAAGAAAATTTTTCCCAATCGGCCTCTTGTAGTTTATATTTCAGGAGGGGTTCGGGAGCAGGGATTGGGACTACTGAAGAAGATTTTGATATTATAATAGGAAAATGATCGCTGCCAAAAGAGTGTGGTAACGTGTTCCAATTTAGTAAACATGAAAGTTCTGGAGAGCAAGCTGAAATATCGACTGCAGATTTAGGATTTTGACCAGGATATACACGACGAGTAGGAGAGCCATCATTTATAACGCAAACATTAATATCATCAAAGAGGTCAACCAACCAGGGGGAAAAGGAATCTGTAAAATATGATCCCCAGGAACTGTGGTGCGAGTTTAAGTCTCCTAAAATAATAAGTGGAGGGGGGACTGCGAACAAAATTGTAGAAAGTTCAGGGATTAGAGAGAGTTTAGGATCAGGGATATAAATTGAAATGAAATTTATATTGGCTATGCAAGCCGCAACAGCGTTGATTTCTTGGGAATGAGGGGGGAGAGGGATAACGGAAAACGGAAAAGATCTTTTAATTAACAATGCACACCCTGCTCTGCCATCATCACGATCATCCCGTAGACAGGCAAATCCCGGGACTCTAAAGTGAGACCCAGGCCTCAACCATGTCTCAGAGATGGCCGCAACAGATACAGAATGAGCATTAATCAAATTAAATAAATCAGGTTTTTTAGGGACAATACTTCTACTGTTCCACTGAAGAATTTGTATTATACCTGAGGCGGTCATGAGATATAATTTCAGCGAGTCTTACAAGTAAAGGGGCAGCGTCGTCCGGTAACACATCACTAAATTTAGCGCAGATATTTGTGATCAGCATAATCAGCAGTTCTGACAAATTTTCATCGGGCAATGTACGATGTCTATTGAGTCCACAACCATTGGGGAGAGACGATGATGGTTCTCTAATTATCTCATTATGAGTATAGCGATCATAACCCTCCGGAATGGGTGTCGGCGACGAGACCCCGAGTTGAGCCATCGGCTTCTGACATGTATCGACATGTATCGACATGTATTGACATGTATCGACATTTATCGACATGTATCGACATGTCAGAATAATTTTATAAGGTTTATTTGTCAAATATTTTTGTGTTAAATAATAAGGACAATTTGTATTGTAAATAATTACGTAAGTTGAAAAAGTGAATTTTTGTTTATAGAGATATCGTTTTGAAATTAATGTCAAAAGAAAGGTCTTGACTCATAACGAGGTTTAGAAAAAGGTTCAAGTCCGTAGGACTTATAGTTTTTAAAATATTTACGAAAATGTATATAGTGAAAGTCGTTTTGAAGAAAGGTTTCTAAGTTTTGTTTAAAGAAAAATTTATTATGTAAGGTAATGTGTCTAATTTATACGTTATATTGTAGAGTAAGGTTTAACGTTTCTTAATATGTATAAATTGTAAGGGTTTTTTACTTAAAAACAATAAATAAAGGCTCCAAGGTTTCGGCTCATAGTGAAAATCACGAACAAAATAGGAATAAAACTCGCGGCTCTCTTGACGGTATTGCCGCGACGTTAATAAGCGGGCCAATTCGGGATCAGTTATGTCGAGCGAACCATACGAACAATTTAAGAAGTAATACGAAACAGTCGCAACAAAGCCGTTGAAGAGGCAAAATAAGGAAGAAACAAAACTCAAGAGCCGAAACCTGCGGATCTAGAAGAAATATTGTTGTTTCATTTAATTCGTCTCTCCGAGTTCGTGGTGTAGAACATACGCATTCAGGGGTGCGTGGTGGCGTACGTAACCAGCGCAAGCTTCTACAAGGACGTACGTCAAATAAGTGGGAGATTGTCCCAGGACGACAGTGCGGGCATTGACGTCTCGCCTGCCGCCGTCCGAAACAGTTGGTCCTTCGAGCCGGATCCCTGCAGAAGAGTACTGAAGAATCCAGAAGATAAGGAATTTGCATCAAGATGCCAAGAACCAGGTCGCAGAAGGATGCTCCCTCACGTCCCGTGTCCCGTCCTTCGGATAAGGACGCGACAGAAGAATTGGCGGGATCAGAAGGGGTCACGTCTGCGTCAGCGTCAGTGACATCAGGAACAGCTACTACGTCGGATTCAAGGAGTTCTTCAGGCACTATGAACACAGAAAGCACCACGACGATGAATACGGCAGTGACTGTGATCACGGCGGCGTCCGAGAAGAACGGACAGAAGAATGTAGCCGCACGAAAGGAGACGACCAAGAAGACTCCAGAGGATATTCCGGACAAGGGTGGTCGCGGGTCTGCCGCAACCCTTAAGCCAATGGGAGTCGGTCGTCATGTCAGGTCTACGAAGACCACGAGCTCCTCAGCCAGAAGACGCGAGCTGGAAGCCAGAGAAGAATTAGCACGCCTGGAGTTGGAACAAGCACAGGCTGCGGCGAAGCTAGCCCGTGTCAGATTGGAATTGGTACAGTATGAAGATGAGGACTCCGTGGATGAAGACCTGGAAGACAGAACAGCACAAGTTCAGAAATGGATCGAGACATCGATATTAGAAAAGGGCAACATGGTGCAACCCGAGCAACGAGGTCAGCACCCTTCAGAAGAGCCTCAAAAGGTGAAGACTGAAGAGATCTCCTCAACGAAAGGAGGTACGAGCGAACGAGGTCAGCACCCTTCAGAAGAGCCTCAAAAGGTGAAGACTGAAGAGATCTCCTCAACGAAAGAAGGTACGAGCGAAATTCAAGCGCTAGCGACGGTGTTGAAGGAAGCCTTTACCACAGGAGGAGGACTGATAGCGCAGCCGAAGTATATTCACGAGCTACCCTACTTCGATGGCAACAGCAGCGAGTGGTTGGCCTTCAAGGTTGTCTACGAAGATACAGCACCGATGTTCAACGACGTTCAGAATATGGCTCGACTAAGAAGAGCAATAAAGGGCAATGCAAGAGAAGCTATCAAGAGCCTGCTGTACTCTGGAGCATCTCCGTTAGAAGTGATGCAGGCCCTTAAAAGAAGATACGGAAGACCTGATGCGTTGGCACTGGCAGAATTGGATAAGGTCAAGGCGTTACCGAAGATATCCGAAAATCCAAGGGATATATGCGTCTTCGCAAGCCAGATCAACAACAGCGTAGCAGCAATAAGGGGTTTGAAGAAACCACAGTACCTGCATTCACCTGAGATGGTGAAACAAATCATTGAGAAGATGCAGACGATTCTCAAGTTCCGATGGTATGACTTCACTGCAGCATCAGAAGAAAGTGATTTCTCCGATTTGACAATGGTTTCCAAGTTCCTGAACATAGAAGCAGACAGGTGTGGAGCTTTCGCGACTTCAGAAGAAAGAAGTGGACTCAAGAGGACTCATCGACAAGCGACGCATTCAACAAGGGAAAAGGACTTCAAAGAAAAGGATTTAAGGCAGCCAACAGCGAAGACTTGTCCTATGTGTGAAGGTGAACACTTCCTCGTCGACTGTCAGAAGTTCAAGAAGGCGTCAGTGCAGAATCGGTGGGCAACGGTGAAGAGAAGTCACGTTTGCTTCAAATGTCTTCAAGGGAGGCATCGAAAGGAGAGCTGTAGGAAACCACAGTGCAAGGAATGCAACAGGTGGCATCATCATCTACTACACGTCGAAGACACAACTTCGGAAAATGAAAAGACGGAGACGCAAGAAGTAGAAAGCGTCATGGCATCAGTGAATGCAGTCAATAGTACAAGGGCGTACCTGAAGATAGTTCCAGTAGAAGTCTTCGGGTCGAAAGGATCAAAAAGGATATTAGCCCTCATGGATGAAGGGTCAACGGTGTCATTTATTGACCAAAAGGTGGCAGAAGAAGTCGGCGCCCAAGGCGACAAAAAGGAACTAGTAATCGAGACAGTAGGAGGCAAGTTGATAAGAAAGAAGGATTCTCAGATGCTGGACCTTCCGGTGAAGGGGGTTCATCAAGGAAACAAGAAAACCTTGAAGAGAGTCCGGACTATGGACGAGTTGAAGCTTGCACCTCAGTTAATAGAAAAGAAAAGGATAAAAGGACGGCAACATTTGAAGAAGATTGCCGACTCTCTATATTATGAAAGGGAGTCACCACAGCTGCTCATTGGTCAAGATAACTGGGAGCTAATAGTGACTCAAGAAATAAGAAGAGGGAAACCAGGAGAACCAGTTGCTTCAAGAACAGGACTAGGATGGGTACTCCATGGGTCAGACGTCGGGGCTGCGAGAGTAGTTCACTTCCTGAACTCATGTCTACACGTCAGCACACCAGAAGAAGAGATGCGTCAAGCTATCAAGGATCACTTCGCGATCGAGGCGCTTGGTGTACAACCTCGAAGACCCACTGAGGACTCAGAAGGAAGAGCACTCGCCATCCTAGAGAAGACCTGCAGAAGACTGGACGATGGACGATTCGAAGCTGGACACTTGTGGAAGATGAATCTGCTCCAAGACCTACAGGTCCCGAGATGCCTATCACCACATTACACCGAGGGAGAGCTGCACCTACAAGCGGCTCTCCTAGGAAACAGACTGACTCATTTAGAAGAGGAGAAAATGGACCTGAAGGGAGCAAAAAAGAAATTTTGGACAGACTCCAGCTTCGTACTTTCTTGGATAAACACGGACCCAAGAACCTTCAAGACGTTCGTGGCTCATCGCTTAGCGGAGATAGAGGATCGTACAAAACCGCAAGACTGGAGATGGGAGCATACGCCGCAGAAACCTACATGTGATGCGACACGCGACGTGCCGAAACACTTCTGCAATCACCGATGGTATACCGAAACAGGCTTCCCGAGACAAGAAGCACATTGGCCAGCACCAAGAAGTTTCAAGAAGGAAATCACCGGCGAAGATAAGGCAGCGGACGTCGTAACAGCAGCGAGCGCCTTTCATCCATTACCAGACCTTAAGAGGTTCTCCTCGTGGAAAAGACTTTGGCGAGCCACAGCGAGAGTACTGCAGTTCTCTGAGCAGCAACTCTGCAGAAAAAGTGAGAAGGTCAACGTCTGCAACTCTCGACCTCTCACTCATCACTCCGAGAACCCTGAGGAGGAAGCACTTACACCAAACCACTTCCTTATTGGGCGATCCTGCGGCGCTGCTAGAATCGGCAGCTTCAAAGACAGCGAGCTGGTGGGCAGGCCTACCTGGAAGGCCACGCAGCGACTTACCGATCACTTTTGGCAACGGTGGTCGCGAGAGTACCTGCCCACGCTTCTGCCAAGAAGAACGAAGGCAAGAACCAGTGCCACAGACCTGCAAGTCGGAGACATCGTGCTGATCGTCGACCACAGCCTGCCGAGATGCACCTGGCCACGTGGTAGAATTCTGCGAGTGTATCCTGGACCAGACGGGCGAACAAGGATCGTGGACGTCGAGACGCGTGGAGGTGAGCTACGGAGACCCAGTTCAAGAGTGGTGCTGCTGGTGCCAAGAGTGTCGCCGAGCCAGGAGGATGGTGCGACGCACGAGGGGGAGACTGTCGGCGACGAGACCCCGAGTTGAGCCATCGGCTTCTGACATGTATCGACATGTATCGACATGTATTGACATGTATCGACATTTATCGACATGTATCGACATGTCAGAATAATTTTATAAGGTTTATTTGTCAAATATTTTTGTGTTAAATAATAAGGACAATTTGTATTGTAAATAATTACGTAAGTTGAAAAAGTGAATTTTTGTTTATAGAGATATCGTTTTGAAATTAATGTCAAAAGAAAGGTCTTGACTCATAACGAGGTTTAGAAAAAGGTTCAAGTCCGTAGGACTTATAGTTTTTAAAATATTTACGAAAATGTATATAGTGAAAGTCGTTTTGAAGAAAGGTTTCTAAGTTTTGTTTAAAGAAAAATTTATTATGTAAGGTAATGTGTCTAATTTATACGTTATATTGTAGAGTAAGGTTTAACGTTTCTTAATATGTATAAATTGTAAGGGTTTTTTACTTAAAAACAATAAATAAAGGCTCCAAGGTTTCGGCTCATAGTGAAAATCACGAACAAAATAGGAATAAAACTCGCGGCTCTCTTGACGGTATTGCCGCGACGTTAATAAGCGGGCCAATTCGGGATCAGTTATGTCGAGCGAACCATACGAACAATTTAAGAAGTAATACGAAACAGTCGCAACAAAGCCGTTGAAGAGGCAAAATAAGGAAGAAACAAAACTCAAGAGCCGAAACCTGCGGATCTAGAAGAAATATTGTTGTTTCATTTAATTCGTCTCTCCGAGTTCGTGGTGTAGAACATACGCATTCAGGGGTGCGTGGTGGCGTACGTAACCAGCGCAAGCTTCTACAAGGACGTACGTCAAATAAGTGGGAGATTGTCCCAGGACGACAGTGCGGGCATTGACGTCTCGCCTGCCGCCGTCCGAAACAATGGGAGTCCTAGCACGGGAAGGAGTATGCACTGTTTTGCGATAAGATGTCCTCTGAGGAGTAGATTCAGAAATTGAATTAGTGGAAGATGGTGAGTTCTGTACTGGCTGGGGCTGAGTTTGAGCAAACGTGGTTTTTGCGACGTCAGAGTAGGCTCGTCTCACTGAAGGTTCCTGCGCAGAAGCCTCCATGTATGAAATACTCTGCTCGGACATGATTTTTTTAATTCGTTTTTGTCTGTCAAATTCGGGGCATATCGGATCAGTAGCAAAGTGTCTCCCTGTACACAGAAGGCATCTGACTTGGTCAGAGGGAATGTTACAGCTATCTCCAGAGTGTGATTGTCTTTTTTGTTTTTTTTTCTGTACATGACCAAACCTAAGGCACTTCCTACACTGAATGGTGGGAAGCTGGTAAACCTCAACTACCAAAGAAGTGTAGTAAGTAAAAATCTTCTTTGGGAGGGATTGGCCCTCAAATGTCAGCACAACGGACTGTGTAGGTAACCAAGCAGAGGAACCATCATCTTTCTTGATCTTACGATTCAGTCGGCGAGCTTTTATGATCTTTCCATAGCCTTCTTTGTATTCAGTGGCATTTACAAAGTCCTCCATCGTCCAATCTGTTGGAACACCACGAACTACACCCAGTCGGGAGACATTGTATGATGGAATTTCAGCCTTTAGTTTGTGTTTATTCAGAAGACCGTGGTCCAGAAACTCGTTAGCTGCCTTAGCAGAGTCAAATTCTACCGACAACCTATTACGGCCAATTTGTTTGATGCCATCTTTTTTAACATGTTGGACAACACCTTCAAACAGGAACATCCCCAATCTTATAGGTTTTAAGCTCACACCAGAATTCGGCGAGTCAACAATACGGGACACATGCACAATAAATGGACCAAAGTCTTCGACGCCATATTTACGACAATTGTTATCGAGAGATGGATGTTTGTAAATATGTGATTCTGATCCGAGACCACTCTCTGGATCAGTAATAATACGTTTGGACAATGGCTCAATGATCGAATTGTCAGTCGTCCTTTTCCGGGAAGATTTTTCTGCAGCTGTAGAAGCCTGAAAACCTTCAGTCTCCATCAAACATTCGCACTCACCACCCCCCTTATCAGGGGGCTTCAAACGCTCATCTTCATCCATGGCCGCACTGGCCAACAATAAATCAAAATTCACTCACCTATTCGAAGTTATAAATAACCACCACCACACAGAAATATAAAGGAATAACTAGATTCAAAGGAAAATAACCTAAAAACGAACAAATCCACACGGCACTTCAAACGTCAATCTTCGACTGAACAGCATGGTTTATAAAAGTTTAACATCCAGTCAACCGTCAATGTCATAGAATTAGGGATGACGATCTAAGGTCGATTAATCGAAGAATCGATTTCTCGAGCCAAAAACATCGATTTTCGATCGATCTTTAGTACTGAATCGATCTAGTGAATCGATATTTCACCATCGATAATCAACATTGCATTTTTTATGCTTTAATAAGGAACCATAAAAATATTTTTAGTTAGCTTAAGAAAATTTAAAGAAACTGATAAACAAAAATTTACAGTTAGTTGAACATATACAAAACATGTATGTATACAAAAGGCGAGGTTAATGCTAAAAGCATTGTTACAATTATAAACAGCACCAATTTATATTTAATTATTCTAAATACTTGTTGGAATGATCAAATATATATTTTATATAAAATAAGGATATTATTATTAAATAGATTTTGTTTCATGTGCTGAACTATACTCGGAATTTTAATTCGATTCCAGATTTGACAATTTCAGTGTTGCAACGTTATGACAAGTACTAAATAGTGACGTTGCGAAATTATTCGATACGGAAATGGAATATTTCCGGATCGATTCCTCTCGTTTGTAGTAGTATATCTAAACGATTACTACTTTAATAGAAACTAAGTATATCAGGAAATTAAGTATTTCTGAACGGATAATTTAGTTATGACGATTAATTTTTTTAAGGATCTGAGAATTTTTTTTTTAAATAATTGTGCGTGAAATAAATAAAAAAATGTGATCATGAAGGAACATGAGAAATAAAACAAATAGATGTATTATGGTAATATTTTATTTTATAAATCGTCGCCGTCATCGCTATCGCTGTCACTTTCTGTGTAACATTTATTATAAATGTGTCTGTGATGTTGTCAATTAACATATCTAGCCTACTCATTTTTTCCTCTTCTTTGACAACATGGGATACGTATTTAGACCATTCGGTAGCCGTAATTTTTTGAATGCCTTCCTCAAATAAATTTCTCACGTCTGTCAATTTGAAGGTTTGATTATTTTAACCTACATGCCCCTTTACCTGCGCCCATATCAATTCGATAGGGTTCAGCTCGCAATGGTAAGAGGGCAGTCTTACAACCGTGATCCCATGTTGTGCTGCCATTTCGTCTACAGCGTACTTATTAAAAGACTCGTTATATGGAATCAGTTCTAAAAGCGTAGCTTTAACTATATCTGGTTCGTAATGAATATTTTTATTTAAAAGCCAGTCTTGAATAGCAGCTTTTTTCCAGCTCATTATTGGTGCCGTTTCCAATTTTCGAGAGTGGTAAGGTGCATTATCTATCACCACAGTTGAGTTTGGTCTTAATTTTGGTAAGACTTCAGCGAACCACTCCTCAAAACAAACTGCATTCATCTCATCATGGTAATCTTCACAATTTTTCTTTGCTTCAAAAATCATGAGCCCCTATTCCAGGAAGCCTTCTTTACACAAACAAATAGATTCGCTCAAAGTTCACAAAAAAAAAAACTATAAACGTAACAACAAACAAAACGTAACAAAACTTTAACAAACACCCAACAAAATAACAAAATATCGATTCGCAATTAATCAAGATATTCGTACAGTTAGACTGGGAGAATGAAGCCGAATGACAAAATGGCATTAGCTGCACGAGCGCGCACGAGTTGCCAATAAAAAAAAAAACTATCTATCTAGGATTTTCTATGAAAAGTTTTGTTTTTAATATAAAAAAAACAAAATATTAACTTTTTATAAAATAAAGCAGTATTTACTAATTAATAAATAATTATTATAATAATTATGTATTTATTTAAATAAAAATCAATAATTTAGTCTTTAATTGGCACACCAATATTATGATTAAATAAACATAAATCGCGATTGTTTATCGATTTTTGTGTTCATCACTACACTATTATATGTGGTATCATTATTTTACAAAATGACAGTAGCTAATGTCAAATGTGGAATCGAATTATAATTCCGAGTATAAATCGGTTATTGTGGTGCCTTTGTGGTTTTTCATATAATTTTTTTTATTCATATATATGTACAATTCAACTTTGAGAAAAAAAATCGATTTTCTAGAAATCGATCTTTTTGACCTCGGTTTTTTTTTAATAATCGATTCATTATGTTGCGATTCAAATCGATCTGTTTTTAGAAGAATCGTTATTAATTTAATAAAAATCTTATTAATTGATTTAACTCATTTTTTGTATTATATAAAATAATGATAATTCAGTGATAATTATTCAATTAATAAAAGTATGCAGTTTTTTTTTATCAATGTTTCCTTATGACGTTATCACGAAAAATTATCGTCCGTAAACTGACTTTACAGACAACCAATTTTTTAAATAAAAAATAAGTTTACTATGAATTTTTATATAATTTTTGATAATTTGATTATTTATTATTTTACTTAAATGGCAACATTAACATAACCTGTCTTATTGTTGCCGGTTGATGTGTGTCGTTGTTAACAAAAATATTTTTGATAATTTTAAATAAACTTTTATAACTGAATACATGTTATAAGTTTAAGTTAATTAATAAAATTAATCATGACTACTAATCCTCGGAGAGGTACTGACCCGGTGCCTATGGAGGAGAGTGACCAACTGACTATAAGGCCTTTGTAAATATCACGACTTTATTTTGAATATTGTTTACTTCATAGTTATAATTCGTTGTGCGTTATAAATTAAAATATATATCAAATAAAACCCAAATTTTACTTTTTCTGAAAAATGTGTACTATATGAGTTAACAATAATTACAACCTACACAAAATATTAAAAAAAGTAGAAATGGTTGATTTCGAACAAGTGACTGTTTTATTAATGATTAAGAAACTATCTTCTAAAAAGAGTTTTTTTTTTACTTTATATTTCTGCGATTATAATGATGCTTATTTCTATTTTTCAGAGGAGCTGGCCAAGAAGTAGGCAGATCATGCATCATGTTAGAGTTTAAAGGGAAAAAAATTATGGTCAGTAGTTAGTATAAGCATGAATATATCCTTAAAAAATTAAACAGTTACTGCTTTATATGCAGCTTTCTGATGTGAGCTACTAAGTTCTTATGTCATTAAATACTTAAAATTTACATTATATATTGTATTACTAAAATTATTCATATGTGCCAATCCAATGGTCTGAGATAAAAAGATTACATTTTGATTTCATTTTTACAAATTATGGATTAGGTTCTTGTGAAAATTTAAGGTATCAAAAAAAAATAAAAATTTCATTTTTAATTTAATTTTTTTTTTATGTTTTCAGCTGGACTGTGGTATTCATCCAGGCCTGTCGGGAATGGATGCACTCCCATTCGTAGATTTAATAGAAGCAGATGAAGTTGATTTACTGTTGATTTCACAGTGAGTTTATATTTTATTTTATTTTAGGTAAATGTATGTTCGTTTTGAATAAAATGAGATGATCAAAATGAAAGAACATGAACAATTTGAGATCAAATAACATTGATTTATCTATATTGTTTAGAAATCAATTAAATTAATGAATGCTTCCACTCAGTGGCCCCCAATTGGATGTAAATCCTGTGTGATGATTCTGGAAACACACACACACACACACAATAAAAGCACAAACGCCCAGACCACAATAGACTTCTGTATCGTCTATACAGACTTTTGTCATTTGTGTCATGGAGATATCTGTCTAACTTGCAATCGCTAGTGCATTATTTAGCGACCATTGCATAAAAATATTGTCAATTTACAATGTGTAATATGATGTTATTATGGCAAGGCAACTTTACCATAAATTAATGGACTTATACTTCAGTTTAGTTATTAATTAAGTTCCCTTCTTATACTGATTCTAATATAATAATTATAGTAGTTCAGGATAAATGAAAGATAGCCTTGATTTTCAAAAGGTAATTTAATTAAAAGTCTAAATCGGATTTTATCGCGTTTATTTGTTTTAAAACTTTACAGTTTAAGATTTTTTAGATAAAATCCAATTTAGACTTTTAATTAAATGAGTAAAATTCGCGTTAATATAAGAGAACAGTATTTCAAAAGGTAATTTAATCCAATAAAAGTACTCTCTATTAGAATGTGGTACAAATGTAATAACTGAAGTCAAAATAACTAGCCGGCAGCGCTTTTGTAGTAATTGACAAATGATATACTATTTTTTTTTTTTTTTCTATAATGGCATTCACATCTCTTGTGTGTAAGATGTATTTGGCTAATTAGGACGTTGTATGAAAGTAACATGTGGGGAAAATGTTTGGTTCTTTTTGTGTTGTCTTAGCTAAGTATTAAAATCAATGATATAAAACTCATTTCAATGATATCAAACTCATTTCGAACATCATTAATCACAACTTTAGCGGCTTAACCCACTGTTGTATTGTCAAAGTCGAATCCTGTCTCTGGACTAAAAACAACTTTTAGCACTTGTCATTGGCAAAATCATCGGCGAAAAGCTGATGGAGCCATAGTCTTTAAAGAAGAAGAAGAAGAAAATGTTCGGTATCATACAAATGATATACTATTTACAAAAGATAAACTTATGCCTAGTAATAAATAGTCAATTGACAGTCTATAAAATTAATAAATCAATAATTTACAGTTTTCACTTGGACCACAGCGGAGCTCTGCCATGGTTCCTCACTAAAACTTCATTCAAGGGTAGAGTGTTTATGACACATGCTACCAAAGCCATCTACAGGTGGCTTGTATCTGATTACATCAAGGTCAGGTATGTATGCTTATCAACATTATTTATGGTATCATAATCATATTTAAGTTTTAATAATTTAAAGCAGATAAAAAGTTGAATCTACTATCTAAAAAAAGCCTAATCTAAAAGTTGGAGTGGTTCTCGATCGCGTTGGATCTACTAAAGCAAAGAAAAAGATGACTGGATGAGAGTTGCTAAAAACTGTGAAAAACGGCTCAGATTGGAGGAGGCTTTTACCCTATAGAGACTACCCACCAAAAACAAATAAATAGAATTAGTTAACTTTTTTGTTAAATAATTTTTATTTAGATGTAAATTTAAACAAATAAAGCTTATTATTATTGTAATTTAAGGCAGAAGAAAAATAATTATGATTAAATTTAGTCAATATCATTTGTCCATTTATTTTAGGAACCCTTCAAATATTCTATCGTTGTGGGACGTTTAAGGGTTGATTGTTATATTATTTTTATTTTATTTTAATATGATATTCTATTATTTAATATTATTATTGTATTGGTAATTACTAATACCATATAATTGTAAACAAAGTGTGCAACAAAATTAACATATTCATAACTGTACAGTGTACATCCATATACATACATACATATAAATCAGACCTCTTTCCCGTAGGGGTAGGCAGAGACCACTTCTTTCCACTTGCTACGATCCTTGTACATCCATTACTACCTAAATTAACTAACATTTTGCACTTGTGCATTGCGTCTGTCCGTGATACAGATAATGTTTTATAGTATGATTGAAAGTAATATATAGTAATATATTTTTCTCTTTAAGCATGCTACAAATACTATGGCATTTAGTTTGATTTATCAATAAAAAGTTTGTAAAGTTTTGTATTCATAAACTGTACTGTGCTTCTAAATCATTAAGCATTTGTCATTCTATGCCATTTTATACTCTATGAGTGGATCCTTCTACTGTAGAACACAGTTAACAAGAATAATTAAAATATAACATCTGTTCATGATCTTAAGGCTGATTGTTGATATAATTATTACATACACTACATATGTAACTTAATTTATTATATTTATTGTAATTTTTAATTTGATTTGATGAAGTGTTCATTATGTAAAATCAGTAGCGTAACTACCGGAGGGCTAGATGGTGCGTTGCACCGGGGCCCCCAAGCTCAGGGGGCCCTTAGAACCTGACCAACAAACTATAAATTGAACTATTGAAATTTTCTTGTGTGTAGAACCCGGACGGACCCTGCTGTGCATGATATAGTAGCCTATATCTTTAAAATGTTTAAATATAACTATAGTTTGGCATGTATTGATAAAACTTAAAACCGTTTAGTTGGGGCCCTAGTTTATTTTTTTGCACAGGGCCTTTGGTTACCTAGTTACGGTATTGTGTAAAATATAAAGAGAGAATTTGGTATTTTCAATAATACATAAAACAAGTACTGTACTCAGCCTGTAAACTACCCGCTGCTGAGCGAAGGCCTCTTCTCCATATAGAAGAAGGGTTGGAGCTTAATCCACCATGCTGCTCCACTGCAGGTTGGCGGATAATTTCCCTACTATGAGTAACGATCGTTATCAGGTGACTCCGATAACAACCGGGACCGGCGGCTTTACGTTCTCTCCGAGGTACAGTGGGAAGACCCATAAGGATATACACGCAGATCGGAAACAAATATTTGTACAAATATAAATATCTGTTCCGAGCGGGAATCGACCGCTGGCGCGTGGTTTGAGGCGACTACTCGCACCACTACATCAGAACGGTCGTCTATATAGATAGAGAAGATAACTATTGCCCCCTCTCCCCACCCCCTCAGTAACATCTCGACGGAGCAGATGCTGTACACGGAGTCGGACCTGGAGGGCTCCATGGACCGCATCGAGACCATCAACTTCCACGAGGAGCGCGACGTGCGCGGCGTGCGCTTCTGGGCGTACAACGCGGGCCACGTGCTCGGCGCCGCCATGTTCATGATCGAGATCGCCGGCGTCAAGGTCGCACCTCATCATATCATCATCATCATCTTTTTTCGCCTTGTTTTTAACATACACATTTCTCTTCAACTTAACAACTGTGTTTTAGGTTGATAAATATCCATATATAAATAAATACATATTACAGTAAGACTCGGGGAGAGAATCGAACCCAAGACTCTAGAGCAGAAATCAGGGTCACTGTCAACTGTGCCACGGGCAAGTAAAAAATCATCATCATCATCATATCATATCAGCCACTGGAGGTCCACTGTTGAACGTAAGCCTCCGCTATAGACCTCCAGAGCGACCGGCTCGAAACAGTCGCCATGTAAAGGCTTCCGGCGACTCTCCTCAAGTCGTCTGGCCATCTCGCGGACGGCCGTCCGACGCTTCGATTGCCTGTACTTAGTCTCCACTCGAGAACTTTTCTGCTCCATCGGCCGTCAGTTCTACGAGCTATGTGCCCTGCCCACTGCCACTTTAGCCTCCAAATCCGTTGGGCTATATTGATACTTCGTTCCTCTGCGTATCTCATCATTTCTGATTCGATCTCGCAGAGAAATACCAAGCATAGCCATTGCACACTGTGCGACTTGGAGCTTGTTTAAAAAGCTCACAGTCAGAGACCACGTCTCAGATCTGTATGTCATCACTGGTAACACACATTGGTCGAAGACTTTCGACTTCGGGCAATGAGGTATGACGGATGAAAAGATGTTTTTTTCAACTTCTCAAACGCTGCCCATCCTGGCTGGATTCGACGATTGAACTCTCTCTCGAAGTTGGACCTACCAAGTTGGACATTTTGTCCTAGGTAGATGTACTCGTCAACAACTTCGAGGGTAGAATCTCCAACCGATGTCGAGGTGGACTCGATACAGACATTTGACATGATTTTTGTCTTGTCTATATTCATTTTTAGGCCCACATGTCAGGAAACTCCATCGAGGTCATTGAACATAATACTGAGGTCTTCCAGGGATTTTGCCATAAATATATTCGTATGTATGTACTACTGATGTCCTCATACATAGCTTCTACTTCTTCATCTGGGTATGCTGAGGTCGGTGCGTATACCTGTATGACCTTCAGCGAGTATCTTTTAAAACCCCTGAGTATAAGGTATGCAACCCTGTTCGACACACTTTCGATGGTCACAATATTGCCAATGAGGGACTTGCGGCCCATAAACCCGACACCTCCTTGAGACTGTTGGTCGCCTTCCCGGTAGTAGAACAGGTTACCGGATTTCAGGGTTATCGTGTCCTTCCCCTCTCTTCAGACTTCAGATAAACCCAGTATATTCCATTGTAACCTGTTCATTTCCTCTTCCAGCTCAACAATCCTTTCATCAGAACTCAGAGTGCGAATTTTGTGTGTAACCAGTGCCAGGTGTCGTAACGGGTGGCAGCGGAATCTCACCCGGAGATTCTTAGCACTCCCTGCCCTATCGTTACCCGGGCCGCTGCCGTAGCTAAGAATAGTTGGGCCACTGGGGACTGGGGACCTGAGCTCTTTTTTGCTTGTCATAATGGGAAGAGGGTTTGCCAATATCTGCCACGCTTGGAAAACGTGTTGGCGAGCGCAGTGTGTTATGTCAGGCCACGGTGACGCTCCAGCCCATCACCACCCTGGTCGGTGCATAGCAAGTGTTAAGAGCCGGTATTAATTAAGACAATTTTTGTAGTTCATACATTTTTAGTTTCCTAAGATGTCACTAGATGGCTTTAGTGGTAAGATGAATCACGCAATCGTTGTGCTTCCCTTGTTTAAAGACTTCGTTTGTGTTTTTGTGAATAAAATGTCTTGCGTTCAGGAGTGCTTGTTTTATTGTTAAAATTAGCTTCTCATCGCCCTTTGGGGTCTTGTGCCGGTCTTGCACAAAGGTCCTTCAGAGTCTGGATGCTTTTTGACCCGTAAGGGATTGGGAAGTCACAACATAAAGTATAAATGAGTTGGTGAATGTGCGAACTATCTGAATATTGGAGCTGACGGCGACAGCGCTTGTAGCGCCACCTGGTGGACAATTTTGGCAACTTCATATAAGGAACAAACTAAACTTAGAAAAATTGCAAGAAAGGTTTGGACAGTGATCAGTGATATAAGTGAAGCAAACTGTGAGTATTTTGTGCGTTATTCAAAAAGACTTAGTAAAATTTTCATTAATGCATGGACTTGTAAAAATCTCAAGATTCAATTTAGACTTAGAATAATTTAAAGAAAAGTGAAGTGACGTGGAATCCATGCCCGATTTTAGTTAGAGTGTGAACTGTTTTAAAACACTTAGAAAATTTCGTGAATCGGAACTTAGAATTTTTTTCGATATTTCAATATCAATCAATATGGAAAAAGACATTAAAGTTATGTTTAGTATATTGGATCAAATAGAAAAAGGAAAGGTTAACTTTAAGAAGTCGCCCAAAGATAGACTAACGGAGGGTTATATGGCTGCAAGACTAGAAGGCTTAGAAGTACTGATTGGAAAGTTCACCGAGAAACACGAAAAAATCATTAGCACCTATGACGAGGATACTCTAAGCAATAGTAAATACACGACAGAAGACATATTCGATAAGGGGTATGAGCTGTATCTGGAATACAAAGGCGAACTCTTAACCAAGCTCAAGAAAAAAACATCGTCTGTTCAAGGTGAAACGTCGGACTCGGGACAGGTCGCAGGTACTTCGTCGACGTCGAAGCTGCCAAAGATAGCAGTTCCTACTTTCAATGGGGACTATGAAGAGTGGATAACCTTTCATGATCTATTTGTCTCACTCATACACAATAATTCTGCTCTCGATGATGTGCAACGCTTGCATTATTTAAAGACTTTAGTTTCTGGTGAGGCACAGCGCCTCATTAAACATGTTTCTATTACTTCAGCTAATTACAAAAAATGTTGGGACATATTAAACGCTAGGTATAACAATAAAAGATATTTAGTTAATAATATTCTAAAACGATTGTTTAACCAACGCACTCTTAAGCTGGAATCTGCCAGTGGTTTGATGGATTTGTTAGATACAACAACAGAGTGTTTACACGAATTAACATGTTTAGGTATAGATATTTCTAGTTGGGATGTTTTCATTATATATCTTGTAAGTTCTAAGTTAGACTCAGTAACTCGGAAGGAGTGGGAGCTGGAGGTAAATAGATCCGGCGATGACCTACCAACGTACGAAAGCTTTACTGGGTTTATGAAAACGCGATTTAAGGCTCTTGAAGCCGTAGAGCCACCAAAGGGTAAATCAAAACTCAATCCGAGTCGCTTTGCTACAAATCACACTATAGAAACAAATCAACAACAAAAAATTAACAATATAATATGTCCACACTGTACCGACAACCATAGGCTGTACAATTGTAAAGAATTTGCCAAACAGGATGTCAACAAACGGCGTGAAATCGTTCGCACTTTGAGCCTTTGCTTTAATTGCTTAGGTACCAATCATGCCGGTAGGCAATGTCGCGTTGTGACTAAATGTCGCGTATGTCAAAAGCGTCACCATACATTATTGCACCCTCAAAATGTTAATGTAGTCGCCACCGCCACGGCGGTCGATACAATCAGCGATGAAGAGGGAATAAGTCACTCCGAGGACGAAGATCAAGATGATTTCTCAAAGGAAATCAAAGCCCATCTTTCGACAGGTAACGTGCACGGTCAGACGTTATTAGCCACAGCTCTTCTAAGGGCTGAGTCAAAGAATGGGTGCACACAGATATTGCGGGCCCTTCTAGACCAAGGGTCACAGGCTTCATTTATATCTGAAGCCGCGGTACAACTGCTGAGGCTTCCGAAAGTGGCCTCCAAAGGTTACATAGTCGGAATTGGTGGAGGCAAAGGTGAATTGACATCAAAATCGGTTGTCATGGTAAATATTCATTCACTTTATGACCCCACTTTTCAATTGCAGATTAAAGCACATGTACTTAGTACTGTAACTTCGGTTTTGCCAAATAAACGTTTCTCCATGCAGCCGTGGTCTGAACTTAACGAATTAGATCTAGCTGATCCACAATATAATATTCCGAATAGAATTGACATTTTATTAGGAGCCGAAGTGTATTGTAATATATTAAAAGAAGGATTCAAGAAAAATCCAGTCAGTCCTATGATAGCACAAAATACTCACTTCGGCTGGATATTATCGGGTCAAATAAAGAGTGATGAAGAAAGCGCAAGATTCGTAAGTATGCACGTACAGGTACAAGAATTCGATATCCTGAAACGGTTTTGGGAAATCGAGGCTGAACCAAGTTCATTGATCAAAATACTTACCCCGGAAGAGCAGGAATGCGAAGACCATTTCAACAGAACTGTACGTCGAGACGAAGATGGTCGATATATAGTTGAACTGCCATTTCGATCTGCAAATCCTAATTATGGTCAATACGGAAACACTCGAAACATTGCAGTAAAGAGATTGCTGTTATTAGAAAAACGTTTAAATAAGGATTGTGTTAAGAAACAGCAATATTCGGAAGTATTGAACGAATATCTCGAGCTAAACCATATGGAGCAAGTTCCGGAACCTGAGGTTAAAAAGTCTGCCGGTGGTGTTTGGCTACCTCATCACGCGGTGATCAGGATGGACAAAACAACTAGTAAGACGAGAGTAGTGTTCAATGCATCAAGCAAAGGCACAAATGGTGTATCTCTTAACGACACATTAATGGTAGGACCCACCCTACAGCCAGATTTAAGACATACTGTTATGCGATGGAGATTGCATTCAATTTGTTTGACTGCAGATATAATTAAAATGTATCGCCAAATCAAGGTGGCGTCGAAACACGCAGATTTTCAACGAATCGTATGGAGACACGATTCTAAATCTGAAATCAAAGATTATAGGTTATTAAGAGTGACATTTGGCACGTCTGCCGCACCTTATCTAGCCGTCAAGGCGTTACAACAAACAGCTGTAGATGAAGGGCGTTCGTATCCATTAGCTGCTGGAAGGGTGGCTACAGACTTTTATATGGATGACCTGATGACCGGATGCGACACTGAAACAGAGGCTGTGAAGATTTATGAACAAATGAATCAATTATTGAGAAAGGCGGGTTTCACATTGCAAAAGTGGTCCAGCAACAATACAGAGCTATTGAAAAAACTGAAAATAGATACACGTAATGATTTGGAAATTAAAGAGGATGCAATTACAAAAGTTTTGGGGCTTACCTGGAATAGAGATTCAGATCACTTTGATTACTCGGTGAAACCGCCGCCGAACTCGTCGCAACCCGTTGCATCTGAAACAAAAAGAGAAATTATCGCGGAAATATCACGTATGTACGACCCAATGGGGTGGGTAGCACCTTGTATTATAACAGCAAAGGTATTAATACAGAAGCTTTGGATCGCAGGTTTAGATTGGGACGATCACTTACCAGAACACCTCCTGCTGGAATGGCGTAGTTATCGGGAAGAATTGTCGCAGCTTATTAATTTTCATATCCCTCGTTGGTTGGGAAAGGGTCCAGATGATACAAAAGTAGAGCTACACGGGTTCAGCGATGCCTCCAATACAGCTTATGCCGCTGTCGTGTATATGCGGGTCGAAAAGGCTGATGGGTCAATTTACTCCAATTTAGTAACAGCAAAAACAAAAGTTGCACCGATCAAACAAATTTCCATTCCACGTTTGGAATTGTGTGGAGCATCATTAGTAGCTAAGCTACTAAAAGAAGTTTCCGATGTTTTGGAGATTAATTCAGCTGATCTTCACGCTTGGACTGATTCCACAGTCGTTTTGGCATGGTTGAGTGATCATCCGAGCCGTTGGAAGACATTTATTGCCAACCGTACAAGTGAAATATTGAATACCATCAATTCGACGCAGTGGTCGTATGTACAATCAAAGGACAATCCTGCTGACGGAGCCTCTCGAGGTCTTACACCCTTTGAACTGCTGAAGAGTAAATTGTGGTTAGAGGGTCCCAGCTGGCTTAGGAACCCTATTATTGATTACTGTAAACCTGCTGCAATATGCACCCGTACAGAATTAGAAGCCAGGCAAATAAAAGTTCACGTTGTCAGTAGCATCAACAGGATTTCTCAGATTTTTCCATGGGATAAGTACTCTGACTTGAGAAAATTAGTTCGAGTCGTCGCTTATTGTCGCCGATTTCTAGTAGCAAAATTCTGTCGTCAGACCGGAACTACCCTTACACCCTACCTCTCTGTTAGTGAAATAAGAGATGCTCTTAAATGCTGCATTCGATATTCACAAGGCCTATTTGAAGACAGAGATTTATATTCTAAACTCAAGTTAAAAACACTCAACCCTTACAAAGACAACGATGGCTTGCTAAGAGTTGGTGGACGTCTCGACAATTCGTTCCTCTCGGAGGACAGCAAACATCCTATCCTTATTCCCGAAAAATCATTTTTAGCGAAACTTATCGTAAAAGACGCTCATGAACGGTCGATGCATGGTGGGCAGCAGCTTACCATAAACTATATTCGGTCTAAATATTGGATACCTAAAGTAAAAAATTTGGTGCGATCGTTCATACATGAATGTATTCCATGCATTCGACACGCCGCGGTAACAAAACCACAGCTCATGGGACAATTACCGACCTGTCGTGTTACTCCAAATAAACCCTTTCTGTGTTCTGGTGTAGATTATGCTGGACCCATTAACATTAGGGTATCTAAAGGCCGTGGACATAAATCGTATAAAGGGTAAATTTGTCTCTTTGTTTGTATGTCCACAAGAGCAATACATTTAGAAGCTGTTTCGGATCTTACAACCGAAGCGTTCTTGGCAGCATTTAAGCGGTTTGTTGCTCGGAGAGGTCGGTGTAACCAGATTTGGAGTGACAATGGTACAAACTTTGTGGGTGCTGCCAGAGAGCTTAAACGACTATTCATTGACGAAGGACATGTCATGCTGAAGGATATTGCCTCGATATTAGCAAATAATGGGACTGATTGGCGTTTCATCCCTCCCCACGCTCCGAATTTCGGCGGACTTTGGGAAGCAGGGATCAAAAGCACCAAACATCATCTCAAGAGAGTTATTGGAGACTCCACCCTCACGTTTGAGGAGATTTCGACCGTCTTAGCACAGGTTGAAGCCTGCCTTAATTCTCGTCCTTTGTCTCAAGTGAGTACTAACTCTGACGATCCCATACCTCTGACGCCGGGTCATTTTCTGATAGGTGAACCTTTGTTGATTGCTCCTGATGGTACCTATGAAACTATCCCTGTAGGAAGTTTGCGTCGTTGGCAGTTAACCCAAAAAATGGTGCAAAGTTTTTGGAAAAAATGGGCTCAAGAGTATCTAGCAAACTTCTTCCAGAGATATAAGTGGAATACTCAAACACCAGAACCGAAGATAGGACAAATTGTATTAGTTCGGGAAGATAATTTGCCCCCGGCCAAATGGTTGTATGGTAAAGTTGTGGACATTCATCCCGGTCGCGATAACATAACTCGGGTAGTAACTTTGCGTTGTAAAGATACAACTATTAAGCGCCCTGCTTCAAAACTATGTGTATTACCTATTTGTGACGAATAATGTACCTATTAAATATGTATAAAAGGGAGAGATAGTTTTTCCTCTCACTAAGCAGTGGAGTACGAGTTCTAGCTTTTGTTTATTTTATTTGATTTTATGTTATGGCGTTTGCGTTGACGCTTGTTAATTTCTTTTGTTTTGTGTATTGGTTTTTGTATCATTTTTACAAAGTAATTTATTAACCTTGTTTACTTTATTTTACCTATTTTGTCTCGGCTATTATGTTTTCATGTGACTGTGAAGGACTACTGTAGTCCTTGGTGGGCAGTATGTTAAGAGCCGGTATTAATTAAGACAATTTTTGTAGTTCATACATTTTTAGTTTCCTAAGATGTCACTAGATGGCTTTAGTGGTAAGATGAATCACGCAATCGTTGTGCTTCCCTTGTTTAAAGACTTCGTTTGTGTTTTTGTGAATAAAATGTCTTGCGTTCAGGAGTGCTTGTTTTATTGTTAAAATTAGCTTCTCATCGCCCTTTGGGGTCTTGTGCCGGTCTTGCACAGCAAGAGAGCGATTCCAATGCAGCGAGATGTGAGACAGGGAGATATTATTGCTCCAAAACTATTAACCGCAGCATTTTTTTGGAAGACGCTTTCAAGCTTCTGGAATGGATAGGTTTTGGTATTAATATAAACGGCGAATACATCACTCACCTTCGATTTGCTGACAATATCGTGGTCACATTAGAAACTCTGGAGGACCTCAGCACAATGTTCTAGTGGACCTTAAAATTAACATGCACAAGATGAAAATTATGTCGATTGTCCATTTCTTTTCCGACTCCATAGTTGGAAACTGCATTCTCGAAGCTTTTCATGAATATATCGATATCAAGGACCGAGGATCGAGGACCAGATATCTGGGACAAGAAGTCCAAACTGTTTAATTTTAAGGTTTAAATTTATGTAGGTCAAAATAATGTATGTATAAATGTTGTACAGGTGTTGTATACCGGTGACTTCTCCCGGCAAGAAGATAGGCATTTGATGGCAGCGGAAATTCCCACAGTTCATCCCGATGTACTTATTACTGTGAGTTTGTGTTTCTAAAATTTGATCTGTAGGTATATTAAACAAAAATCAATGTAAATTTCATAATAATTACATTGGACCAGTTATCTATTGCTTAAACACAATGGAATTCTTTTTGGTATTTTGTATAAAGTATTTTTATTGTGTTAGGGAATAATATATCATTTGTACTACAGTATATATAGTATATATTACTTTGATATTTTTCTCTGTATGTTTGTGTAGGTGGTACAATAAACCGTTACATAATTTTTTAAAATATGCACTGATCAAAATCGTTTTTCCCACTTTCTCTGCTCGGCCGGTGGCCCTGTGCACGCGCAGGAGTCGACGTACGGCACGCACATCCACGAGAAGCGCGAGGAGCGCGAGTCGCGCTTCACGGGGCTCGTCAGCGACATCGTGCAGCGCGGCGGCCGCTGCCTCATCCCCGTGTTCGCGCTCGGGCGCGCGCAGGAGCTGCTGCTCATACTGGGTGAGCGCGCGCACACGAGAACGCACCCACACGCACGCACTCGCATGCATGAACTCCTACGCACGCACTCTCACGCACGCCTTCGCACGCCCGCACTCGAACGCACTTGCACTTTGCAGAAAATACTTAGGAAGTTTTTGTTCGTTGGCTGACTCGCAATTGACCCGTGTTTTATGTTCCAGACGAGTACTGGTCCCTGCACCCCGAACTACAAGACATTCCGATCTACTACGCGTCGTCTCTCGCCAAGAAGTGCATGGCAGTGTACCAGACATACGTGAACGCGATGAACGACCGCATCCGGCGGCAGATAGCCGTTAATAACCCATTCGTGTTTCGGCATATATCTAACTTGAAGGTAAATATTTATTACTATTTTTAAGACACGCACACACATACATACATACATGCGCAGTTATGTACATACGCACACATACATTAACAATAGGTACCCTAAAGCTGCTGTGCATATGAGTGAACACACACATGCATACGAATGTATGTACATAAGCAAACAATAATGAGAAGTGTGTTTGGCGTAAATGTGTAATAACTCGTCTACAAGTGTACAGCAGCTACCTTAACTTGGTGGTGCCTAAACTTGAAGGTCAATCTTTGCTGTTTGTAAGGCACACGTATTCGCAGTATAACATTCACAATTTCACGCATTGTGTCGGTACGTTTTCAATTAGATACAAGAATTATAACGTAATGTTTCGCAGCCTATAATCTTCCTCAATAAAATATATAATTTAATTCAAACCAGCATCCGACATGCAAACAAAATTCAAACAAGATAGATACCGCTCTGGTAGGTTTGGTGTTTACGCCGGTGGTAGGGGTTCCGATACCCATCTGGGGCAGGTATTTTTATTTATACAAAATATGTTTGTTTCTTTTTTGGGTGTATATTCATGTGGGTCTCCCCAAAATTATAATATGTTTATTTTTATCAGTGTTCTAGTAATGTCTGAAGAAAGATATAAGAGAGGGATAAAACTTTACTGTATGTGTTACATGTATATGTTTTTTCTACCTGTGATGAAAATACATTAGAGTTAAAAAGAATTAATGAAAGATCTGATTTGGTCACATGTTAGACAAGTGTTAGATTTTGACATAAGATCACATTTTGAGACGTTTCATGTTATCTTTACATAATTTAGACGATGTGTCGGTGCAATGCTCATAGCAATTGTTGTGTGTTTCTGGAACCCCGACACAGGATTCAAATCCTACTGAGTGTAAGGCGTTTATTTGTTATTTATCGAATTAATTGTAATAAGTAAGTTATTTTAATTGTAATAATACTTAATACTCACAAACATCAATAATTTTATTACAATAAACAATACATTAAAATTCTAGTTTTCTATAGCATTCTCTTCACCGATCGAAAACACGTCGATTTCAGGCTTAACCTTATCATAAAGATGTGGGAAAGCGCCTTCCGCCTTATACTTCTTCCTCACGAACTCGTAAAGCGTTAAATCGAACATTCCCTCGAATTCTGTCCTCGTCATGAATATGTCCGCGTATAGAAACGAGTAACCCCCAACATCGCGAGTGAATTTTTCCATATCGCGCATTGCATTCACAGGATTATAGGGTTTCTTGTCTTTTACTTTTCCCGGGACCCCATAAACGCCTAAATCGTTGTACATCGCGTAACTTGTATTCGGTACCAAGTATTTGCTCTGAGGTCTTCCCAATTGACCGGACAATGGACCGTGATCGATGATTTTACACGGATATACCAGTAAAGGAAACTTTTCGAACAGTTGACTGGCGATGTCGATTTGCTTCTCCAATTCATGTATTGGAAGTACAATGTCTTGGAATACTTGTTTCGTGAAAGTATATGCCCGAACGCCTGGCGTCGTGGTGAATTTTAAAAATGCGGGCTTAGGAGGTAATAACCACCCGAAAAATATTCGGAACAGTGGATTATTTCCGAATGATATCATATCTTCAACGACCCAGAATATGGGTCTATTATGGCGTAGCAGATAGTCTCTTAACGGGATAAGTTCAACGCCCTCGCCCTTTTCGAGGAACGATTCGACATGTTTATAGAACCATGGTTTATACCATTTCGAGCAATGATTAACTGTGATATTTCTGTCATAATCCGAATAATCGCCTGTCATAATAACTGCCTTGTCTTTGCTGAATATGGTACCCTCTATATAGTCGGGGTGATAACTTGGAGAAGGCTCATTGGCTCCGGACAGATCTCTCAACATATCACAGTATTTCTTTTGACCGTCGACAGGGATATATTTTATTTTGATGTAAGGTTTGATTTTAACGATTTTCAACGTTAAAGCGACGAGAAAACCCAAGCTACCGTGCGACCAGGGCAGGGCTTTGTAGAGATCTGAGTATTCGTTCTCCGCTGTAGCGGTCACCAGAGATCCGTCGCCTAGAACAACCTCGTAGCTTGTGATGGTTTCGTGGTAGAGTCCTGCTTTGTGTGAGTGTGTTGACATGCCCGTTCCGAAAGCAAGACCTGTAAAAAACAATTTTTTGTTCTTTAATTTTTTAGGTAATTGGTATTCTCATTTTACCATTGAAATTTAAAAGAAGGAAGTTTTTAAATGAGCTGAAATTTCGTGCTATATTTGTAGTTAGATGTTAGATGTATTTGTTACAGAATTTTCGGCGGTCCTATTTATTTATTTATTTAATTAGAACGGGTTAACCATTTACACTAATTATTAAAAGCCTAGATTTCAAAATTAAAAATTGATCCACAAACTAACATTGAATCACATCGTCGCTGATTGTAATACTGATTTATTAATGTTTATTAGACCTGTAGAATTGTGCCATGTAAATAAAAATTCGCTTATGATCCGGAAATGGACTGATACAAAAAGAAAAATTAATTGTAAAGAAATCTTTTGTGAACATACCTCCCAAAGTAGCGTCAGTTAACTCGATAGTAACAGCCAAAGAGTATCCTTTAGGTATCAAGTACTCCGTAATGTCTCCAATAGTCACCATGGGTTCAACTCTGACCGTCATAGCGTTTTCGTCAAGTCCTAAAATATCGTAAAGCGGTATGGAAACTTTATGGTGTAAGTGCTTTTGGAAGAAGGTGGTCGAGAGTGAGAGCCAGTTGGGTCGAGATGTGCACAAAAGTCGACGGTTCTTTGATGGTATTTTAGTCCATTTTTGAACCTGTAATTAGAAGCTGAATTTTTAATAATGTTGTAAATAACCATTATAATGAACTAACGTCATAGAATCAAAATCAGAATCGGCGATTATGTAAAGAATGAACTGTTATAATTTTTGTGGGTTCGATTAACTAGATGGAAAAACCATTAACGTAATCACTTATTGGTCATTATGGGCACAACCGTTTTCCAGTAGATTCCGTAGCAAAAAATGCAACTTTCTTTTTTTTTCTTTTTCTTTTACGAATATATTGTTTCGATTTCTATAAAGAGTACGGTAAAATACAACTGTGTCGATGCTGAACTAATTTTGAAGAGGTTTTATATGTGTCACGAGTTAGAAAAAATCCTTTTATATGGTTGATGGTTTCCACGTTCATGGTAAATCTTTTATAGGCCATATATAAATATTATTATTATTCCTTGTGGGTATCCTCACCGTGCCTCTGAGAGCAAGTAAAGCCGTCGATCCCGGTTGTTATCATAGGTTTGCGGATAATTTCCCTACCATGGGTAACGATCGTTATCAGGTGTCTATGATAACAATCGGGACCGACGGCTTTACGTGGGTCGTGTAAATGCTCGTTAATGACAAGAGTTTGTGGATGGATGACCCACACAGGATTTTCGTCCTGCTAGGGACAGTTAAGTTTTGAGCCTCTTTTGTGCTACTCACAGTAGATTGTATCTTCCTCACTGCGCTGTCATGTCTCTGAGGGTCACTGTTGAGCTTCCGTATGTAAGCTCTGATACGCAGGAGCACGGTGAAGAGGAAGCTGGCGGGCAGACAGAAAGCGCACACGACCAACTCGCGGTGTTCCTCCAACCATCGTATTAGACGGTTCTTTAATTTTGTCGGAATCATTGTTGGGCTGTATGTTATATTAATCTGTCAAAAATATTGGTAATTATTATTTGTTTGATATAATTATATTTTTAATATTATTATCGCCGTTTTTATTTTATTTATATTTTATTTTATTCAGGACAACAAACAATTGTATAATAAAGTTTTACATATCTAAAATATTCTTAACTAATAATACAACCAGCACCGTTATCGACATAATAATAATAAACACATACGGAGAGAAAAAAAAAAAGCTTGATAAAGGTAGAGAGCAAACTAGACGATGTGAACATATTTAGGATATGGATGTATTAAAATTTTACATTAAAATTATAAAGACTTTAAATTCTTTCATATCTTTCGTTTTAAAAGAATATCTACGTATATGTAAATATATTTTAGATTTTAGACAAAGTTGTGAACATGAGCTTGTATTTGTTTAATTCCCACGATAAATAAATTAATACCATCGATATCGTTATAAACAGAAAACATGAAAATAGTTAAATATAGTACATGGAAATATTATAAAATTAATCGTTTTGACCAAAACTGAACTGACCTCTTCTCCGTGTAGGAGAAGGGTTAGAGCTTAATCCACCACGATGCTCCATTGCGGTTTAACGTAGTTGGTAGTGCGGTTTAAAGTAACGGTCGTTACCAGGTGTCTATGATAACAACTGGGACAGACGGCTTTACGTGCTCTCCGAGGCACGGTGAGGAGACCCACAAGGACATATACCCAGGCCGGAAACAAATATTTGCCCCGAGCGGGAATCGAACCCACCACCGCCGGCATTGAGGTGACTACTCGCACCACTACACCAGAACAGTCGTCAACCAAAGCTAACAATGTTACATAATTTATTACCTATATCAAAACAAAGAGAACTTTATGTTTACAAAAAATTAAACAAGTGCGAATCGGACTCGCCCATGAAGGGTTCCGTAGGAGCAAGTAACATCATATAAAAGTTCTTGTAGTTCTTTGTAACTTTGATCGATGTTTTAATGATAGTGTATTTTTTTTTTAAATAAAAAAACTACTTACTATAGTCTATTCGCGTTAAGAAAATAGTGACTCATCAGTGCAACTGCAAAGTGAAGGCGTATTCATACTGGTGTAAAAATTAAAAAATTAATATTAAAGCAAAATTTTTATGACAGTATTTTCAAATATTAAAATTAAGTAGTTATTATATAAAAAAATAATTAGAATCGTCAGGACCGTATTTTCAGAAACACCGCATGCACTAGTCTTTTTCACTACTATACTCTCCATAGTCACGTTTTGGTCACCACACTGTTTTAAGTACTTAAAAACATTGTATGAAATATTGATCCACTATTATTTTTAAGAATAGGTGATGTATCCATTTTTAAAATTGGCAAATAACACGTCCATACTGTCTGAACGGCTCACTTCAACTGTTCAAAGTGAACACGACTTTATAATTTACTATGATCTTATTGGTCAAGAGGCGTGGCTAAGCTAAGTGACAACGATGAGTCACTATTTTCTTAACGCGAATAGACTATAGATCTCGATCAAACCAATTTTCGGTGGAAGTTTGCATGGTAATGTACATCATATTTTTTTTTTTAGTTTTATTATTCTCTTATTTTAGAAGTTACAGGAACACATACACACATTTTATCACTTTGGAAGTGTCTCTCGCGCAAACTTTTCAGTTTAGAAATAAAATGATATTAGAAACCTCAATATCATTTTTGAAGACCTATCTATAGATACCCCACACGTATAGGTTTGATGAAAAATTTTTTTTTTGAATTTCAGTTCTAAGTATGGGGAACCCCAAAAATCTATTGTTTTTTTTTTTTGTGTGAAAATCTTAATGGTTCCATTTTTGCAATTTGGCTACGGAACCCTAAAAAGTATTCACAATAACTTCAACTATCAATTAATAAACTAAAAACTTACACAATCGTACGCCTTGTCCTTGCCATTGGAACGAAATGTTTGAATTAAATCGTTTATGATAAATTATTTATTCAGATAGTGACAAGATACGGTACACCTACCTAGCGGTACTTATCGAATCATTATATTGATAAATAATGAACTCGAGAAAGATAACCTTTTTTATAGCATAATAACATAATAATAAATAAATATATTACTCATTAGTAATACAATACCTTCTTAGTATAAGTTACGAAGAAACAGAAACATATTGACACACACAAACACACACACACACAACACACACACACACACAAGTGTATACTTATCTACATGCTCTTATTGTCATAATACCTAATTATATTTGTTAAATTTCTGTTATTCCAAATTACCTTATGAATTATTTGAATCAAATCCTTTAAGTATCTTATTCAAAACATTTCCACTTACATGTATTTATTATAACAATATTTTATATTATACGGGAACAGGCTAATCATCCTTAGCACAGATTATTTAAATAACCGACATAGGATAAGAAGCTAAATAACTTTTTAGGCTTAAATTATTAAACAAATAAATAAACTTCTCACACTCAACGGCCCCCAGTAGGATGTGAATCCTGTGTCGGGGGTCCGGAAACACACATAAATACACAAGCACAAACGCCCAGACCACGACAAACATCTGTATGGCCTATACAAATATTTGTCAAGTGCGGGGATCGAACCCGCGACCGCTAGCGCATTAGCCAGTTGCTGTGACCACTGCGCAAACGCGTCGTCACTACACACACGTATTAATAATTATAATATGTTTAAAATTGTCGTAATAAGTATGTGAATAATAAATTAAAGAAGGTATTATCTCACTTTATATCGGCATAGTTAAAGATGTGCTTTGTTCCACTATGACAGTATAGTAATTCTTCCATTGAGAACATAAAGTATCCCTATACGAGTTAGAGTCGTTTGCTCAATGACGCATCGTGTCTCACTGAGGCGTGGAGCGTTCAAATATTTTTAATAGCGATGCGAGACATACGATACTGCTTGCTCGCTCGCACACTCTTCGTTCCTAATTGGAAGGTCCTTTTTATTTGCTATGTAGTTGTAGTAGTGTTGAGTTAACAATAAATTGTGTTCATTAATGAGACATAATTTTTAATTATATTAAGTACGTCTTCAACTCCCGAGTTTTAATCAAATCAAATCAAAATCAAATCAAAAATATTTTATTCGTTATAAGGTGATTACACACACTCAACGAACGTCAAAAAAAAAATGTCTCGGTAGAAATCTACAATTTCATCATCTATTTCATCAATCATATATCATATATACAGAGTGGGGATGACAATACAACGATAATTGATAACATCGGTAATACCAGTTTATAGGAGTATTTTAAAACTATCAAAAAAGTCCTAACATCAAAATCTAAAAAAAGATTTTTTCAAACAAACTAAATAAGACAAATATAGTAAAATTTTATTACACCATGTGTAAACTGTAGGTTCACTGACCTGTTACGACGCGCGGTGACACAACGAACTACTCGTTGGGTTGTGTGGTCGGTGATCGTAGGTTACTTAAATTTTTATATTCTCGATATGTCCGCCATGAACACTGATGCACATATTGTATCTTCTTATAAGGTTATTTATTAATTTTGATATGATGTCGCCATTAGCGGCCATATTTTTTAGTTTATCAAAAGCTCTAATAATTCTATTTTTTAATTCATCAACTGTATTTACATCCGTTGAGTACACGTCGTTTTTTATAAAACCCCACAAAAAGAAATCCATCGGCGTGAGATCTGGTGATCTCGCTGGCCACCTTGATGGTCCATGACGGCCAATCCACTGCTGTCCGAACATTTCCGATAAACGTTCCCTGGCAGACACAACGGAATGAGCAGGTGCTCCGTCTAGCTGATACCACATCTGGCTATAAGCCTCTAGACTAAGCTCGTCAATGTAATCAGCAACTGGTCCGTTTAGGAGTTCCAGAAACTTTTCAGCATTTAAACTGCCGTCAGTAAAAATAGGACCAATTATGTTGTTTCTATGTATGCCCGCCCATACATTAACCGAAAATCTGTATTGATGGGACGTCTCCCGTGCTAGATGTGGATTCACGTGGTTCCAATAGCGAAGGTTTTGACGGTTCCATAAACCATTCCTTGTGAATGTACTTTCGTCCGTCCACATCACATTGTAGAGGAAGTTGGGGTTGTCAAAAACTTTGTTTAACATCCAGCGGCAGAATGCTTCTCTGACAGGCTTGTCCCTTGACAACATTGCATGCACTTTATTGTATCTAAAAGGCCTCAGTTTGTCACTTTTTAAAACATTATGTATCGTTTTATGATCCACACGATAGACACGAGCTGCCTTACGCAAACTGGTTGTTGGGTTATTTGAAAAATAATCTAAAATTTCTGCATCTGGCACTCGACTTGCACGTGGAGGAGCACTATCTAAATGCGGGATTAAGCGTTGATTTTCCCGTATCCTCTGGAAAGCATTTGTAATAGTGCGGCCATCGGTTGGACAAGTACGGGTGTTCCCATATCTCTCCCGGTACTTCTTTATTGCCAAATTAGCATTGCCGTGACATTCTCCGTAAACAAAAATCATGTCAGCGTACTCCGAGGCTGTGTAATTATAACGTGGCATTGTAAATAAAATAAAAACAAAAACAAACAAAATAAAGACAAACTATTGTTACTATTAACACTTAAGCGTCTAATTTCGCACAATTCACATAATAACTATTAAACAAGGTATTTATTCTACGTTAGTGTCCTTTTCACTATAAAAATAAAGCGTCAAATATCGCACAATTCACTTCAAAGAGTCTTTCGAAATTTCGTCAATAAAATTAAGTGATATAATTCACACAGATCAAAAAAACAATTTAGACTTACAAAATAATAAATTAAATATGATACTAAAACATAACTAATACGATATAATAATTAAAACGAACAAAACTCTTGCGCATATGAATAAAATTGTCAAATCAAGGCGCAAGATATCAAGAAACATGAGTAACTAAATAAACGGAACAGAGACAAACAGTGTTGCCAATTTTATTTTTAGCAACCCACCAAATGAGGCCGTGTAAACCACCAGAAACCACTAAAACTTAGTGGCCTCTCAAACCACCAGAATTCCACTAGAAAACCCAAAGACAACGGCTACCTACCTAAATATAAATTGAAAATAAAACAACAACAACGTAATTATTATCATGAAATAAAATAATTATTTAAGTTACGTACTACAGGAAACAATTAATGTAAGTACAAAAAAAAAAGGAAACAATTAGGTAAGTACATAACTACCTAACTAAAGAAGATCGTCTTCTGAGGAATCAGCTTCATCTGCACTTTGCATAGAATAAAATTCTTTAGTGCCAATTTTTTAAACTACGGTATTCGGTATAAAGTAATTATTGCAGCATTTTCTTTTGCGTGCTAAGCCTGCACGAATTGTGAGAATTGCAGAAAGGACATCAAATTTCATTCGGTTTCTTTGTTTCGTCTTGACGACATTCATAATACTAAATAATCGCTCTACATATGCGTTAGAGTGCGGTAATGTCTTCTTAATATTAAAAAAAAATCCTGGATACCAGATCTAGTGGAAAATCCACTAAGTTGGCAACACTAGAGACAAAGTTTCAAACAACCGCCGCTGCTTGTTGTCGCGTTACGTGTACGCGGCGAGACGGGGAAGAACCGGTTTAGGGTGCCTGTCTATTGAAGCGAAGCGAGGCGGCGGAGATAAGAAACGAAGAAATATTAATCAAAATAATGGCATTAAATCTTCGCTCCGCTCCAGTGGACAAGGGCTTGCGAGCTAGTTTAAAAATTAATACATTTTCGGAAGTGGTGTGTGGCAGCAGTGCGGGCTAGCGGCGGCTCCGCAATACTCGTTCGCTTCGCTCCGCATCAATGGACAAACACCCTAAAACCGGTTTACGCTAGCACAGCTAGTTGTCCTTCACAATATCAAGGTCAGTCCAACGCACGTGCCACGTTGTTTTTACCTGTTTCAAGGTTAAATATTTTAATGTAATAACGTGGTATTTTATTATTAATATGTAATGGTTGTTGTTGTTATTTTTTTATCGCATTTGTTGAATTGCTCGAGCAAAAGTTTCGCGAATATTACGATCTTGAAATAAATATGTCAATGGTGGTAACGAAATACTTAAACGTATTAAAAATTGTAAATTTGATTTGCCTTGTGTTTCCCGTGAGATTACCTACTTGAAAAAACTATGTTAGATTCCGAATTTACATTTTCAGAATTTAAAATTTAAGCATTAAAAAAAAAAACAATAAATTACTTAAAAAATAATAATAAAAAGAAAATTATTAGAATCATACTGAATATTAAAACTATTTAACAAATAATTTGTTTAATTTGTCTCAACCTATTGTGACCTACTAAAATAGGTAACAATTTTGTACGTTCTTAATTAGGTACCTACGCGCAATATTATGAAACGACGATTCGATTGTTTGTACCGATCACGTTCAAAGGGTCGTTAACCTGATACATCACGTAGAAATCTTTAAAAGTGAAAAATCTTATTTTGTGACTAAACTACTGGATGTATTTTATTGATTTTTTGTATGTGGGCTTGGAATGTCATTACATATACGATGTCCAATTTATCGTTGTATTATCATCCCCACTCTGTATATGTATAATCATAACCACAAGTGTGAATTCACAATACTGTTTTAGGGATGATAGTTAAAGCATAATTATAATGTAAATATTATAATGTAATAATTAATAAATGTATGTTCTTGTGGGTCTCCCCGCCGTGACTCGGAGAGCACGTAAAGTCGTCGGTCCTGGTTGTATCAGAAACACCTGATAACGATCGTTACTTATGGTAGGGAAATTATCCGCCAACCCGCAGTTGAATAGTATGGTGGATTAAGCTCTAATCCTTATCCTGTATGTCGAAGATCCCTTTGCCCAGCAGTGGGTCCTTTACAGGCCGATTAATTTCTAAAACTGCAATGTTGTTTAACCAGGGTATAGATCACTTCGAGGACATAGGTCCGTGTGTTATCATGGCGTCACCGGGTATGATGCAGTCCGGCCTCTCCAGGGAACTCTTCGAGTCCTGGTGCACGGATCCCAAGAATGGAGTTATTATAGCTGGTACGTTGTTGTATTATTGGTTAGCTATAGATATATATTAAACATTCTGGATGCTACTGAGGACACCAGTTGAGCCACGCTGTTTTATCCGCGTTTATTTGAGGAAAAAAATTGGTTGTCTGTAAAGTCGGTTTACGGACGATAATTTTTACGTGATAACGTCATAAGAAAACATGAATGGAATTGAATTATTATTACTGAATTATCATTATTTTGTATAATATATATATATATATATATATATATATATATATATATATATATATATATATATATATATATATATATATATATATATATATATATATATATATATATATATATATATATATATGTATATATATGTATATAAGTTACAGGAAATTAATTGTATTTAATATAAAAGCGAAATAAAGTTTAATACTTTGAAAATATGTAATACAAGAAATAATCAAGTTTAATAAAGAAGTTAAGTTTAATTAACTTAAAATAGTAAAAATATACTAAATAAAAGCAACTAAATTTTTATACGATCGTAATTATATGAGTCCTAATAAGTTTTTAATCAAAATTGTAATATAACCTTATATTACCTACTGCACTCGCCGACCGATGTTACTTTTTTAATAATCAAATAACAAATATATGAAATTATATCGCTAATCAAATTCTTAAAATGCAAGAATTAATTACCTTTTTTTGCTGCAATTGTTGTCACTATTATAACTTTAAAAACAATAAATTGACGTTACTTCAATATTGACAAAACAGTTTCCCGCCATTTGCCGCTGTCATTTCTACTCGGACGCGTCGTAAGTTAGGCCGACCGCCGATCGTGAGCCGAACGCTTAGGCCGAGCCGATCGTACCTCTCTACCGCTTGTTCCGCGCTCTCGCTCACTAATTGTGACAATGATGACGTCATCTTCTTCGAACGGACACCCTTTCATCAATTTACTAGACGTTATCACTTAAAAAAATGTACTTAAATATTTTTAAACCATTACTCTAAGAGTGCCCGCCTCGTTGGTCGAGTCTCAGGTTCGATGCCTGGGTCGGTCAACGTATTGTTTTTTTTTTATTTTTTAATTCTCAGTAAATAGCACGGAGTCTGGAATGGTGCCCGGTGTACTCAACTGGCGAAAAGTGGGTGTTACATTTAATATGTGCATCTCTGCCTACCCCTTCGGGGAATAAAAGCGTGATTTTATGTTTACTTTAAAAGTGGAATTATGGTAAAAATGGTCTCTGGAAGAGGAATAATAAAGGACGCAACGGAAGCTCACAAATAAGGATATTTTCACCACTTTTTATAACGTTTCTTATTAATGCTCAGCCACTATTGGTCGTAGCGTGATGTTATATAGCCTATAAGCTTGCTCAGTAAATGGACTATCCAACAAAAAAGAATTTTTCAATTCGAATCAGTAGTTCCTGAGATTAGCGCGTTCAAAAAAACAAACAAACTCTTCAGCGTGACAATTCAAAAGTGTTTTTAAAAGTTGTAATTGTATTAAAAGTTCGAATTCGAGCTATTATATTGATAGAACTCTAGTACAATTTGGTACTACACCTGTGTTTTTCGTCAAGATTTTTAAACGAGTGTAGTAAGAGAGTGTTGTAAAATGTTAATTAAAATTTTGCATTAATCTTATATCTTTAAACGAGCAATTCTTGTATATATATATATATATATATATAATCGGAATCTCGGAAACGGCTCCAACGATTTTCATGAAATTTAGTATGCAGGGGGTTTCGGGGGCGATAAATCGATCTAGCTAGGATTTATATTTAGAAAATGTCGTTTTATCCTTTTTTTACGCAATTAAAAAAATATCATTAGAATACGAAGGTAAATTTCGCTGTCATTGACAAGCTTCTAATAGCTCGGATGGGAATCGGGCGGATTCGAAATCAGAAAACCTGGGTTCGAATCCAGGTGTTTACAGACCAATTTTTTTTCCTTTTTTTTTTCTTTTGAATTAAGAGCTCTTTTTACTTTTTATTTAAATAACCAATTCCTATTATTTAACTATTATGTCGGTAAGATCGAAAATATTATTTATGTTTCATCAGTATGTACTATGTAATGTATCTAAATATAATTTAACCGAGCACAGCTCGGTTATCCAGGTACTTATAAATAATAGAAGACATCAAGACTAAATTAAGAACAAAGGTGTATAAATTAACTTTGTAATGTTTAATAATTTTTACATAAAGTATTCAACAAAAATGTACCAATCTTGGAAGTACATGAATCTTGTACCGACAGGTTATTGCGTGGAGGGAACACTAGCCAAGACAATCTTGTCCGAGCCCGAGGAGATCACGTCCATGTCCGGTCAGAAGCTGCCTCTCAAGATGTCCGTGGACTACATCTCGTTCTCAGCGCACACGGACTACCAACAGACATCCGAGTTCATCAATATATTAAAACCACCTCATGTCGTGAGTGTACATATAGCTATGTATATTAATTTTGGTGGTGGTGCGAGTAGTCGCCTTATCGTCGGCGGTCGCGGGTTCGATTCTCGCTCGGGGCAGACATTTGTGCAAATATTTGTTTCCGGTCTGGGTGTATGTCCTTGTGTATTTTTCCATCGTGCCTCGGAGAGCACGTAAAGCCGTCGCTCCCGGTTGCTATCATAGACATCTTAAAACGATCGCGTTACTCATGGTAGGGAAATTATCTACCAACTCGTAGAGGAGCAGCGTGGTGAATTAAGCTCCAACCTTTCTCCTATAAGGAGAAGAGGTCTGTGCCCACCGGTGGGACGTTTACAGGCTGATTCAGTAATATTCTCTTTACTGTATAAGCTTGTAAATTTTCCACTGCTTGGTCAAGGCATCTACTTCTGTTGAGGAAAGGGATTGGAAAAAGTCGGAGTTCAGTTTGGGGGTTATCTGAATGTTGTGATTGTGTGAATATTAAATACTATATGTGAGAGAAAGTATATCGCTAAGCCATTATTAGCATGCGGTTATTGTGTAAAAGATGATATCCTGGCAGATAAAGAGGAAGTAAATTCGCTGTTAGTTCCTACATTAGATTTTAGTACATATCTCGTCCGTCTAGTCTAGACTGTGTCGAGAGTAGAGTCGAATGCGAGTCGCGGTCGCGGTCATGGTCCCTCGAGCCGGATGTTTTCAAGAGTAGAATCGAATGAGAGTCTCAGTCGCGGACATGGTCCTTCGAGCCGGATCTGAATCGTGGTCCTCGGGCAGGTGCTGGTGCACGGCGAGCAGAACGAGATGTCGCGGCTGAAGGCGGCGCTGCAGCGCGAGCACCGCGGCCGCCTGCAGCTGCACACGCCGCGCAACACGCAGCTGCTGGCGCTCACCTTCCGCGGCGACCGCACCGCCAAGGTAGCTGTGCGCCCTTAGCTGGGCTAGAATGCCTAATCCTTCCTATATTATAAATGTCAAATGTTAGTTTGTTTGTTACGCTTTCACGCGAAAACTACTTGACCGATCATCATGAAACTTTGTACACATGTACTTTGAGGTATTAGAAGTAAAATAGGATACTTTTAATAACAAAAAAATCTTTTATCAATACACCCACGCGGGCGAAGCCACGCGCAGAAGCTAGTTTTTTCTTATAAAACATACAGGTTTCGTCATGATTAAAAAAAAAAAGTAGATGGATTTCTCAATTCGACTTTATTTTTTTTAATGTGTGTTACCTTATAACTTTGGGTGTACCGATTTTGATGAAAGCTGGTGCTTGGTATGTGGTCCCATTTAATTTTGAGCGATATCTGACGAGTAGTTTTTGAGTTACCCCTAATAATGCCTATTTAATTGACTTCAACTACGTTGATGATGTTCTAACTTTCTTTTTTGTTTGAAGTCGTTTAAAAACTGTGATCAACTTCTATTATTACTATGTATGAATTTAACGAATTTCTATAGCATTTTTCGACTGATGTTTAAAACAAATTTTTATAAGCTGTTACAGAAAACTTGTACTAAGAACATCATACACCGTAGTCATATATGTATTGCATATCATACTGTTTTTTTTTTTCGTTGATATTTTAGGATGAAATAGAATTAATCTTTATAGTGTTTATATAGGTGATGGGATCGCTTGCGATGGAGCCGCCTGTTCCAGGACAAACGCTGCAGGGTATCTTGGTGAAAAGAAACTTCAATTACCACATCTTAGCGCCTTCGGACCTCAATAGTAAGTTGAAAAAATTGTTCAATTAAAGGCTAATCACGAAAATAAAACCAACATCATTAATTTTTGGTATAATTATATAAAATATTGTCCTTTTGTTTGATATAAACATGATCGTCTGCTACAAGGTAGACAACTTAATGCCCGTGTTTTAGGTAACAGTCGGCTGATACACATATTTATATATATTTTGCATTTGTATATATAAATAATACACTAAGTTTCGAGGCGGGGATAAATTTAACAACAAAAATAATTAGTGTTTTAGTTGATCAATTTTCAGGCTGCATTTTGCAATATGCAATTGCTGTGGCTTTAAAAATTCATGAATTAGATTAGAAGGTCACATGTAGCATTTGATGATTTCAGTAAAAATCGACTATAATCCGTTACACAAGATATAACTAATGAACACGTTGAAAGCTGGAATGATTGGGATACTGACAACTATGATGAAAGCGAGAGTTATTAGATTCAACATCTTTGAGTTTTTATGGTGCTTTTTTGTTGGCATCACGTCCTCTTCAGGGCCATGTTCACGAGCTAGGCCTTGCCCTATTTATTTTACCCCGGGCTTTGGAAGGGCAAGGGGGGCGGGACGATGACGCCTACGTCGTCTACGCCTTTCTGGACCACGATGGTCTCACAGAAGGAGATTGCAGCTTCCCAAGCCGAATCTCTGCGAAGCATCGCTGACACGACTGCTCGCAGGGAAAGATCTCGATGAGGTACTCAATCACGTGGATCAGAATTTGCTGCTCAACATCCCAAGCCGAGCACGCCTCCAGCGCGTGCTGCGCAGTATGGTCAGCCTGGTCCGCGCCACAGTGATGGCAAATTTCCATCGCTTCACGTTCAATTCAACACAAGTATTCGCCAAAGCAACCATAACCGGTCATTACTTACGTAAGTTGAAAATTGACTCGTCGCTTTCGTCTCATGTTTGCTTAGAAAGCCGGCAGGAGACTACCGATGATCCTGTCGTTTAAGCGCTTCGAGCGTACTGGCAGGAAAAGTGGCTCCTTCCCGGCCGTTCCAGAAAGTGGCATTATGGAGGAAACTGTCGAATAGCCGCCGTAGCCTGTTCCCTAGGAAAACCAAATCAAACGATTAGGAATGCTCCTGGTCACACCTTACTCGTCTGAACAGGTGGCCGGCGATGGTAGTGAACAGATTGCTGGAAAGAACGAATAGATCACTCTTATCAACAGATCCGGATTTAGGAACTCTCTCAGTAAGATCATTCAAAGGCGCAGCTTTCCAAGTACCATACCATAGTACCATGATATGGGCGCCTCTACAAATGAATTCATGTCGAATCTCACGAGAAGGAATCTTGTGACTACGAGCACGAATTGAGCTTCCTCGGTTCATAAGGCCTACACGGACATTTGGGTCACGATTTGTATTATTTTTCATCTTGTTCTCATGAGGATGGGAATATGAGGGATATAATGGTCCAGCCAGGCAGTGACCTCTGTACCTGGGTAAACCTAGCATAACTCGTCCCGGGAGTCAGTAGGTACCCGGATGAATGCAGTAATGACTGAACATTACTGCGATCATCCATGCAACCCTTTGTTCTGCGTCGCTACTTAGGATTCGGGGTTATTTTTATAGAGGTTTTCTTCCTATCCCCGTCCCGGACGTAACCACGACATCACGTAATTAGTGTTTTATAGCAGGGTAAGTGCACGCCAAACCCGTCCATAGTCCTCGGTGTCGTAGGAAATTCAATACCTAAGTTCGAACGGAAGACAGGCACGGATGTATACATGAACGCTGCCGCAGAGTACACGGAGCTGTCGCAGTCGTCCGTGCAGCAGCGCGTGTGCGCGCACTTCAACGGCGGCGCGGCGCAGCTGCGGCACGCCGTCATGCGGCTGGCGGGGCCCGTCGCCTTCCTCAGCGACTCGCGCTGGCGGCTCTACGGCTGCCTCGACCTCACGCTCGACCTGCCGCTCGTCACGCTCGAGGTACCTCCCGTGCTGTGTGTGCTGTGTGTGGTATGTGCTGTATGTGCGCTATGTGCGGTATGTGCTGTATGTGTGCTATGTGCAGTATGTGCGCTATGTGCAGTATGTGGGCTATGTGTAGTATGTGCGCTATGTGCTGTATGTGTGCTATGTGCAGTATGTGTGCTATATGTGTGCTATATATTTCTACGTGCAGTGTGCACGCTATGTCGTCATGCGCGCTGTACGCAGCACACTAAAGCGCAACGGCCTGCCCCGCAGTGGCAGGCGCAGCCGGTGGCGGACATGTTCGCGGACGCGGTGCTGGCGGCGCTGCTGGGCGCGTCCGCCGCCGCCGCGCCCGCGCACGCGCCGCTCGCGCCCAAGCTCGACCGCATGCACTTCAAGGTACGCACACACACGTATATATGAGCTATTCTATATTCAACTCAATGTTTAGACAAAAAAAAAATCACATGTGCGTCTCGGGACGCCGTAACGTCGGACGTAATAACTTAAACTGATCTAAGTGTAACTATTTAATATTTAAATTGTTTAACGTATTCTCACGCTAGCGGTCGCGGGTTCGATTCCCGCTCGGGACAGATATTTGTATTGGTACAAATATTTGTTTCCGGTTTGGGTGTATGGCCTTCTGGGTCTCCCTACCGTGCCTCGGAGAGCACGTAAAGCCATCGATCTCGGTTGTTATTATAGTCACCTGATAAATATCGTTACTCACGGTAGCGCTAACCCGCAGTGGAACAGCTTGGTGGATAAAGCTCCAACTATTCTTCTATATGGAGAAGAGGCCTTCGCTCAGCAGCGGCTGGTTTACAGGCTGATACAGTACAGTATCTCGTGTTTCAGGAGTGCGTGATCGAGATGTTCCAGGAGATGTTCGGAGATGACGCCGTGCCCAAGATGTTCAAGGGTGACAAGCTGTACGTGGAAGTGGCGGGCAAGCGCGCGCATGTCGACCTGCTCTCCATGGTGAGTGTCCAGGTTTTCTTCTCCACAGTTGGACAGGCTCAGCAGAGTAACACACATTAGTGTGAATGTCAAGTAAAATTATTTATATTATATTTATATCATATTATCGTATCTTGAACACCTCAATCAATCGTAGTTTTAATTTACAAATCCTCGGGCGCAATCTGCCGATGTAGTAGAAGAGAGATAGACGCGTCAAAAGCCGAACGCTTAGGCCGATCTTGCCTCTCTATCGCTCGTTCCTCGCTCTCGCTCGCGGAACGTGACAATGAGTCTTGCTTTTTCGTGCGTGCAGCCAGCGTTCATTGATTTATAAGACGTTATCACGTCAAAATAAAACCAATGAGTTTATACAAAAATTCCACATAAAAATGTAGTTTCAACCATTTCTCAAAAATCTTATTCAGTCTCAGAATTCAAAGCATTTAAAATCGTATTCTTATTGAATAAGTGCATTTTTTTAAATAAAATTGTGAAGGAATTTGAACAGTGGGTTGCCATCACTTAAATTATTTAAAGTAGACAAAAATTCTAAAAATTTCTGCTGTTTGAACTTGGCACCCGAATTTGGAAAAATTAACATTTTTTTATTCATTTGAAACGTTTCAATATTTAGTTGATAGTAGTGACTCTAACTTCGTTTGTAGTAGTGCCAAAAAATAATAAAATTTTGGAACCAAAAAAGAAAACCTGCACTACAATCCACTACAATCGTCCTACGAGAATCGAAGAATATGCTGGGGTATGCGTTTTATTTTGGTGCCAAAACTTTCAAGCAAAGTCGGGTTCCAAGTTCACACAAGCGGCCGGCAGCTTTATGTAAACGTGTGCGTAGTAAAATGTATAATTATTGCAATGGACATGTAGGACGTGACGTGTCCCGAGGACGAAGGCTTGGAGCGCAGCGCTCAGGCGGCGCTCAGCAAGCTGTACGCGGCGCTGGCGCCCGTCCGCCCGCCGCCCGCGCCCGCCCCCGAGCCCGCAGCGGAGCCCTGACCGCAGCCCGAGCGACGTGTTTGTGTTTAGGACTAGTGATGTGATGACGTGTCGGAATACGAACTATCTTGTCTTTTATTAAAGATCTCCTTGTAATGTTATTGTAAACAATATTTTAGGTAAACAAGAGATGAGATGGGAGATTGTTGTAATACTTAGATTTGTGTAAATTATATTTTTGTAAGTGTATTAAATTATATTTAAAACTGATTTTACTTTTATTTACAATTTTTATGAGATAATTTCACATTATTTCTGTGTATGTTATTAGAAATTTTATACTTGGATCATTTCCGTGGAAATTGATGATTGATGATGAACATGGTTTTTTTTCCGCGAAAAATTGCTGTAATGTCACATTTGAATATTGAACCAAAATATACAAGTGTTTCTTAAAATTTTGGTATTACGTAATATTTTAAAGTAATACCACAGGTAATACTGAAGCCCGGAAATGTTGAATGTATGAAGTGCGCATGTGCTCTTATCAAAGTAAAGAAAATCTTTACTTAGACGGAGGCCACCAACATAGCCAATAATACATTATTTTAAATATCTCTCATAATTTGGTTGAGGTTGGATTCTCGATTGAAAAATGAATATTTCTTTAGAACTGCGGATTTTGATAAGAATTAAAAAAAAATTAGAATAAGTTAAAAAAATAAAAGTAGCACCCTCACCGTTTTGTTATCGAAGATATTCAAATGAAAAATATATAATTTTTTTTATTAACAACTTATAATGATCTGGCAACGCTGTGCGCAACGCTCTCTGAAAGAGACTAGAATAAAAAGCGGAAAATTCAAATCTTTCACGGCATCAGTGAAATTCAGTTGCGTAATTAAGTTTTTTTACGAGACTTTAATCAGGAAACTCAGTCACTATGGCATTAAAAATACCGCGCTAAAACTTCTGAGTTCTTACCTTAGTCACAGAACTCAGAGGGTTGAAGTAAATGGTATTAAGTCGTCTGGGTCTCATGTTCAGATGGGGGTCCCACAAGGCTCGATTCTAGGCCCGTTCTTATTTTTAATATACATCAACGACTTGCCATATTTGGTAGAGAATAATCATGAGATTGTATTGTTTGCTGATGATACTTCATTAATATTTAAATTACATAGACAAGAGACAAACTATGACGACGTAAACAATGCTCTCTCTAAAGTAGTACACTGGTTTAGTGTAAATAACTTACTTCTCAATAGTAAAAAAACTAATTGTATCAAATTTTCATCACCTAATGTAAGACAAGTCAATATGCAACCAGAACTCAATGGTGATAAACTTAATTTAGTTAATTCAACGGTTTTTCTTGGAATCACTATTGATTCAAAGTTGCAGTGGGGACCCCATATCTGTCGATTGGCGGATAAACGGAGTTCTGCAGCGTACGCGGTTAAAAGGATACGTCTACTAACGGATGTCGATACAGCTAGATTAGTGTATTTCAGCTACTTCCATAGTATAATGTCCTATGGCATTTTGCTATGGGGCAATGCGGCGAATATTAATACTATTTTTATTCTGCAGAAAAGGGCTATCCGTTACATATATAAAATGAAATGTAAAGAATCCCTGAGGGAAAAGTTTAAAGAAATCAATATTCTGACCTTTGCATCGCAATATATCTATGAAAATATAATGTATATACGTAAAAATAGGCATTTGTTTGTTAGCCGTAGTGATCATGCCTTGAATAATGTAACACTCAGGAACGGCCACAAACTAGCGCTTCCTAAATGTCGGCTCAGTAAAAAAAGTCGTTCCTTTATTGGAATGTCTATTATAATTTACAATAAAATACCGGTTGCGATTCAATCTCTGCCTTTACAGAAGTTTAAAAAAACTATTAAGCAAACTTTGTGTCGAAAAGCTTATTATGACATAAATGAATTTCTAAATGATAAAAAGGCATGGGATTGAATATAACTCGGCCAGGCTATCAATATGTAAATTGTCACTAGATATAGATATACAATTTTGTGAGCAGGTGGCATGTGGTGATTTCGGCATATACGATTGGCTGTCTCGTGTTTGTCCTAATCATTTCATGGTCATACTGTGCATTATTTATTTATTTTGTATGACGCTTAATTATTTAAAAGAGTACCGAGAGTTTTTTTCCGCCGGCTTTTTTTCCTCTCGGCCAACACTAGGGACATTAGATTAAGTTATTTATTGTAACATTTAATAAAGCCGATGATATAATAATAGTAATGTTATGTCTACCGAGACATTGACTTGTAATAATTTGACGTATTTGTTTTAAATGAATTTTTTTTTGACATTCGTTAAGTGTGTAAAATCACCTTATGACGAAATAAATATTTTCATTTCATTTCATTTCATTTCATTTCATTTCATTTCATTTCATTTTGATAAATTTAGTTTTTTTTATAAATCGACCTTATTTATTGCCGTAATTACTTGGGCATCTTTTTAATTTAATAAAACTATTATTAGAAAGCACAATACCATTTGTATATACTAAGACCATAAAAAAATATATATAAGCACTCAGAGCAACGTTGCCAGATCACTATAACTAACAATATAAGGCAGGAGGTATTAAGATGGGACTACACTATACCACGCTGGAACTATCTTAAAAGAAAAAATACGAATAAAAAAATCTCTTTATTCACAAATATGTATAATTAACAGTCTTATGTATACTAGAACATATAACTATAAAGATTCGGCTTATTAATTTTAAATAGGTCATTATTTAAAAAAAATCGAGTCGATGAATTATGATCACTTATGGTGATAATAATGGCTATGTTCGCGACCTCCTTTTAAGTGAAGATTTTCTTCACTTTGATAGCGAGGAGCGCATGCGCACGTCATGCATCGAACATACGCGGAAAGATGTCCCATTTCCACGTATGTTGAACGTATGACGTGCGTATGCGTTCCTATCAAAGTGAAGAAAATCTTCACTTAGACGGAGGTTGCGGACATAGGTAATGTAGAAATATAGTCTGAAATACATCAATTCCATATTTATCGTGCTTTTTCTCAATCATCGTTACAACTACAAAAGCATACGTAGACTATGACGTTGAGGATAGTGCAAATTATGCACATTTGAATTAACCGATTATAGTTTATCGATTTTATTAATGGTTTTTTGACAGCTCGACGTTTTGTCGTCTTTTTAGCCGACTGCGACAGAAGGAGGGTTATGTTTTTCGAGTGTATGTATGTATGTATGTCCATTTCTTTGGCACGACTTACAGCCCAAACGGCTGGACGGTTTATGACATATGAGGTGTCGTTGGATTTGTCTAAATTGTAGTAGTGACATAGGCTATATAAATTTTCCAAATGGCGCCCGTAAATGGCGGAATGAGGGGGGGGGGGAGTTGATTTTTTTTCTTACTGTAGCAATATGCGTATCAAATGAAAGCTAGTAAATTGTTTTATTCTTTTTAGTTTATAATAAGAGTATTTTACGCAGTCGGGTTTTTTGATTTTTTTAATTAATTCATTATTATTTTTAATAACATATTACACCTTATTTACATATTAGCATTTATTTCTACCGATTATTTGTAATCTGTGGCACAATCGTAGTAATCGTTACGTGTGGCACATCAACAAGGGGGGGGCGGTACCGGTCCATCAAGTACAATACTATTTGTATGAAGCGTGAACCGTCAAAAAACCATTAATAAAATGGACAAAGCATAGTTAAGTTTGATCTCCAGCCGTGCTCTATCCGAGAAGAGGTGCAGTATAAGACGGAGCGAACGTTCCGGCGGCGGCAGCTAGGAGGTCTTGGAGTAGCGCTTCCAGAAGCGCTTGACCTCGTCGTGCGCGGCGCGCGCCAGCACCAGCGTGCGCGCGCGCTCCGAGCTCCACGTGAGGTGGCCGCCGCGCGCCGCGAACTCGCGCAGCACCGCGAACTCCGCCTGCGCGCCCCCGGCTCGTACGTGACTCGCGTGGCATCGAACTTCGATACTAATCGAGGCTCAGTATTGAAATTCGACACCACAGCGATTTCTCGCGATCGCGCAAGTTAGGTAATATTATTATTTTTATTATGCACTATCAGCTTTTGGAGCCGTTGCGTGCATATCACTGCACTTATATTCTCTTTAGTTTAGTTTTTAAATGTTCATCGAGTCTATTTTTAAAAGTGTTTACTGATAGTGCACTAATTACTGATTCTGGCAAGATCTTGTAGGTGTAGTAGTAGCAGCTACATCGATGACGACTTTTTACCTTTTCATTCATTCGACCTACTAGCTAAATTCTATGGGGATATTTATCAGACACTTAAATTTCATCATCACTATCATATCTGTCACCGCTGAACGTAGGTCTCCCCTTCGACCCCCGAACGACCGATTAAAAACGGTCTCCACCCAACGGCTTCCGGCGACTCTCCTCAAGTCGCCTGTCCATCTCGCGGACGGTCGTCCGACGCTGCGCTAAGCGCTTGCCGGTACATGGTCTCCAGTTGAGAAACTTTCTGCTCCATCGACCGTCAGTTCTACGAGTTATGTGCCCTGCCCACTGCCACTTGCAAATTCTGTGACCTGTCTCGACAATCTTCATCCGTCTGCGGTCTTATCATTAATGCTTAGATCTCGCAGATAAACCAAGCATAGCCCTTAATATTGTTTGCTGTGCAACTTGGAGCTTGTTTAAAAGACTCGTAGTCAGAGACCACATCTCAGATCCGTATGTCATCACTGGTAACACACATTGGTCGAAGACTTTAGGCATTAAGGTAGACGGATGAAAAGAAGTTTTTTAACATCCTGAACGTCCATTCCAAATTGGATTCGACGATTGATCTATTTTAAAGTTGGATCTACCAAATTGGATCTTTCTTCTTAAAAAGTTGTACTTCCTCTACAACTTTGAGAGAAGAGTTTCCCAACATGGACATTCGACATTATTTTCGTCTTGTCTATGTTCATTTTAAGGCTCACCTTCTGGGAAACTCCATCGAAGTTACCGACCGTAATACTAAGATCTTCCGGGGATTCCGCCATGAACACGATATCATCGGCAAATCAAAGGTGAGTTATGTACTCGCCATTTATATTGATAGTTTCAATCGAATCGAAGGCTTTCTCATAGTCCACAAACGCCAAGCACAATGGCCGATTATACTGCTCGGTCTTTTGTATAATCTGCCGCAGCGTATGTATGTGGTCTATGGTACTATAGCCTTATCGGAAACCGGCTTGTTCAAGAGGCTGGAAGTCATCAAACTTGCCCGTCAGACGATTCGTAATGACCCTAGAGAAAAGCTTATAAACGTGGCTCAGAAGTGAAGACGAATCCCTTGAGAACACTTTGGAGCCCCGATTTCGCTCTATCATAATATCTTTAATACGTTTTGTATTAAAGACAACGTATGTCGTGATTCACAGATTTCCATATCAATCTGTTGATCCGCCTATCTGCTTCAGCGTCACCAGAGGACCGCATATTTAATAAGCGCCGTTCTTCCATGAGATTTCAAGTTTCGTCTGAGGGCTTTCAGGGGCCATTTTTACTGGCTCTGTAAAATCGGCTTCCGACTGTATGGACAGTGTTCACTAACCTTTTGTTTATATCGTACAGAGAATCGTCAAGGTAATCGAAACAATTAGATAATTCCAGCTGAATGCTCTCGGGGTTTTGGATATGTGCGTTTCATGGTCAGCGTGCAGACTTCGTTAGGCGAGGCCGTTCCAGTTTAACATTGATATTCAATGTGCCCCTCACCAATAGGTGATCACTCCCGGTTTTCAATCTATGGATCACAGAGACGTCATTGAATATTTGTTGTCTGGTGGTCATGATGAAGTCTTATGTCATTTCTAGTGGAAACTTAGGACTCATCCAGCTCCATTTCCTATGAGATGGCTTCTAGAAGAAAGAGTTCATCATAAAGAATCCCTCCTTCTCCAGAAAATCAGCCTGTCTGTGTCCTCTTTGGTTCCGCTGTCTATATCCAAATTGCCCCACTCTCAGCTCATCATCTCATCTTTTGCCTATCTTCGCGTTAAAGTCCCCCATGACAACATTGAAGTAGGTTTTATTCGTATGTATGGCTCTACTGATGTCCTCATACATTACCTCTACTTCTTCATCTGGGTGTGCCGAGGTCGGTGCGTATGAAATTCACCTGTATGAAATTCAGCGAGTATTTCTTAGATATTCTGAGTATAAGGTATGCAACCCTGTTTCAACAATCTTTTCGTCAGATCTCAGAGTGCGAATGTTATGCATGACCAGGGCCGTTTCGGGTGGTAGCCAAATCTCTTCCGGAGATTCTTAGCACCTTCTGCCCTACCGTTACCCAGGCCGCCCTAGCTGGGAATAGTAGGACTACCGGGGACTGGGGGCCTGGACGCTTTGTTGTTGGTCATTTTGTTGGATGGTTAGCCAATACTCGCCACGCAGGCGGGTTGGCGAGCGTAGTGTGCTGTGGCAGGGTATGGTGACGCCCATCACCACCTCGTTTGGTGAACAGTTATTTGCACCATTATGGTCTTAGATCTTAGTTGCCTTTTACATCTCGGTAAGAATGAGGTCGGAACTATTGAATTAATTTTACCGTATAGCCATTAACAATCCTATAAATTGAAAGAAAAAAACAATTTATATATATTTAAAGTAATCGTAGTGTGAATCTCACCTGTGATAGAAACTGGTTGTAAACGATGCCCTCGGTGTATGTGAACCGGTTCCGTTCGCTCTCCCACAGCTGGATCTGGTCCACTACGGTGGGAGGCAGTACAGACGTCGTTCGGATACCACTTGTCTCCGACTTAAGCATCTGTTGTGTAGTAAATAATTAATTGTTATTGAATTTAATAGAGAGTGTAGTAATGAGAATAGTATATATTGGTGGGTGTCTAATTGAGTTTGGAACTGGCAATGTGTGGTGAGGGCGGTGTGGTAGTAAGTTGTGTAATGCGGATGGCGCGTGCACTAGGTGGCGTGTGACGAAGAGCGGTACCTGCGGGTGCGAGTGCTGCTCGAGGTAGCGGATGATCTGCTGCGCCGAGATGCCGCCGCGCAGCGCCGCGCGCACCGACTCGCGCGTCAGCACGCCCACCACCACGTCCGGGAACCTGCGGCATCATTCACTCCATTTGGATCTCTCATTCTTATTATCCGCGCTCAAACGAAGTCTTTAGTGTCTGTCTGCGCATACGAAAAGCGCCCTCTCTGGTTCCGGCTCACGACTACAAACAGCATATCGAGTGTCTCCCCACAAATATTTAAAAATATAGCAAAAAATATTGCAGCGGCAGCAGTAGCAGCAACAGCGGCAGAGCGGCGGTAGCGCACCTGTAGACGAGCTCGGTGAAGAGGCCGAGCAGCGCGACCTGCAGGCTGGTCTGCGTGTAGGCGTAGACGCGGTAGTTGGTCTCGACGATGATGTAGCCGGGCGCGGCGGTCTCCAGCGGCGCGACGCCGTCCTTCACGCACGTGATGTTCAGCGCGAGGCGCGTCGGGTAGAAGCGACCGGCCTTCCGCTGGGAAACGAAAGTTTTATTATTAGTTTTTAAGTGATAACTTCAAAAATAATAAGGGTAAACCGCTTCGTTACGTAACGCGTTAAGGCGTCAATCTCTCTGGCTTCCCTTTCTCTCACGCATACGGCAGTGGTAAGCAGGCTCCTCCTCTCTTACTCTAACCCACAGTACTAGCCGTACTTTAGACAGACGCTTCCTCCTCTCTCTACTCAGTGTTTAGTGTAAAATAGACATAGAATGTTGACAGTGAGCAGTGATAGTTTTAGGTTATACAACCTAAAAGTATCACTGTTTTTAAAAGTGATTAATTGATATAAATAATAATGATTAATTTAAATATTTCAACTTAGATCAGTTTATCACTTCTGTCGGGCGTCCCGAGACGCAACGTGTTTTTATTATTATTGTTAACTAGAATCATCCATGGGCTCTCGATTTCCCGTGCCTTTTTTTATTGAGTTTATTATTAAATTGTTATCATGCAGGCTTTTTGCTCGATACAACTAGTACTTAAAACTATCTTAGTATCTTTAAGAGGGACGTGAGTCCAACACTGACCTTAAAAATGTATTTATTTAATTACTAATAGATGTATATTTTTTAATTTTTTTTTATCTTTGTCAGAATTTGCGAGACGAAGGTTTAGTTAGTTCAGATAGAATGACATTTAAAATTGTGCAGGAATGAGAGATCGTTCACAGAATTAATTAGCGGTAAGTTAGGACTGTTTAGTTTTTAGGAGATTCAGATTAGGCGAACCTATTGGTAAACTGATAGATACCCAATCACCTCCTGTGGTAGCTGATCAAAAGAAATTATTCTCCCTTCATTGAAAGATTAAAGTAGGTTTACTCGCCCACTTCGTCATTAAACTCATTTTTGCAGTCAGGAGATTGGTAGAGTGAATGACGAAGGAATGGTCTTCAGACCAATCAAGATGTCAAGCTTATATAGGTAAGCTTTTTTTTGTTGTGTCGCAAGGGAATCCTTTTACGGATTATTATTATTACGTCGGCAGTCCTAGACCTATGTCGGAATCGGCACTTTAGGAGTGCAATACCGTACTAAACACCTGCGGGAGCCTTCAGCCACTTTAATTGGAGGGTCTGCAGGCAACAGGATCCAAATGCGTAGGTAAGCTACCCTACATCACTTCAATATGACTGTGAAAAGTTAATGGATGGCAGGAAATGTGAAAATCCGCCACTGCCCATGTACTTTATATCATTAATTGTTACAGCAAAGGATAACTCAGGCGACTTGCACCAGCGTTTCATTTGATTTTACATTATTCCTAAATTATGGGTCCAAATGAAATGCTATAAAAGACAAAGTTTATCTTCATAAAGTTGCCTCGTTGATGAAGTATTTATAAATCGTAAGAATTAATATGCCTAGATAATAACAATGCAATAAAATCACCTTTTTATGTTCCGTTATCATTATTTTGTTGCGGAGTTATTTTATTAAAACTATGATATCTTCTAAGATATTCATTGAAATGAAATGATATTAAGGACAACATTGTTCAAAAAGAAATACCTACCTCTTCTACCTATTTCTTTGGATAAGGATTTATATAATGTCCATAAAATCACCGCACCTCGCAAATAACACATTTTAGAACAAACTTAACTATCATAAAAAGGTTATAATGAGTCAACCTTAAGAGATAGATATATGCTGTCGTGGATTTTTTTTTAGAACTTTTAATGTTAATCAAATCCGTCATACATGATTTTTGCGTAACTTTAATCTTTTACGCAGCGTACGCAACGGAAGTTCTCAAAAATAACGCTTTTTCCTGTTTTTGACACAATTCTTATTAATGCTCAGCTCCTATTGGTCGTAGCTTGATGTTATATAGCCTTATAGCCTTCTTTGGTAAAGGGACTATCAAAAAAAAAAAAAAAAAATTAAATTCGAACTGGTAGTTCCTGAGATAAGCGTGTTCAAACAAACTCTTCAGGTTTATAATATCAGTGTGGATTTAAAATTTAGTAATTTAAGATGATGATGATAATTGACAGATTTCTCACCTTCCTCTGGTACACGAGACCGAATTCCCTCAAATGCTGCAGGAACACCAGCATGTTGTTGCTCATGCCTTCTGTGCTGTAATCCTGCAAACATTTATTAGGTAAATATAATTTCCATTAAAATATAAACACTGATACATAACAAACATTATTAAATCATTTTTTTTTTGTGACAACATTAGTATGAAATAAATATAAGAAACAATTTTATTTGTGTTTCTTGTTTTTCTAAATACATTATTTCCTACAAACCTTTTCCTGAAAATTAAGAAAAAAATTAAAAGAAAAAGAAATATCACACCTTAACTGATTGAGTCATGTTCAAGTAATATTTTTATACATAAACAAGGCCCAGTAAAAAATAAAAAATGAAGTATCCAGAAAATTAGCAAGTTGTTCATCAGTTGTTATCACCAATACATATATACTTGCAATGCCAGAGGAACTACTAGTTTAAAGATTAAAATAAGTCACACTGACGTACGAAGCATTCGATAAATTTTAAGATTCTTAGTTTGACTTGTCGTCAGATATATTTGTCAGTCACAGTTTTAGTGCAGGTAGTGCGAGTAGTACAGGTAGTGCGAGTAGTGCAGATCGTGCGAGTAGTGCAGGTAGTGCGAGTAGTGCGAGTAGTGCAGGTTGTGCGAGTAGTCCAGTTAGTGCAAGTAGTGCAGGTACTGCGAGTAGTGCAGGTAGTGCGGGTAGTGCAGGTAGTGCGAGTAGTGCAGGTACCTTCCCGAGCGTGCTAAAGCTGAGCTGGTAAAGGAAGGCAAGGCACTCGGCGGCGCTGAGGCTGCGCTTCTCCGCCGTCTGTAGGTAGTGCTGCAGGAACAACCACACCTGTGGAACAGGTCACAGTATGTCATATTCAAAAGCATTTAGGCACTATATACGTTTCCTAAACAATGTCGGATATAGTGAACGCTGGATGAGGCTCTCAGCATTACATTATAGTGTGTCATTTGCAGCACGTCAAAAGACATACTATTCGTAGATAGTCCTAAAAATAAATATTTATTTATTCATCATTCCATTATATAGTAACATATTGTAACAGGTTTTAATAATGCGTTAGTGGGATCACACATCTTAATGTTAAAAACAGATATTATTATTTTATAATATTAAATACCTAACACTATATACCCACTCAATTACAATAACTCTCATATATGGTGAAAAGTTGAGTAAACAGTAGTTGTTGTTGATAGCTGTTATGAAGTTGTATCAAAATGTACAGTATCCATGGCATGAATAAATAATTTTAGTCTGTTTATTGGTATTATTTGTATGTAATAGTCTGTACCTATGTTTGATTTATTTTATAAGTGCGGGTGTTATGAAGTTTTATCAAAATGTACAGTATCTATGGCATGAATAAATATTTTTAGTCTGATGCGATCCAACTACGTGTTTCAATAATAGCCTACTTTTGTTACTCGAATCAACTATGAAGAAAAAGAAGATTTTTCAACTTTTAAATTATCGAATTACTAAATCACATCAATTACTATAATTTATTTTAATTTAAAATATTTTGTAATTGTCGATGTATTTATTTAATTAATCGTCAGATTAGAGAGTTCAAGAAAACCTTCTTCAAGAATTCAAGAAAAGCTTTAAAATTTTTGTAAGTATTCAATAATTTAATTATTATAGTACCTGTTTAGCAGTACTAAGAAGAAGGAACTGGAATCCTGCCCTTGTTATCACCGCTGTACCGTCTTCGGCATCTCTGAAAAATAAGTATAATAATAAAATATCTAAGTATATAAGAAACTATAAACTGTTTGAAAATGAGGTTGTAAGAAGAGTAATATAATATAATTAAGCTATCTGACTACAGAAACATGTAATATTTGTATCTAAGATTAGTATTAAAAAATCAATTTAGGGTCGTCCATTAATCATATAATGTTTTTTAGTAATTTTTAACCCCTCACCCCTCTTGCTGATATATGGTGAGGTATTAGAATATTATCTCCCTCTATATAATACCCCCATAGTTATATTGAAAATTTCATAAAATTTAAGAAAATTAAGAATCGTGATAAAAATGTCAAGACAGACATTAAGGTTGGAGGTTCGTTTTGACTGGCATAAGGCATAAAAATAATAAATGTAAAAAAAAAAATCATTAGAAAAACATATATTTACGAAAAATAAATACACGCTCCTTGTGATATTTCGTGATTTTTTCTGAACCCCTCTCCCCGTTTCGGGCCTCACGTGATCAATGAACTTGATTAGCATAACTATTAAAGTATGATGTTAGCGGAGACCTGGTCATGAGTCCGGCGTGCAGCAGGATCCGCACGGCGTCAGCGCTGATACCCTCGGTCTGCGCGGAGCCGACCATGTAGTGCAGCACGCAGTCCCAGCGCTCCATCGCGTACGCGTCCAGAAACGAAATGTCGCGCGCCTTGCCGTCCGGCTCCAGCGACGACGACATGCTCCACGGACGTCCGCTGCGACACGGGGCCAGTCGTTACATTCACTTTAGACCAGGGGTCAAACTCAAGAGGGGCATATATTAAATTTAAAGTTTATAGGCGGGCCAGATTTAAATTAAAAAAAATGTACTGAATTATTATAAGATTTTATTTATTTAATTATATGTTATATTATTAAAAATCATATCAAAGTATAAAAACGGGTACTTATTTTGAGCTCGAGGAGTGATACCGTAGCTAACCGTATCAATATGACCCGCGGACCGTGTCTTTGACATCCCTGCTTTATACATTCTCAACTATTTTCAATAGCGATAGTCACCGAATTGAGATGTTATAGTTAGGTTCTGGATTATGTTGGACAAGATTTGCAGCTAAATAGTGTTGTGCACCAAACACTAGCTTTTAATTAACTACTACTACCTATTGTGTTTGTAATTCCAAAAAACACAATCTAGGATAATAGGGTAGGCAAGTAGTTTTCGAGTTATAAGCATATCAATCTATACCCAGTCACATTCATATATACACATATATACCAGTCACATACATATATGACATACATAGACTTAATACAAACATAGCTGAAATTACCTTCACTTGCTTTCATACATACTTTTGGGTGGAATAAAAAAAATGCTTCTTCATTAGATGTAGACATCATAAAGGAGCCCTACTCCGATCCAACCAACCGACAAACTAAAAAACCCAAACCAACTTTTAATTGTTTAAGCTTGGTAAAGTCATCAATAAGTTATGACATGACGTTTTATAACTTTACGCCGAGTTGCACGAAACAAATTTTAAATTTAAGTGTTTATTAAACTAATTTAATCACAAGAATCGTGATTATCTGTTGCACGAAACCTACATCTGATTAAGTTAACAAAAAAATTTAGTTTAATTAAAGACCTATCTAACGGATAATAAATTCCAACGGCTTTAAATTAATCATAAGATCAACTAATTTTAAGATTAATTGCAACTTAACTAACGGAAAGTTAGTGACGGTTTCGTGCAACTCGCCGTTAGACAAGTAAATATCTCTAGATTCACTTACCCTCCAAGTAGAGCGATTTTGAGGTTCTTCTTAAAAGATTGTGAAAGTAACCAACCAGGTAAACCTCCAGGTATCGGAGCTTCTTGCCACACTGACAGCTCTGATAGTGCTTCACATGCCTTACTTTGTTCTCTAAAAATATGAAATATATCTATTATAAATAAACATCAAATTTCAAAATATATTAAATAGTGAAACTATTTTGAATCAAAGAATTACATAATAAAGTTTATTTGAACTTCCATTCTTTAATCATATTATTACATCCGTTATATCACATATCTTTTTTTTAATATTTTGTGAAACAGTTGCAAAAGTTAGTCTGATTTTCTGTTTTAATCTTTGTTTTATATTTTCTATTAATTTGTTCAATTATTTCTACCTTTGAACTAATTATAATTTTAATGTAACAAAAAAATATAGTTGAAAATACAATCTGGAGTCTTAAAATAGTCATGGTTGCTAAGATAATATAAGGATACAATTCATTGTTTAAAACCAATAAGTTTTTTGTAGATTAAATCGAGTGTGTAGAAAGAGATAAATAATTGTTTCTGTTCAAACACTTATTTTTCCTTATAGTTTAATCCGGTAAAGTTTAAGAGTTGTTAAAATAGATAGTTCTTAATCTTTTGCATTCATAATCCTTGGGTGGTTCTAATATTTTGCAGTTTATAACCTTCCAAAACAAGCAGAATATCTAATACATTAAGATTATTTTCTAATACAATGAATTTCGATAACAGTTTATGATTGGTGTGCTATTTCGATAATATTTAAATGTAATTTCTTACATAAATTATATAATAATCTTACTTAGCATGTGTTTGTGTCACCCATGATGCAACGACCGCCTGCGGTACGGGCTGTTCCACAAACAGTAGGCGGATTACAAAATGCCTCGCCAGTTCTGGTAGTTCTCTATAACAATGTTAAGCAGAAGTATGAGTGTTTCTATAATCAATTAATTTTAATATATAATAATAATTTTGAATAATATAATTACTGTATCATATATAAAATAAATTTAACAATTTAAAATTAAATTAATATAAATAATTTTTGACATTGGGTGGCTGGTAGTTAGCAACAGTTTAAGGCATATTTAAAACATTTTAAAAAGTTATAGTAAATTTATTTTAAAAGATCACATAACCTTTACTCATACAAATAACATAATTTTAGGTTGTGTGGTCTCATATTATTATACTGTCACAAGTATTTTTTATAAGCTTACCGGTAAACAGCTAAACATATTGTCGGGTAATTGTATAATGTTTCTAAGAACTGTGGAGACCGACTTTTTAAATACTCATGAAGATCTTTACACTGTAACGTCGGCGATGGGTTTAAATTTGATGAAGACTTTGAACTTTTACTAGACTCTGACATAATTAATAAATATTAATAACAAAAACGAACAAATAAAATAAAGCAATAACAGTGATCTCTATTGAATTTTCGATATAAGCATTTCACTTTAAATTTTAATATCTGTTAAGTTTGTTAACAAAATCACACACCGAATTAAGATTTGTTTTCGAGCAATTTTCGAGGACATTGACTGCACTTAAATGACAGTGACATTTAGTATTAAGAAAAATAAACACCACAGCTGATAGGTAGGCTGAATATTCCAAAGACAATAAACATTTATTTTTGAATTTAATAATTTTGTTCATATATTTATTTATGTAAAATTAATTTAATAATTTAAACAAGGGAGGCAGAGTGCAATAAATTTTCTGCGAAATAAAAAAAATATTTTTTTTTAAATTTAGGTACAGTTTACTATTATTATTAGATAATATCTAAAGAATTATGAAAGGCTTTATTTTAAATAGAAAAATAATCAGATTATTAAAATTAAATTTAGTCTTAATTTCAAAGAAAAGATTTTATTGAGTCTTATTAAAATCGTTTTAATAATTCGTAACTTATTCTTAAATTTGAGATTGTGTTTCTTCCTTTTTAACAGGCTTTTATTTTATTTGGAAATGGTATTAGGATCACAGATGTAAAACTAGATGCACCAAGACTGATGTATAAGTAAGATGATTTACGGTCAGTGTAAGAAAGATAACGTTCAACTACAACTATCTCATCATTGGGAGTGATTTGTTCCAATGAAATCTACTGTACCATACTGTACTAAACTGAGACGGAGAGAGATGGAGATGTATAATTTTGTTTAGTTTTTCTTACAGTAATTTTTTTATGTATTTGTAAGGGCTTTATAAGATTTTGATTTCTTTAGTATTCGTTTTAATGAATTCAAATAGTATTTTTTTTACTTATTAACTTTTGTTAGTAGTATTAATGGATTTTATAAGTGATTTCATTACAATAAAACTTCTTTGAATTAATTTTAAATATAATTAAAAAATAAAGCAACACCATGAGTATTAATTATAGAAACTATAAGTATTGATAAATTTGTTAAAAGAGATATGTAGCTGTTTAAAATAGCTATTACTTTTATTGTTTTGAATAAGTAAAAAAACGTATTAGTAGAACTCATTCTAAAATACATATATGTAGGTACGAATTTTATTACATTTATGTAACTGTATAAACTTATAAGATATTTTTATATAAGATAAACTAAGGTTCAGCAGATAGAAAGTATACCTAAATATTATATTTTAAAAAATAAAAAGAAAACGATGTTCAATTTTAATATAGTTATAAATGAAATGTTAATCGAATAAGAAAATTGTAAAATTTTCTATTACATTAGAAATTAACATATTCCTAAGAATAAGTACAGTCACGTAATATCAGTGGGTAAAATTAAAAGAGTACTTAAATTTTTACAAAAAGTTCCTCATGCAATAAGGTTCAAATTCGTAGTACAAGACATTAAATAACATAGTGCCTGTATAAGCCTACGCCAATGGGATTTTATAATCTCTTTTGTCCCATACAAAAGAAAAAAGTATACTCACACATGTTTACTGTTATCGCACACGGCTACATTTATATATACAGACGGGCACTCACTAGCGCTCGGCGGCGAGTTCACCGCATTCATTCTCGTCGGCAGATGGCGGATGCAGTAGACGCCTTCCGTCAGTCGCGCATAGACAACTCGTCGAGTACAGTGCTATACTTCGTTTCGCTCAGCTCCATTTTGTGTATAACATTTCGAACGGGACATTGTGTGTATGTGCTCCGTGAATAATCGTAAACCACGAACAAAGTGTACAACATAGTTCAGTGTTTCACTTTCGACATGCCCGCAGAGGGATCGATGCGATATCTCGAGCGCTCGTAGAAACCGCGCCTCCGTCATGAGCGAGTGATCGTCTACGTAAAAAAAGTTGACACAGGAAACATGTCTGGGCGGACCGTCGACGCGGATGCGAGCGAAGGGTTCGAGTTCGAAATTCGAAAGCGGTCATGTCATCGCCTCTCGGATTTCGTATAAGTCACCGTCCAATGTCAAAATCGTGCACTCACCGCGAGCGGCGAGCGTCCGGAGCCAGCGGACAATGCAGTCGTTGGTAGTGTGGTGGGCGGTGGTGTCGGCGGCCTGGGCGCTGGCGGGTGCCTGCTCCAGCTCCATCTCCAAGCGACCGGCGCGGCCGGCGCGCCCGCAGCGTCCGCCGCCGCAGCCGCAGCCGCAGCCGCGCCTCAACGTCACCTTCCCCATCTTCAAGTGCGAGCCTGATTACTCAGAATACTACTGTCTCAACGGCGGCTCGTGCTTCACTGTCGTCATCTCGGACAGCCCCATCTACAACTGCGAGTGTCGGAGTGGATTCGTGGGCCCGCGCTGCGAGTTCAAGGACCTGGACGACTCGTATATGCTGACGAGCCGGCAGCTCATGATGGAGACGGCGTCGATCGCGGGCGGCGCGACTGTGGCGGTGTTCCTCGCGATTCTAGTCTGCTTCGGCGCGTGGGTGCGCCTGCACCGGCGGGGCAAAGCGCCGCTGTCGCCGGAGCGCGGCGCGGTGCAGCTGGTGGCCGTGGCGGCGCCGCGCGGCCGCGTGCAGCTTTGCGCCGCGCCCGCCGCGCCCGTGACCCTAGTGCCCCGCTAGCCCAGTGCCGCAGTGCCGGACTCTGCCAGAGCGACCTGTTCATACTGTATCTTGTGTACATATAGTTAGATTATGTGTTAAGTTATGTGGAGAGACCGGGAGATATAAAAATTTATGTGATAATTATTTTACGAAGCTCATAATTAATTTATTTTGAAGTAATTTCTTTTGTACATACCGGATCCGAGCCATTCTGAAGTGTTGAGTTTGTCAAATTTCAGTTCTTCCCTCGGTGTTTGTGAAATGTAATATGTATTATTTTGTTCATATTCAGTGTATCGGACTTGTGAGATTAGCGATGACCATGTACCTAATGCTACTCGCTTCAAATAGAGCTGTTATGTTGTGTATTGTTGGCACTATATCGCAGGATGCGGGAGCTCTGCCTCTCTGATACAAATAACTTGTCTCATTTTCTGTTTGTTACATTTTAAATTCTTATTGGATTTTAAATTAGAAAACTGACAAATGTAGTCTGTCATATTTGTATTGGAGGGTCAAATGTCTCTCGTTGGTGCCTCTGGTTCCACTGCATGTTATTGTTTTGTAATGTAGAAAATGTTTACTATGTGGGCTCACTGTATGCCTAAGTTACCATGCCTTGTACTGCAACGGGTAGATGACTGTCTCATTATCTGCTGCAGTGCAGGGCATTGTAACAACAGGACTATTTGTATATTAAGGGCCGAGTGCATGTGCAAGCCTCGTGGCTCGGCCCGGCAGCAGGGCGTACTGTCTAGATAGTTGTGAATCAATGTTAATTGTATTTATAGTTCTATAAAGATAGAATTGTGATGAATTTGGATGATTTTGAGGCAGTAGCGAGTAGCGCAGTTCCTATCACCGCAGCCCCGGGCGCGCAGCCCGCACATTCCATCGCGCGGATAGAGTATTTTACTGGTGTCAGTATTATTTTGTAATACGAGTGTTAAGCCGGCAGCTTTACTTTATTTTTTAATTTATACCTGATATCCCACTGGGATAGCGCTGTATTATATTCGTTTAAAGGCTGAGATGTGCCCTTAATGAGAAGGCTTCTTGTAAATATAGCCCGTGTAGGTATTTATTAGATATTTATAAACGTTTATTTATTGACTGCTTTGTTTAGTTAAAACTCGATGATCGACCGCATCCAATTCGCCTAATAACTATTAACGGTTGCAATTAAACCTTGCTAAGCACGGCCTCGCCTATCGTTGTATCCCTATTGTAATCTCATTGTGAATCTCGTTTATTGTAAAAATCGTAAAACATTGGATGGTGTATAAAATCACTCTTGCAGTGTCGACTGCCGCTCCTCATCTTCCACACGATACTTCATCGTTAACTTCTCATCTCACTACGCAATTAATTAATCAATGTTTTACGGTCTTTTTATCTCCACGTATTCTTAAAGCTGTATTAATGTCGTCGATCGCTCTACGCAGCTCACACTGTAGGGGTGAAACAAAAAAATAGCAAATCGTTTATGTACAGCGTCCTCTCACGTGCGTTTGGGGACTGATGACCTGGTTCTGTTTTACTCTAGACGTTCTCTACCATTCCTATGGCTGTTTCATGTATTTGACGTATAATGTGATGCCGCCAGCTCAGTTCCCAAATCGAGAGACTATATTGTGTCGAATGAGTGTTGTGAGTCCTGTTGTATCGATTCATATGAGATCGTTTATATGAACATTCCAAAGTATATGTAAAATATTACCTACATCGCTAATAATTTTGAAATATCTGTTAAGATGCTACATTGTTAATTATACAGTTTTCTATTGATCATTTGTTAAAAGAAAATTATACGAAACTAAATCCTTAAAAAATGTTTTTAATTCGTCTCGCCCGCCTCATATCCACCACCTACACTATCGCCATGTATTCCGCCATGAATGGAGAAAGATGCATTGAATTTACAATTTATCGAATCTTCTCGGACCGAATATTCGATTATCGTCGGGTGAAACTGTTTTAAGTTTTTAAAGCACCGACCACTTGTGTTGCGTACACTGTATTCGATAATTATTTTAATCTTGACCTCCTTTTACATAAAGACCGAAAGATTCCTAACTTTTTGCTAATTGAACTTCATCGACTAAAACAAGTTTCTATCGATAAAGTAAGTTGTGTAAATATTTTAATGAGAGGTTGGGCAAATCGAGTACGTCAGCCGTACGTACTACGTACAGACGGTAGCCACCCACGACTATACATATCGTTTTTCGTATACTTGTGCAATAAACATGAATTTTTAATTGGCTTAGTTTTTATGTTTTACACCTAACATTAATATTACTCAAATTCTTTTAATATCAATAGATTGCCTAAAGACTAAATATTTTTTAACCATGTCCATCAAATATATAATGTAAGTTTAATTGAGAACTAAATGATATTTTTTATACATATATCGCATGGCAACCTGTCAACAGATAAAATAATCGCAAAATTGCTAATAGCTTGCACGCAAATGAACGATAACATTTCTCTTTTGTAAATGAAATTATGAATGAAATTGCATGGAGGTGTAATAGTTTTTTTTAACGCCGAATTAAACAATCGGGATTAAAATAGTACAGTGCGTTGTACAGCGCACTACAAAGGACCTAGAAAAAAAGGTGACGGACGAGCCATTGAGGCTCTGGGAGCATATTTTTATGAATAGATAGCCGAGAGCGTGAGGCAGACCGGTCCGCCACCGGCGTCGCATGCATAGAGTTCATTGAATGAGTGGCCGTTCGTTTGTTGACATTCCCCGAAAACCTGCCCCGCCCGGAATAGCTGTGTATCACGAGTTCCCGATGGATGGACAACGACCGAAATAGACGCCGCTCTGAAGTAGATTAAAGCTGTTTTCGGAGTTCAATACTTACGAAGGAACTTACCCATTTTGTCGGAATTAGGCAGGATGTCGACGCGTCATGAATAGGGATTAAATAAATATGTTTACGGCTCCGTCGGGTTGTTTAAAAAATTGGTGTTATTTCAAAAATCCGTTTTAATGCTTTGACCAATTTCGACGCTCGTAATCTGACTTTGTTCTGCTTGGTTTGTCAGCGGGCCTACGGAATATTCGTTGTACACGTTGTCACACAATGTGTAGTAATTTTACGACATTCCAGTTATCTTTGCAACGGTCGATGTAATCACGTAGCGAACAAAAAATAGTAGTAATATACAACTTATTAGATAATTCTTTTTCTAAGTTAAAGGTATTCTGAATCATCAATTCGGTATTGCGATATCATACGGGTAAACTACGCATCATAAAAATAATTAATTTTTATTCCTATCCTGTCTTCGTACTGCTTACCTACTAATTTCCTTAAAAAGTTCCCTAAATATAGTTTGGATTTATATTTTATGTTTGATTTTAATTAATGTTTGTGTTTTAAATATTTTGCCAGTATCACATATAGCAATGTTTCTAACGTTGTTTCTAATACTTTCTTTCTAATACTTTGAAATAACTTATAATAATGTTTTTGATATATGTATCTACATTAGAGATTAAGATAATAAACTATTTTATCCAAGCAGTCTTATCGTAAGAAATACTAAGTTATTTGATTACGTTCACGAGCGAAACTGTGAATGAACACATCAATTCAAGGCGAAACGAGACAATTGTCGGAGACATCCAGCGTCAGCCTTCAATCACCAGCGAAGCGTGATCTCCCTCGCTTCCCTCTGCGACAAACGAATAGGGTAAAAACGCGGATGATGTTAAAAAGCTAGAGATCTGCTACCTGGCCGAGATTTTAGACGGAGCGTCGCTCGGCCCACACTCGCTTCCTTTATGGGCATCGGCCAGTGGTCATTGCGTCCAATTAACATGCCTACGTGCCCGTCCCACTTTGTCATTATGCTCTGCGCAAATCTTCCTACTACGCTATCAGGGTTCGAGACGTGAGCGCTATTGTGCACCGTGTTACGTTAGTTCAATGGTGATTGTCGTTTGGTGAAATCGGAGCGAAGAATCCATTATGTCGGCCTCTGTTACGAAGCACTGCCTCCGGTTTGCGGATGTTTTATTGAATTATGCCACTTGGTTAATTTTCGACATGATTTCATCATTAGGACAAACGATGCCGCCACCGCCAAGAAAATAGAGCAAAATTGTTTTTTCCGATTGCTGTTGCCAAATCGTAAAAACAATTTTAAAAGATATTTGAGTGTTCAAACGGTGACTACCTTAAAACTTTCATAACTTACTTAACATTAAACGATATGAGGGATAAAATAAACTGCAGCAATCACCGGGGCAAATTGAATCGGGTCATTAATAAAACAAGTTATTCGAGCATGTAACATATAAATAGTGGAAAATATAAGGATAATGCAACATAACATTTTATTGAAGCAACAATGGCGAGTGCGAACCAGTCGAGTCAGTTTTTCGTCTGAGCACCTGTGACGGGCTGTCACACACCTCGGCAGGCTGTTTGGAAGCCCATCGTCCGCACGAGTGCCTCTTCCTGTGACAGATGGCAGCACGTGCGCGTGCGTGCGCGCATAAAAAGATCGCAATATAGATCACCCGAATACGAGTGCACTTCTGTGCCACATTGTTTTGTGTGTTAATTGGTTGGCTACTTTTTAAGCCCTTAAAACAGGGGGTGAGCTTAAGTTGGGTGGCTTTGTCCCTGGCTAAGTTAATGAAAAGTTTAATCGATCCAATGTGTTTTTTTATGTTTACATTGGTTTATATAATTTTTAGTGAAGTTTTGTTTTGTTTAAAGATCTATTTGTAAAATTGTAACTGTATATTAACTAAGTAATTAAATGAATTATTTTTTTACTGTTTATTTCTGTCAACTATAACAGAGCTAGATTTATCTAAGAGTAAAATGCAATTAATGTTGTTAATAAGGACTATTATTTTGATCTGGTTTAATTATTCATGTTCTGATGTATGTAGATTCTGTCTCTTTTGTACCAGTTTTTAGGTTCTTAACGAGTCAGGTTCGAGGGTGGGCTGAAAAAATAACAACGCACGTGTCATCTGCCTTTTATCTCGTCATTATTAATAAAGTACCCTTCATCGAGCGTGCGGTATTATCTCAGATATTAATTAGTTGATAAGTATAGGTGCAACGTAGTACCTATTATAGATTTTGAAACTAATAATAACAGCATCACTTGTTAAATATATTATAGAAAGTTTTCTGTGAAGTACAAAGTACCTATATATTATCAACTTCAGTTAAGTAAGTTGTGATATTATATACATATATACTCGTAATATGATAAGTTTATTACCTATATCAAATTGACAAATAAGTTATCGCTTCCCAAAAATGTATCCATTTATAGTTCACTACGGTTTTAAAAATATTTTTATTATAATTTAATTGTTAACAGATTGTATAATTATAGCCAGTAAAAAAAAATTATCGATCTGAAATTTCATAAGACGATTATGCGATAATTTAAACGCTTAATTAATTTCGGCATTCGATAACTAGGTATTTTTGTTTACAGTTAATAATAATCAGTTTTGTGCTTGAAAAACTAGACCATCTCGGCTCTCACAATATTTTTTTAACCTAATATAGGTATGTAATACCTATATAATAGGTAATATAGATAAGTAATACAGGTAATTTAGGTATCTAATGTGGTAAAATGAGTTTTTATAACAAATATTAAGATATATTCTAGATACAGCATTAGAAATAACTTGAATGCGTAGACTGCGTATGCGCATTATTACCAAGATGATCTGTGAATGGTGGTGTTTCTGAATTTATTCATCAATTAAATATATTTGTCTCAGTGACGCAACCGTCAGTCGGTTTACGACCGAGTAACTACTCACCCACGTATTATATAATGAATGGACGACTTATCGTTTGATGAACAAACATAATTGGCGTTAATATATGTTATAGCGCCATATTTTTTAAGTCGTATTGATTGAGACGAAACGAGATAATGGATTATAAAAAATTTAAAGTTTTATATATTTGGTTATGACGTTCGGTGCGCGTCAATTTGTTTTATAATATTTATGTAATTCTTCTATTCTAGTGAGAAATAATATTTGCAAAAACTTGCATCGCCTCGCGGTTTTACCCGCGTAACTTCCGATTTCGTGGGATTGCCGGGATAAAAAGTAGACTATGTGTTAATCAAGATTTCGGTTTCGGATTCGGTCCAATCGGTTCAGTAGTTTTTGCTTGAAAGAGTACCAAATTTCGCATTTATAATATTAGTAGAATAACAAGTATGCTTAATTAAAAAAATCAAAAAACCCGACTGCGTAAAATACTCTTATTATAAACTAAAAAGAATAAAACAATTTACTAGCTTTCATTTGATACCCATATTGCTACAGTAAGAAAAAAAAATTCATTCCGCCATTTGCGGGCGTCATTTTGAAAATTTATATAGCCTATGTCACTACTACAATTTAGACAAATCCAACGACACCTCATATGTCAAAAACCGTCCAGCCGTTTGGGCTGTAGGGCGTGCCAAAGAAATGGACATATGGACATACATACATACATACACTCGAAAAACATAACCCTCCTTCTGTCGCAGTCGGGTAAAAAGTCAGTCGGTACCTACTCCTGGGGCGCTTTTATTATGTTATTCGTGCCACAATGGTGATGTGGTGGTTGATCGATAATAGAATAACGGTTGTTTTAACAGATTTTGTATATTACAAATTAAATAATATTATAACGGCGTTCTAATAACTTTCTGATTGCGTTCCAAAGAAACTAAAACAATTATTTATTTCGCATAATGAAATATGATTGAAATAGAAAAATGAGAAGAATATAGAGAATTAAATGAGAAGTATGATTGAAAAAGAAGAGCTGACCACCTATTACTTTTACAGGGTTAAAACCTAGAACTATTTAAAGGAAATAGATAGGTACGAAATATCATCAAACGTTTGTTTGATTATATGAAACGGGAAGTGACATAGTTTCTTTCAATACCAAGAATTTAATGACACAGTGTCAAAAATATGTATTTAAAATAATTTTGCGTTCAGTAAAACAAATAGTTTTTTTTTCCGTAATGTAATAAAGATATAAATAAATAATAATTTTCATCAAAAACGTTCAGACATACACAACCACAACAAAATAAACCTGAACATTGACATCAAAAGTGTTGTCATAAATTTCCTCGTTGTTGGTATGTATTGTACCGAATGGTACCTTAAAAAGATGTTGAGTTACACTAGAATTACATGACTCAAGAATTTTGTACTTTTCAATAAGATTATTTTTGGAATTTGTCATTGTTACCGCAACATTCTATATTATTTTCTAGTGACGTCATAACGTTGACTCTTCGTGACTAACGATCCCATCAAAATCGGTTCTTTTGAAGGTTGATTTTCGGTGGAAGGATGTACAGCAATATTTATTTATTTATTTATTTATTTATTTCTTACTTACATCTAATATTACAGGCATAACCCAATTCATTAGATATAGTAAAAGGAAAAAAAAATACAGAAAAAAATTAACATACAATACTATAAAAATAAGATATTAACTAAACATGAATACTTGAAACAAAAAACAACGTAACAATAATAAAAATAAAAAACATTCAATTCTTACTTATAACATATTATATACAAGGTAACTTTTGCGAACTCACTCCACGAACAACAAAAAAGGTCCAGTGTGTCAGCTACCAAGTTCAACGTTCTGATTGATCGAGCAAGGGGGCTGTTGCGCACTAGTTCGGTTCTGCCGTGGGGTACTGCAAACAAGCTCGGTCGCCGTCTCCGTTGCAGATACCTATCGGGTACGCTCAGACCTATCCACTGCAACACTCCCGGGTTATTAACGAGACCGCGGAATAATTTTAAAATATAAGTTGCCAGAGCCAGCTCCCTCCTAATTTCCAACTTGTTGTATCCAACCATGCCCAATACAAACAATGTTGGATACATCAAGGGATACAAAGGATACACACCATAAAGCCTATGGTAAAGAAACCGGGTAAATTTATTTTGAATACGTTCCAGCATGAGACTGTATTTGACTTCATGTGGAGACCATACTACTGCATTATACTCGAGCTGACTTCTTATTAGGGCATCATATAGTAGAGAGATTGCTTTGATGTTAGTGAATCCCTTAGCTGTACGAATTACAAACCCTAATCGTTTGAACGCTTTTTTGCATATATTTATGATATGCTCGCGGAATGTTAATTTGGAATCAAACTTAACACCAAGATCGCGGACCGATTCCTCCCTTTTTATTAACACGTCATCCACCTTGTACTCGAAATGAAGTGGTTTCTTGGCTCTGTTAAATGTTACAATGGAACATTTAGCGACATTAAATTGCAATTTATTTCTTGCACTCCACTCAACCACGCGGTTGATATCTTGCTGGAGACGCTGGCAGTCATCTTTTCCCTTAATTGCAAGAAGCAGCTTTAAGTCGTCTGCGAAAAGCAAACACTTGGCTTCGCTTACGGTTTCGGGTAGATCGTTAATCATTATTATAAATTTTAACGGCCCTAGATTGCTGCCTTGGCTCACTCCCGACCTAACAAAATAAGGCTCAGAACGGTAACCATTGTACTCCACGTACTGTCTTCTATCTTTCAGATAACTTACGAACAGTTTAAGCAGTTTAGGTGTACAGCCAATTTTAGCCATCTTTGATAGCAAAATGTCGTTATCAACTAGGTCAAATGCTTTACGAAAATCAAAGTAGGCCGCATCTACCTGTAACCCTGCATCAACGTGGGGAATCAAGTACGTCATGGCAGACAGAAGGTTACTGGTTGTGCTTCGCGCAGGACGAAAGCCATGCTGAGCGTCGCACAACTGCGAAGCTACCTGTCCCTGTATACTACGCTGGATGACTGTTTCAAACACCTTTGCCGGTGTCGACAGTATCGCCACAGGTCTAAAGGACTCAATAGTCGTTCCTTCACCTTTTTTAAGTATCGGAACGACACGTGTGACCTTCCAACGTTCAGGGAAATATGCATATTCCAGACACAAATTAAAAACGTATAACAGCGGTTCCGCGAGCACTGAGCGACAGTCTCTCATGACGAATGCCGGAATGCCGTCAGGGCCCGCTGATCGCTTGGGCTTAAGTCGCGCGAGAGCCGCGCTCACGTCATCGAGACGCAGAGGAGCGATGTGCACGCGCGCGCTGCCCGCGACATCTCCGGCTTGCGCCTCGCCTACATCCAGTCTTGCAGGCTCACTGTTGTACACCGAATAGAAATATTTAGCAAATTCTATCGTGCTCTCTGAATTTGAAAGGGTTACTCCATCATTCAAAATTTTTTTGGAAGTCGTAGTACCTTTTTTCTTTTTAATAAACTCCCAGAAAGACTTAGGGTCCCTAACTATATCGTTTTGCAGTTGATTCTGATAATTAAGGAAATCGCTATTAATATTTTTTTTGATTCGCGCTCTACACGTTGAAAACGCTTCGTAGTCACCTCTGGATCCCGTAATTTTGTATTGCTTATGCAGCTTAGCTTTTAATTGTATATCCTTAATTAAATCGACTGTATACCATTTAGGATAGTTATACCTTAGATTAGGAACTTTTTGTCGTTTTTTGGGAACGCAATTTTCCATTACAGCATTAAAAATACTATACAGACGCTCCAAAGCTTCCTCCGGCTTACTTTTTTCGTAGATTGGACTCCAATCGGCGGAAGCCAAAGAGGAATAAAATAAATTAAAATCCGTTTTACTAAAATTCCATTTCGATTCGATATGGCTACTGCTTACCTCGTGCTTAGATGCAGCAGGCCCTGGCACCCACGGCGTTTCGCGTACGCTGAGCTTCAAATTCACCGCAAGTGGTGGATGATAAAAATCTACCGGCACTAGAGCGCTGTCAGCTTCACTTACCCGTAAACCTTCACATAGCCCCGATGAACACAACACTAAGTCTAATTGTCTTTGATTGCAATTTGGTACCTTATTCATCTGAGTGAATTCGCAAAAAGACATAAAATATTCAAAATAATTGTTAACATTAATTGTACAAGAATTTAGATTGAAATCACCTATTAAAACAATTTGTTTATATTTGACACACAATTTTTCTACTATTCCAAAAAATATCATATAGTCATCATCACAAGTTTTTGGTGGTAAGTAAACAACGCAACACAAAAATAAACATCTATCCTTACGGTACACAGTCGCGCAAACCATTTCAAATGAGCAGGTATCTATGTTGACGTCGCTCGGTATCGACACCCGTCGCATCTGCAATCCGTGCGCGGCCACGAGAAACGCGCCGCCAAGCTTACGCCCGTCTGCTCGATCACATCTTAGTATTTGATAGCCGGGTGGCACTATCTCAGCATCCATTATTGAATCATTACATCCTGTTTCCGAAATAGCAATCAGATCGGCATTTAATGACTCAATATTATTACAAAAATTATTTAGCTTTGTACGAAGTCCCCTCACATTCTGATAATAAATTTCGATAAAAGTTGCACTATTTTTCTGTTCTGTTAGTTGATTTTCGAAACCAAATCCATTCGCCAAATTCCGTGTTTATTGGCCACACCTCTGGTTGACACAACTTCTCATATATGGATTCCGATACCGTAATAATAAATGAAGCATAGTCTCTTTCTGTCTTGTGTTTAATTTTTTCAACCTTAACATTAACTTCAGATCCACAGATTATTTTTATATGGGATGTCAATCTTTCGATTGTAGTATCTTTGGTTAATCGCCAGACGTGAAGGTGTTTCTTCTTTTCTATCCCTTGTATTTCTACTAGTTCTGTATTTTTTCCTTTCTTAACATTTTTAGTTATAGAACTTCCCCTTTTCTTGCGAATAGTAGTCCACTTATTGTCTTTATTATTTTGTTCCTCCTCGTTTTCATTATTACTATTATTATTAATATTATTAAGCTCTAAGCTCGAGACTATCTGTCGAGGTTGGCTGACAGATTTCGACTCGATGACTGTCACATTTGCGTCTGCTGTTTTCGTGGCCTCACACATATTTGTAACGCGGGTAGAATTATTTTGTTTATTCGTGTTAATACTCACTTCGGCAAAATTAGTTGGAAGATTTTTATGATTACCCGTATTTAAATATTGGAATCCGCTGTCAGTATTTTCTAATATTTGAGTATTATTTAGCGACAGATCTTTTCGGGTAAAATTATCTTGGAATACCCTCATATTTATCCTAAGTTTTTCTAATTCCGTTTTAGTTGAAAAACATATTTCTTGAAGATGTTTGATGACTTCTGCCTGCGCGTCCAATCGAGTAAACACTTCTGATTTAAAACTTCTAAATTCAGCAAGTAAAGTACTGTCACAGTCACAGTCGACAAATGCTTTATCCATCATCTTTAGACGGCTTCCTCGACGAGTGTTAACATTAGGATTGGGCGTAAAAATGTTCAGCTCCGGTGTACTTCTAACAGGTGTATCAGAATCATAGCGTATAGGCTTAGGTTTTGAACAAATGCACTCTGGACATACCCACTTTTGGGTGTATTTTTCAGAGAAAGAAACGAACTCTTCTTGCGTTATTCCTAAGCACTTTAAATCATAAACTTTCTCACAAAGTTTTTTGGTACACTTTATAAAAAGTCCATCAGTAACTTGAACGTTACAAGCTTGGCAGCTACTTAACATTTTTCCAAATTTTTTTTTTATATCGCAGTTTAAATTAGCGAGCGTAACACGTCCTATCGATTTGAGGCCACTGCTTGACAAAAGAGTTCGTAAGGTACCTACGAATTGGCGGTTCTTTTGATTTTAATTTATTCAAATATCGTATTATCGCAGAATTGTACGAAAAGACTATTGCGGTGTCATTATTATACAGAATCAAATACAACATAAAAAATTCTTTAATTATTTACTTTTCTTTAAAAGCACTTTTGAATCGTTATAATATTATACAATAATATTTTATAAATAATGTGAATTCTGAACCGGCCAGAAGGTTAAGAGTTATTCTTTTTAAATCTTTAATACATCATTTAATAAATATATATTGAAGCATATATCGTGCATCAAATCCTTAGTTACTAAGTCCATACGTCACACATACATTGCGGTTTGAACTCTTGTAGTCTATACCAGGGGTCTCCAAACTATGGCACGCGGGCTAAAAATCATTATGGCCCTAAGGTTTCGAAGTTTGGAGACCCCTGGTCTATACTATTAATCACGATGTATAATCTATACTATATATTATGTAGAGAACTACATATTATGTTTTCGTACATTTTTTATACACATCGATCTCAAAATATGTCATCATCATTATCAGCATCAGATAAGCCGTTAGATGTTTACTGCTGAATGTAGACCTCATCCGTTAGCTCTGGGGGCTTTGTCAATACTAGCCACGTTTGGCAGGCGGGTTGGCGAGCGTAGTGTGTTGTGACAGGATATGGTGACGTTGCTACCCATGACCATCCTGGTTGGTGTACAGTTGTTCGCACCACTATAGTTTTAGTCGCCTTTTAAGACACCTCGGCAAGAAAAAGGTTGGGACTTCTTTACCGGTCATGGCATGGCACCCGATCTCTTTCTATTTTATCTCATATATTTTACGATACATGAAACTCTTCGTGTGTCTGTCGTAGTTCGTATCTTAGGGGGCAGCCATTAATTACAATCAATTTTTGTTGTTTAAATGAGGTTTAAAATCGTATTAAACCTCATTTGAACTGGGGGGTTATAATCGAAAAAGTCACGTCAACTCAAAAAAAAATATAAATTATTTTCAGATAATAAAAAGAAAAAAAAAAAAGTTTTGAGTGTTCATTTTGCCCGCTTCAATATTTTTTTTAAATGCCCGCTGTTTGTGCTTTTAATTTTATAAAATTTAATATATTCATTATAGTACACCAAAACGTTGTATTATTTTCCCGATTTATAGAAATAAATGTAGTCCTGCTTTAGTGTAAATGTTACGTAAGAAGGAGGGGGATGGAACCAAATCATACTAAATCTCACCTAAGTTCGAGTCTTTATTGAATAACAAACAGCTAGCGTAAGTAATGGATGCCCTCGTACTCACACTTGGTCAGCTTGAAATATAATCGAGTGACATAATTATAATCGCGTGTTTGCGCGTGTGTTGAAACGCAAGTTCAATACGTTTTATGTCCAATTAGGTACCTACATTGTAACATTGCTAAGATATTAGAAACAGCGGCCGTGCCTGTGTCACGTGACTCATTGTTGTCAACTAAGTAAGGCTTGATTCATTTTTTACCGACGTAAACAAAGGAAGGTAATGAGAAGGAAGAGGAAGTTATCAATTCGATGTTTAACTTTGTATGAATGTAATTATAAGTTTTTTCATTGAAATTAAATGATTTGTTTTTGTTGTGTAGTGATGCGAGTAGTCGCCTCAACGCCGGCAGTCGCGGGTTCCATTCGCACTCGAGCCAGATATTTGTATTTGTATAAATATTTTTTTCCGGTCTGGTTGTGTGTCCTTTGTAGTTCTCCCTACCGTGTCTCGTAGAGCCCGCAAAGCTGTCGGTCCCGGTTATTATCATGTCATTGTTATCAACACCTGATAACTATCGCTACACATGTTAGGGAAATTATCCACAAACCTGCAGTTGAGCAGCGTAGTACCCTTCTCATATATGGAGAGCCTGCTCTCTAAACATGAATCAGTAGAATTTCACTAATTTTAAGTGACTATTCACTTTTTTATCAATATGTAAATCGTACCATGCAGATGAAGTGACTATTCTATATATGAAAATGTGAATATCAGTGTCCACTAATTTGATCATTGTTTATTAGTATGTGTATTAGTGAGTATTCACTAATTTGTTATTAATATTCAGTGATATACAGTGAATACAGCTTCACTAACATAATTAAAGAAAATTCCACTGATTCATATTTAGAGAGTACCTACCTAGCATTCAAAATAACTGCATAAATCGTGATATCGTAAGAAAGTATTTTGTAATAAATACTGAAAATCAAAAGTAAAATATTATTACAAATAATTAGTGAGATTTAACATTAATTAGGCTAAGAATGTTTAAAAATTCTTTTAATCTTGTAACAGATTTAAAAAAAAACAATGACATTTCATTGCCCAGGTTATTTTACGTTATTTTGATTTTACCAATATGTATTTTATACATAAATGTATAAATAATATTTATAATTTAATTAAAAGTCTAAATCGGATTTTATCGCGTTTATTTGTTTTAAAACTTTACAGTTTAACGATTTTTAATTAAATTAAATTATTTCCCGACGTTTCGGACCCTTTACAGCGTCCATGATCTCGGGGGACTGAGGTGGTGGGTGTCCCAATAATGATTCATTATCATCATGAACGGAAATAATTTAATTTAATTAAAAATCGTTAAACTGTAAAGTTTTAAAACAAATAAACCCGATAAAATCCGATTTAGACTTTTAATTAAATGAGTAAAATTCGCGTAAATATAAGAGAACAGTATAATATTTATAATAATAGAAATTAAGTTATTTACAAAGTAATTCGGATACTATAATTAAATTGGTATTAATTAATTTGACAAAGGATTCACTTGATTTATAATATAATTGAAATTTCGTTAAATTAAAACTTTTTGTTTAATGTATCGATAAGGTTCAGTACATTTCAGTCGCTTAACATATCTTTATAATAAAGTACTTTATTTATTCGAATGCGGGTGTTGAGTTTTTGTTACATGGTATAAATTTCGCTTAAAAATGAATCGGCGATGAAACGGTTTTATATTACACAAGTGTAACGTTTTTTTGGAAGTAAATGAAGTAAAAGATTTTAATATTCCTTCTAGTTGTTAAGAGTTTTTAACAAAATAAAAATGTTGATTATTGTAAAATGTTCACTGCTAAACGTAGGCCTCCCCATCGACCTCCAGAGCGACCGGTTCGAAGCAGCCTATATCCAACGGATTTTGGCTAAATTATATACTTAAAGATATTTAATATCTTATAACAAATAAAGTTTAATAAGTTATATATAAATAAAACAAGACTAAAAATTTAATCTAGATAATTCTATTCTTCATATCTTAATTAATAGCTCTATCAGCTAATTCTTACGCGGTTACAGAATTTGAATTTCATCCTCTCTTCCGGGAAACCATAGGTACTGAATATCGGAATAATATGTCTAGTATTCTATCCCATAGCCCACAGGCTCAAATCATACCCAGTTTCATTCAAATTCATTCAGTATTTTCGGCGTAATGCGCAGCCAAGATATTGACATACAGAACTGAAAAAAAAAACAATGTAGGTTTCAACAAGTATTATAGAAAATCCCTGATTTTTTTTTCTTTTTTTTAAGTATCTTTAATGAACAGAGTTTAACCTGTTTTTTTTATTATAAGCATATATTATGCGTTGTTTCATAAATTATTAATAAGTTTTAGTAACTACATCAGATGTAACCTTATAAGAGATTTTCTTATCATAATAAGGTTTAACATTTTGGTTGTTTTTTTTTACTATTTTTTATTTGATTGATAAATATAATTATATTAGTGTTTATTGATGTTTGAGTGTACAATAACCAATGGATGTAAACACATCTATTGAACGTGTATGAAAATATTGTCAATGTTTTTTGTTTGTGCGGTCAGTGATTGTTTAATTGTTAAAGGTTGCTGTGTTGTTTAGAATATACTAGAAATAGTTCAATTGAGATTAGTAATATATTGTTTTATTATTATTTTGAGATGTGTGTATTAATTGCGTCCGAGAATTTCGTTTTTGCTTGATTGTTACATAAAAATATAACAAAATCTTAAGAATTTATGTAAGTATATGTTTGTTTGATTAACGCAAGGGTCCAATTAGAAATTTTTATTTTTATTTTTGTAACAAATAAAACACCATGTTATTAATGACAGGAGCGTACCAGTGACATCGTCCATAACAAGCGTATTTGTATCATTTAATGGGAATGCTATGTATTTAATTTAGTATTTATATTAACCTAACCTGATCCTTCGTTACTTCGAGTTAAAAGCTCTCGCAGATAATAAATTTTCTATCGACCAATATTTTGGTCTTTCGTCTGAGAGACAACGAAACAGTCGACATGTGTGCATGAAAGAGAGCTGAATGGGCTTTTTGAAAGTTTGGCAATGTTAATTTTTAAACCAGAAGGGAAAGACAATTTAATATAAAAAATAAGACAATATATATCGAACTCCGTTGTGTATGTTTGTTACCTAAGAAAATACCACGGAATTCACATTTCTCCATAATACGATTTTATCCTGCCTGTATTCTCAGTAATGATACTTGGAGACGTGCAGGCTGGTTGTGACACGTTCATCACAATCGTAATAGATATAAACGAAAATAAATTCATTGGAGTACGCATCGCTTATCGGTTGAAGTGATTAGGCTGATTTACTTTTTGATATTATTTCGAATAAGGTCTGAAATTAATTAAACTAAAACAGCCTGTTGATATCTCACTCAAAGCCTCTCTATGTAGGAAAAATGTTGTAGGGTTGGACACCTAATAACGACCCTTAATAAAGTAGGGAAAATTATTAACTAACCCTCTGTGCAGCAGCGTTGACGATAAAGCACCAACCCGTCTCCTATATACCCGTCTTCTATATGGTGAAAAGGATTTAGCCTAGCAGTGAGACATTTAATGGCTGTTTCAATTCAGTTTAATTTAAGATTTAAATTAATATAAAAATATTAAAATATAAAAAAAAAATAGAAACTACAACAAAGCAACAATTATATAGGAGAGAGACCAGAGCACAAGATAGAGTTGTATGAATGACTTTTTGTTGACGAAAAATGAAACATCCAAACAAAAAGTAATTGTAAAAACAGTCTCCCCTACTATAGGGAGGCCTAGTATAAAAAAAAACAATTATATAGGGTAATGTAGATAGAGCGATAGTTAAAAATTAAAACGTGTTGTAAAGACCAACGATTCTTGTAAAATTACGTTTTGTAAGTAAATTTAACGTTTTCCTCCTTAACTACAGTCGCCGCTCAGTTGGGGAAATATCGTACCAAGTTAAATTCGATCTTATTTATATACGTATAGAGTTTATAATGTAGAGTTTGATACCAGGTAACTGTTCACCAGATTACTACGCACGTATTTTAAGTTTGTCTTCTAGTGGTTTTCGGTGGAAGAGTTTCGCGTATTACTGGTTGAAATATATCAAGTTTCCTATAATATATATATATGCCTATTTCACCGGTCGCTGATAAACTTTATCTGGCACAAAAGTTACTGATAGGTATTATCAGCAGACCTCAATTAACATATCACAACTTTTGGATCCACAGATTGCGAATAGAAATATATGTGAAAAATATAACGTTAAACGGTGAAATATGCCCTGAATGATATTTTAATGCGCTTTGTCTAATGAATCTTCACCGTTTTTTGATATAGAAAAAGCCAGTAGATGAGATACCGGGTCATCGAATGTGATAATAATAATAATAATAAATATTCTTTATTGTACACCAAAGAAAAATACAATATATTTAAATTAGACTTGGCTTTGTACAATAGGCGGCCTTATCGCTAAAAAGCGATCTCTACCAGGCAACCTTGTTGCTGAGGATAACTCAGTGAATACAGACAGGCGTAGGTGTACTTATAACAAATAGAATGATATTATTGTATATTTATATAATATATAAATAAATAATAATAATATGATAAAAAAATAGACGTAAGGTACATATTTCTTATAATAAATATTAGTGACTAACAAATATCTATATTGATATACAGATACACTTAACTAAGGTAATGTAGGCCTTAATACGTGAGACAAATGGATGGGTTGCTAAAATTATGATTGCATTAACAGGGCTTAATTGATCAAGGATAGTTTAAGGAGGATAGAAGTGTGCTTTTACTAGCTTCTTAAATGTTTGTATTGTCTGAGCGCGTCTGATATGAAGCGGCAAGGAGTTCCAAAGCCGAACAGCTTCTACGGAGAAGGATTTGGAATAGAAGGAAGTTTTGTGAGATGGAATTTTTAGGACAAGGTTTTCATTGGATCGGAGAGTACAATTGTGTGTGTCACCAATGAACTCAAATCGCTCTTTTAGATAAGGAGGACTTGCTGGATTGAAGAGAACAGTATATAGTAGACAGAGAATGTGAGTATTCCTGCGAAGGCGGATAGGAGGCCACTTGAGTATTTCGCGAAATTCGGAGACATGGTCATATTTACGAAGCCCAAATATGAACCGTATACATAAATTTTGAATGCGCTCAAGTTTATTAAGCAACTCTTCACTAAGGTTGATGTAACAAATGTCAGCATAATCGAGAATCGGTAAAAGAAGAGATTGTGCAAGCGTAATTTTGGTTGGTATGGGTAAGAAATTCTTAAATCTACGAAGAGACCCAATCGAAGCAAACACTTTTCTGCTCACCTCGCTCACCTGAGGAGCCCAAGATAGATATTTATCAAATATAACACCAAGATCCTTAACTTCGTCACTATATTGGATACGCGTCCCATCAAGCATTATACTTGGTAAATTGGACCAATCTATTCGCGATATTAGTTTTTGGCTCCCGATTGTTATTGCTTGTGTTTTAGAAGGATTTACCCTTAAGCCGTGTGATTTACTCCATTGTACAATTGAGTTCAAGTCATTATTTAATAGTGCAATAGCCTTAGGCAAATCCACCAGCTTAGCTTGTATATATACTTGTAGATCGTCAGCATACATATGGTAAGGAGAAGTAATGCGGGAAGTAATAGAACTAATGAAGATAGAAAAGAGAAGTGGAGATAGCACGCCGCCTTGTGGCACACCGGACTTTATCGTGCACCAGTCGGAAAAAGAATCATCGACACGTATCCTTTGGCGACGATTATATAGGTAACTCTGAAACCAGTCTATCACCTCACGAGATACGTTAAGAGATTGCAATGTATGTAATAACAGTTCATGGTCTACATCGTTGAAGGCATTACTGAAATCAAGCAAAGTCAACACTGTAACACACTGATTATCCATGCCAAGTCGAATGTCCTCAGCAATTTTGACTAAGGCAGTAGTCGTACTATGGCCAGTACGGAAACCGGATTGGAAGGGATTATAAAGATTCTTGCTGGATAAAAAAAGACTGAATTGGCGATATATAATACGCTCGAAAACTTTTGAAAGGAAAGGTAGAATGGAAATGGGACGGTAATCAGAGAAACAGGATGGATTGAGTTTTTTAGGTAAAGGAGTAACTTGAGCTTCTTTCCAGGTAGTGGGAAATGACCCAGAAGAAATGGAGAAATTGAATATAGATTTGATTATAGGAATTAAGAGGTGAATGATAGGAATGACCATTTTACGACTAATGCCGTCATTACCAACAGCATCCGAATTGACATCGACAATGCCTCTCTCAACATCACTGTCAGTGATTTGATTAAAAAAGAAAGAGGGATAATCGGAAGTGGGTAAAGCAAGGATTTGATTTGTAGTATTTAATTTGATACCATTGGTAGTAGTCAAGGAAGAGGAAAAATGTTCATTAAGTTGATTTAAGTTAATATTGTTTGGATTATTATTTTGACGGGCTTTCCCAACTCCGAGAGATTTAAGGAATTTCCATACTTTACCTGAATTATCTTCTTCATGTATAGTTTCATGAATGTAGCGCCGTTGTTTATCTCTGCATAGTCTATTGCATCGGTTTCGTAAATATTTATATTTGGCTTTATTCGCCTCAGTATTATCAGACTTATACCTAAGTTTTGCAATGTTCCTTTTACGCTGTAGAGTTTTAATATCCTCAGTTAGCCAAGGAGCAGGACAGTGTCTAAGTCGAACTGGTCTAATAGGAGCATGAATGTCGTAAAGCTGAATTAGGATAGAGTTAAAACTTGACACCCTTTCATCAACATTAGATCCAGTAATCACATTAGTCCAATCAATTTTAGAAGCATCCTCTTTAAGACGCGTCAAATCCATACCATCAAAATTACGCAGCATAAGGGTTCTCGGTTTAGCTTTTGGTGGACGAATTATGTAAGACAAGAAAATTAAATCATGATATGAAAAAGCATCAGCAGGGCACTGACCATGCTTGGCAACGTTTTCAGTGGAAGATACAAGAATAAGATCAAGAAGAGATGGCGAACAATTCGGAATAATATGAGTAGCAGAAAGAGGAAGTATGTGCAGATTAGCTGCCCTAGTTATGGATTGTAAACGAAAGGATCGGGAATCATTTTTTAAAAGACAAGTATTAAAATCACCCATAATAATTGAATGCTGTGATGTCATGTGGATAGAAATATCTGACAGATAAAGTGAAATTTGATGGTAAAAAGATAAATATATCAAAAAATATATAATCTGTTACCTTTATACGTTAGATAACTATCTAATACTTTATCAGCAACCGGTCAAATTAGCCCTAAGGATATATAAACATCAAGATGGAAGATCAACATTTTTGAAACTAGACTCGTAGTTACGATATAGTAAATAAATAATTGCTAACTTTATTGGATAATGTCCATATTTGTGCTTTAAGAAGTTGTACAAATACAAATATCTGTCCCGAGAGGGAATTGAACTGGCGCGCGGCTTGAGACGACTACTCGCATCACTACGCCAGAACAGTCGTCAAGAAGTAACATTGACTAAAACGTAATGTTATGATTAATTGCGAGATGAACTAAAGGCCCGACCACCAGTGGCCTTTAGGTATAATTATGTTAACGGTGTGCTGACGTGCCCGCAGTGTGCGAGGATTTTTACGAAAAAAATTGGCTACATAAGCTACACGCGAGCGCATCAAAGACAAAACCGGAGTTGAATGCAGTCGCCGTGGCCGAAATCGGCCGGGAGGAATTCATTCAGAATAGGAATCTTTACTATATTTAGATCTGTATACTAAATCATGCATATTTTTTTTGTCTATATGTTGATACTAGCATAATGTATAGTTTCATTAAAATCTCTTCAGTCTTTACATAATGCGTATGATGGTGAGTCACTTGTAACAAATATTTGTTTTGGTTGCGTGTTGACCGTTTGGTTTAGCCTCGGAGAGTTCAGCCACGTAATTCATAACGGGAAGATTATAACTATGATCCATGATAGAGACGTTTTCTGGGGATGTTTCACTCGTGATAAGTATTTTATTACTAGTTTTTTTCGGGAAGCAATATTAAGATAATTTAAAAAAAAAAAAAAAATATATATATATATATATATATATATATATATATATATATATATATATATATTAATAAAACAACAAATAGTTTTATTAGGTTTTTAATAATGACTATTAAAAATAATAAAAAGAAAATAAGAAGGTAAATATCATATCCTTTATAAAAATTAAAAATAAAAATTAATTAATTAAATCCGATTAATATTATAAAAGCAAAAATTTTTTTGGATGTTTGTTATTCTTTCACGCAAAAAGTCATGAACGGATTTAGATGAAACTTTACAGTAAAATAGCTTATACATCAGAATAACAAGGTACAACTTATAAAGATTTTGTGTAGTTTGGCAATAAAATAACATAGTCTAAGAGCATATCACGCGAAATTGCGTAAGTGACGCCTATGTCATGGCTCTTACGACCTTTTCTTTCGTGAGAGTTCACTAAAGTGTCAACTGGGCAATATTACTGTACATTCTGCGAGCAGGGAGGAATATTTTTTGTATGAAAGTCTTCGTTACCGAGCTGAAGCCTGGGGAAGGACATAGGCTACTTTTTGTCAACACTACCACGCGGGCGAAGTCGCGGGTGGAAGCTAGTATATAATAAATAAATAATAGTAAGATGTGAATCCTGTGTCGGGGGTCCAGAAACACACACAACACAAACACAAACGCTCAGACTACGACAAATATGTGTGGCCTATACATAGCATACATACACATCAGCCAGTTGTGATGACTGTGTCAATGTGTCGTCACTATAAATTATATGAATTGAAATAATATATAGACTGAGGTTTAGTTGATAAATATTATACAGAGCAAGAAAGAGAGAGTATCAATGTACTACTGCTTTATTGCTGACCAAGTTTCTTTCCCTTAACCTTTTTTTTAATAATTGTAGATTAAGATTACTAATCTAAAAATAACATTAGATAACTGTCAATCTTCTAACAAAAAGATCGAAATATGTGGTTTTTTTAAATCATTATTAATTAAAATTAATAACTGCTAGGTTGATAATCTTCTTTCTTTCTCCTATAATCTAAAAATAACATTAGATAACTGTCAATTTTCTAACAAAAAGATAGAAATATGTGTTTTTTTTTAAATCATTATTAATTAAAATTAATAACTGCTAGGTTGATAATCTTCTTTCCTTCTCCTATAATCTAAAAATAACATTAGATAACTGTCAATCTTCTAACAAAAAGATCGAAATATGTGGTTTTTTAAAATCAATTCTTAATTAAAATTAATAACTGCTAGGTTGATAATCTTCTTTCCTTCTCCTATATAAAGAAGCCTTAAGCCTTTGCCAAGCTGTGGAACGTTTATAGGTTGATGCAGTTAAGATAAGGGTTGATAATCGGTTACGAGATAATGTTAAGAAAGCAAAGATAGGTATATACTAAAATAGCAGCATCTTATTTTGTACCAATTTGAAAAAAATTAAGTTGCTTCCCAATATGACTGTAATTTTTGTGGTTTATTTTGTTTCTTTTTATACATAATGTATAATGTTACTTGATATGTTCCCCAATTATCAACCGATTTAAAATTATTTCTTTTTTATTGAATATTTGTTTACCCTACCTCAAAAATGTGACCATTGCGTTTCAATTTAGTGAAAAATTCTTATTCCTGAGTATAATAAAATGGGATATTATTAAAGTCAATTTTTATTATTAAAAAAATATATATGGATATATTTATTCCATGGCAGATAGAGCTTTCGAGTTCATGGCTTTGTATTTAACTATCATAATTCCCTTAAAAACCAACATAATCCTAACACGACGGTTGGAAAACACGCGGGCAACACGAGTTCGTTTAGAAACTGAGTAAACAGTCAATGAGATGGATCTCACGGCGACTGGGAGCGCAAACGATGGCAGCGTGGGAGCCTCGTCCGTACATGGTGTGCTGACGTCACTGTCTGAATAACCTCTTACGTATCGATCTGGGCATATTTTGGAGATTTTGTGGCTGATTCGAGGACGTTGCATCCTTTTGTATCAGGATGTAGGACACAAACTTACGAAGGATTCGTAAATTATTTGACGGTAGTTTGAAATATAAATTTGAAAATTCAAGTTTGGAATTATTTTGTTTCTTTTTATATAAACGACGTTGACGTGGTGATGTTTGGAAATGGTGTGCTGAGGTCATTGTTTGAATAACTTCATACGTTTTCGGAGGGTTGCACAATGATACCACTATCGACGGAATCGTTCGTCGAGATATTTAAATAGGTAATGAAAATGTCAAAAATTCCTCGTGATTAATGAATGAGACGTAGGAATGGTATGTCGTGTTATTTTTTATAAAATGTGACTTGTTGACGAAAGAATTCGGAAATGTACAATATCTGCAGTTTTGTTGATCATGTTTTGGGTGATCAATAGCGTTGCAAATATAAAAAAAGTTATCAATAATTTTGTGTTACCTGTACTACATATTTATAGATTACAGATTAATGAAAATGACTTAAGTACATATATTAAGTAGATCGAAACTAATCTTTGCTGGGTAACCGGAGACGATTGGAGTACAGACCGTCAACGTTGTGTTCAAATCAATACCAAATCAGAAGTTAACAACAGGTAAACAACTTCGGGGATGTAACGTCTCACTGTCGCTGACTTCGCTGCAGTTAAATTGGTATTTTAGTCTGATCCTATAAAAAACTAATATAATGGCGTCTTCATGTAAGAAATTTAACACTTGGATATACAAAGTGTAAGTTTAGCATCTCTGTGGTTCCAATAAACCTTTTTTTCCGAAGGCTTTCTCATAGCCCACAAACGATAAATATGAAGATAAGCCAAGTGATAGTTCTAAATCTGTAGTCTGTCGTACAGTCTCCTGCCTCTGCCTGCCTGTTAAAAGATATAAGGCAGAAAACTATCGAAACTACAAGTGAAACGATTGGTGATAGACTTTTGATAACCGCTTGTAGACTCCGCAGCGATATGGAAGTTTAATATATTTTTTATAAGTTAATACTTATCAACTTTTGTGGAAGTCAGAATAAATGTACTTCTGTGATTCGTTATTTTTTTATGAGATGATGATGATGGAATTGAACCATTGCTTATTGATTTTCAAAACGGTTTTTCCTTCTGCTTTTATATTATAGGGGAGGAGCGGGGGTTACCGTACACTTAAGGTAAAACGCTTGTTACTCAATAACTAAAAAGCTTATGTGGTTAATCTTAAGCATTATCTAAAGAGAAAATATTTAACTGTTTAATATTCGAACAAAAAATAAAACCAGATAAATAAAAGTATCAGATTTATTAAGTTTTATACAAAAACAAAAGTACGGTATCAACCGACACCTTCGGATGATTGCGTACAATGTCTAAGTAACAGTGTCTTAATGAATGTTTCACTTATCAACTTTATTTTTATTTATTTTGCCAGGCAAAATCCACACATATAATCATCGGGTACATCTTTATCACTGCACAGTGAATGGACCCATTGCCCACACATAATACAGCGATACCAGAGCTCCTGATCTTTACCGAATTCTCCACAAATTAGATAAAGCTCATTTATAATCCCTGTTTCTCCTTCTATATAAAATATAATATGACCAGATAAGTTTCTTTCCTCGCGGCATCTGAAAATAAAGATAACAAATAAAAAAAATATATCAAATCAAGACATGCAAGTGATATCGTACAAAAATGTACGAACCAAACCGAAGCCGCCATTTTATGAGAAATGTTCAAACAAGCGAAGACGATCAGCGATTTCATTGAAAATTGACTGTACATCGAACCATAGATCAATAACGTACAACGTGGTTATAAAAATAATACAATTAAACAATAAATATAATACTTACAGTTTAACATCTTCACGATACTTCTTATAAGAATTGGCACGTAAATGTAAGACATGCTCTACTCATGAAATCTGACGAGTCACAGGCGCGGGTAGGAGGCAGGACGCAACAGTGTCGTGTTGCGACCATTAGACAAGAATACCCCTTTTTTCCCACCATTCGGTCTCTGTCAAACACTATGTACGGTATCGTCCGCTGTACGGAATGACCCGCCGCTCCCCTACACCTTTTCTTCAGCTAAATAGGCAATTGCAGACAACTTCAAATAGTGATCTTACAAAACTCGATTAAATCTAGATAGAATAGATGACTAGATGTAAAGATATAGAGACTCGATGTAGAGATATAGAGACTAGATGTAGAGATATAGAGACTAGATGTAGGGATATAGAGACTAGATGTAGAGATATAGAGCCTCAATGTTGATTATAACGATATAAAAAAGAAAGTATTTAGTAGTTACTTTATTATTTATTTTTTCTTTATGTATATTATGTCGATAGTAAAAAACCTGTTTTTTCATTAAATCGTTGAGACTGAAATTTTAAGGTGTCCTCTAGATCCCGGATACGATTACTCACGTTGTTTTCTTGTGTCAAAAACTCGTCGCGTGAATCATTGTAGACATAGTGCTTGTATAATTCAGCAGCATCCTACTTACGACAATTGGTGTAATGGCGCCGCTTCCCGCGCAAAAGTGACGCGCGGTGACAAATGTCCGCCGAGACAGCGAACTAACGAATTCATCAATTATAAATTAAATAAATATTTATTTGATTTTATCTAAATAATTAATAAAATTTAATTTAATTTAAAAGTATTATTTCACTAATGATTATTTATATGTTACATCACAAGCAATGAAATTATGAATAGTCTTGGACACAGTTGTTATCGTAACTTGCGTGGGTGTATTATACGTATAATATACGTGCAATATACATAGAGGTATTATATATATAGTATGGAAGACATATGGCTGCCTGTAAGCGGAAACGTCCAACGGTTGTAAAGAGAGAGAAGATCACGGTACCTCATTTACCTTGCGGTCTCAAGTTCAAATCTCGATAAAATAATATTTTTAACATTAATTATTTACTTCTATTTTAATTTTTCGACTACAAACAAATCATAGAAATAACTCTAATATGCACAGTAATATTATACTGGTCTGTAATTCAACCGGTACCGCGATCGTCTTTCTCTTTTTAACCGAGGTACAGCTGGAGGCCTGGCTCCCCTGGTCTATTTATAATACCTCTATGGTAATATACGTATATTTCAGGTATTTTTAAATGACATTTCGATAATCAAAACGTAAATTCTCAAAATTCTCAGTCTTTACATAAATTAATAAATACAGAATGGTTTTTCTATTAATTACCTCAAATATACGTATAATACACCCACGCAAGTTACGAAAACAACCGTGGTCTCGAACTTTATTAGTAAAAAAATATTACAAAATAAGAAAAAAATAATTAATATATTAAATTTGTTAAATATTAATGATTTAGAAATTAATTATAATTAAAAATGAAAAACTTATTTGAATTTTTTATTTTATTTTTAGATAGTAATTTGTATCATTATGAAATATAAACAATTGTTGATTTAGTAAACGTGGACCATAGATGACTTCACTTCCTCCAGACAAGGAAGCGTGTAGGAGGACCGAGTTTTCCTAGTTCCATAGGGTCTCCACCTATCTTTTAGGTCACGGATAATTCAATTGAGAATCATAGATAACATTTTTTTAAACAAGACATTTTACCAGAAGCTTATTATAATAAATAAAACATTAATGTTTAAGAAAATCATATAAAAAACTATACTTAAAATATAGTGTCAAATGTTTTATATAATGAAGTTTAAAATTAAGTTTTTTTTTTTATTTGAATTTTATAGTGCTAAAACATTTCATTTCTTATCATATTGAAATTGAAATTTATAATCTGCATTCTTAATATGTTCAAAGAGTTTTTAATACATAAAATTACATACCTATAATATGTATATTTTTTTATTTTTATTTTATTTTATAATATCTGTAGTGCGTAGTGTGTACGTAGTAGCTGTAACGATTTAATAGTATTGTATAGAGCACTATCGATCACTGGACCATTACTTACACCAGTCGTAATAGTTATAGCCTTGATAGTAAAACTTGTAATAAAAACAAACGACTACAAGTTATACCGACCGTTTCGATATTATAACAATGTGTTACTGTATAAATATAGATTTGTTTATAACTGTTATATATTATAATCTACCCTAAAAAGCATAGTTTTGAAAATACTGTCAAATAATTTTATTATTATAATTTTTTTAGAAAAAAGATTCTCAATTCAGAGAGAAAACTTTTTGTTTGTATTAGAGTAAATTGCGTTTTGTCCCAATTAAATTTGAAAAAAAAAAAATCAGCCCTGAGTGTAAAAAATGAGGATGACTTTTTTGGCTTGAATTTTATTTATTTTAAAATCATTAATTTAATTCGGTTTTGATTATATTGGTTGGTTTACATTGACACTGTATTTTAATTTGAACTCAAGTAATATTCTTGCAAGAAGCTCTGCTTATTCAGTTAGAAAGATCAGACTGATTTGATTTTGTTTAATTAGTAGGTATATATAATTAATATTATAAGGTCCCATTCAGCAATATTACAGATACTGCCGTTCGGGCTATTTACAACCTTGAAGTTACCTAGCGATTATCTTCGGGAGGTATGAAAAAAAAAACACATTCCCACAAACCGTCACGGTCCCGTTACGGTATATTTAAATTAAATAATATTATCAATTCGTGCTCATATTTTTATATTTCGCGTATGATAATTAGTTAGGGATTCCGACCACTGTATACCCCTCTCCCTCCTTATATACTTCTAAGAACAGGTGTGGGACTTATTTTAATAGGTTTTCTAACAGGATTTAATATCGAATTTTAATTAATTAACAAAGTGAAATTGATTTATCAAAACTACTATTGAGTTTCTTGTCGGATTCTTCTAACAATAAGTTATAATAGCATTCTGAACAGTAGATGACAAATTATTATTCAAAAGTGCCTTCAAAGAGGTTAGTTGCTTGTAATTAGCATATTTCTTTTGTACAGATTTTTGTCATACACACAGTAGGTACACTCTCTTGGACGATTGTCTGGAACAAAAAGAAAATTGAAAACAAATAAATTGTTTAAATATCTTAAATATTTGTCTAATTTTAGAAATTATTTTTGTTTAAAAACTTTTTGTTGTTTATTGTATTTATTTATTACAAATCACGCTAAAACTTTTTGTTAGCTCAGTAGCCACAGAGTACAAAAATAACGCAGATTAATGTTTTTTATTATCTGTCGTTTATTTGTTTACGCCTCCCTTTTTGTTAGTCGTTCCAGATAATTATTTTCTGTCAATATCATTAGATATTTTATCGTGTTTAGGAAAAAACATGTAACATTCTAATCATGGTCATCGTACCCCAGGGCGTCTATCTTACGTCAAAGCCTACCCGTGTACCTACGCAATAAAGGCCGAACGATCCTTGCTGATTATATTTGCCGGTTCAAGTGGATTTGCGCAAACTCAACATATATTTCATTTCTATAGTGTTCTGCAACGACAATAAAACAATAAATAAATAAAACAATAAACAATAAATAAATATATTTAACACACACAAACGGCCGTCTGTTTCTAATGTAAGCAACTAATTGCCTGTTTTAGGTAACAGCCAACTGATTTACTTTTTTTGTATAAAATATACATATAATTAAATAATACTTATATTATATACATTAAAAAAAAGTATTTCGAAAATTTACAGTATTATACATATTTACAATTCCAACTTAAACTAATTATTTACAGATAATTTTGGTATAAATGATGTCCGCGTGGAATGGTGCCAAGAATACTCGAGACTCGGGACGGGAATCGATCCCGCAACCCTGGAACAGAAAGCAGGGTCACTGCCAACTGCGCCAACGGGCCAGTCAGCAATTGAACTATGAAGACGGTTAAAATTTCAAAAATATTTAAAAAAAAGTTTGTTTTGTTATCTCTGATTATATAACAAAATTCTTAGGCTGAGAAACCGACTTCTATGTCAAACTACTTCGATAACAATAATATAATAATATATTATATCACTTCTAAAAAGTAGATTTGAATTTCGCTAATTCCAAACCGGCCTTCACAATTATTTATTAATTATCAAACATAACTTTAAAAATATTAAAAAAGGTGAAAATCACGCCTGCGTTTAATTGATAAAATGATTGCAATTAGCTAACTGCGATGAATTAATTAAAATATTGGTGTGTTCTCCCTCCTCTCAAGCCTCTTCTCCCTATAGAAGAAGTGTTGGAGCTTAATCCGCCACGCTGCTCCACTGCGGGTTAGCGGATAATTTCCCTTCTATGAATAACGGTCGCTATCAGATGTCTATGATAACAATCGGGACCGACGGCCTTACGTGCTCTCCGAGGCACCGTGAGGAGACCCACAAGAACATACACCCAGTCCAGAAACAAATATTATCTACTATAAATACAAATATCTGCCCCGAGCGGGAATCGAGCCCGCGATCGCTGGCGTTTAGGTTACCACATACACCACTACACCAGAACGGTGTGAAAACCATTAATATACCTAACTAAAATAAATTATTAACTTTTATTGAAAACCACTTAACATACATTAATGTAATTGAGTATGAAAAACCTTGATGAAGTACAAAGAATTTCAACTTGTTTTCAAATAAAACAAGATCTTGTGAATAAAACCCACCTGAATTGTAAAATAGATGTAACCGGAGTTGATCACAGACGAAACCTAGACGTGACGACACAATGGGGAATCTATTTAAACATCCCGTTCACACGCCAAAAATATGTGGAACAATGCGATTTAAATAAAAATAAAGGAACAATTGGCGGCCTTCCAACCGCAGGTGTCAGGCCGTAAAAAAAGTGTCATTTTCGCATGAAAAAAGGATTCATTGATGATTTTAGACAATTGCTTGTGAACGAAAAAAAAAAGTTGTGAATTTTGTATGAGCGTGTTCTTTGAACATTTTGTGAATGGGAAGGTAGAGTGATAATTTAAATTGCACCTCGGTTTAAGGGATTTTGTTAGATTGTCTGTCTCTTTCATCTTTATGTTTGACTGTTGTTAATAGAAACTAATTGATTAGTGCAGACTTCATTCAATTTTTCCTCCATTCAACCGGTCTCTGATCGCAGTTGACACTGCCTTATGCTCACACAGACACACAGACGCGTGTAATATTATTTTATACTGTACCACACATTTATATATATATATTTAATTATTAGAATAAACATATAAGCATAAACTTGGGTCGATTCTCTTCGCTTCGCTTTTGCATATCGCTATAACTTGTTAATATTTATCGCATACACAAAAAACATCAAGGCATTTGTAGCGACATCTATCTCGCCATATAGGAACTAGAAGAAACAGACGTATCCTACATCGCGCTATCGAAGTTTTCAAAGCGATTAAATATATATACAGGAACCCGACAACAAATGTTAAGTGGCGCGTAGCCCACCAGACGCAACACCGTCTGGTCGAAGGATCCTTCCTTTTCAATGGCAACCTCTCCCAACGCCAAACTGGTGACCCCGAGCATGAACGTCAGCGCAGACTTCGCAAATCTACGTCATCATGACATCATCATCGCTTCCTCAAGCTTTCGAGCAGCGAGTCGTACAGCCAGCCAGCATCCACGGCTACTATGGGTATCCTGACCACTAGCATGCAGCGAACGCGCATTCCTGGTCATCGCCCACAGCCTTCGCAGCGACCTTGGCACAGCACGCTGCACTTCGGCCGGTCAGCAAGCAGAGACGCACTTCTCTCCTGGTCGACGCAGCAGCCAGCCACTACGCAGCACTGCACCACCCCGACTCACTGGGGCATCACCGCAAACAGGTCCGACTCACCGTGAACTATGCGGCATCTGGTTCCGACTCACTGGAACATTCCATTGGCCCGGCAAGCATCACACACAAGATGTGTGGACGACTCAACCTGCTATCGACCTCCGGTCTCGGAGGGGGAGTGATGTAGCGACATCTATCTCGCCATATAGGAACTAGAAGAAACAGACGTATCCTACATCGCGCTATCGAAGTTTTCAAAGCGATTAAATATATATACAGGAACCCGACAACAAATGTTAAGTGGCGCGTAGCCCACCAGACGCAACACCGTCTGGTTGAAGGATCCTTCCTTTTCAAAGGCAGCCCCTCTACGCCAAACATTATTAGTTAATTGCACATAAAGAACACATTTTTTCGGGAACTTATTTGAAAGTAAAAAAAAAGAAGAAAAAAACAATCATTCCATTATAGTAAATCTTAAAGATCAAGACAGAGGTGAGAGAGCCGAGCTTCGAAGGCTCAAATGAATGGTGTTAGTGAGATAAGATGTTTGTTAATGCTAATGCCTTTATTATTTTCTCACGGTGCGCGTACGATCCTATTTGAGAGTAACCGATCCAATGAACGTGTATAAAAACAATATTGATATGTACATTCTAACGTATATTTTAAATAATATTTATTGTAAAAATTAAATTATAAATAATTGTAATATTATAAAATTTGTTGTTTGTTGTTTTACATTTTAAGCTGTAAATTAAGATGCTATCGATTCGAAATTCATCATCCCGCCAAGTATTCATATTTGTATATTATTATATTATTTCATATTAATATTTTGTTTTTATGAAGTATATTTGAAATAATTAATAATTCAATATATATTCAATAACATTTTAATAGTAAAATCAATGATTTTCGCTACCAATGCCAAATATAATATATTCCATGATTAACGTAATATAATAAATTTTCAACGTTATTTAGAAAAATGTTACATTTAAATCAGATTTTTCCGATAAATTAATAGGAACTGAAGCAGTTAATATCGCAAAGTTTGACATAATTTTTTAAAGAGTTTTAGTTAAATTTTATTTTAATTTAGTAAAAAAATATTTTAATTTTATTTTTAATAAGTAAAAAAGAAAAAATATTTTTAAATTACTAATAAATCTATTTACAGTAATGTCAAAACATATCAAATTAACTACTAAACATTCGATCGACGAAATAGTCTCAAATTATTTTCACATATTATTATTTTTTTATTTACAAAAGTTAATGTGGATTGTAGGGGATAGACCTTTATAATATTTTTTTTACTATAGAATTTTCGGTTATAACTTAAGATATAGGTAGATAAATATAACTTCTAAACATATATAATACAAAAAGTTATTCATACTTATGTATTATTATGTATTCATATTTTATTTAAAAATAAAAAATATATATATTCAGTAACAAAAGTTTTGAAAAGTTAACAATTTATAATTTAAAGTATTATTAGTTTTTTTATAGTAGGTACAAAGATAAAACGTAATTTCATCCATATCGACACAACTTAAAACTGGCTAGAATTTCATTTGAAGGTATTTATGTACTTAGGTAGCATTTTGGCACATAATTTTATTTATAAAAATTCGTACGGCTACCAATACATACCAACAATTTATTATTGTAAAGTCAATATTTTTTTATGTATACTAAATACAATATTATCTAAAGCGAAAACACAAAAATAAAATACACAAAAGTTAAACACTTTCCTTAATAAGTCATTACCTGCAGTATATAATTATCAGTAAGCGCCACCATAGACAATGTCGGGTGTAAATGAAAGCATAGATTACATAGTTTTTGTGCCATCTGTCGTGATAACAATACGAAAATAAAACCTTCGTACAGAAAAACGACATCTGTTTTTAATACTTTTTAAGAATAAAAAGTTTTACAAAGCAGGCAATAGTAAACAACAACAAATAACAATTTTTGTATATCTATTTAGGTACAAAAAAGGGAAAGTTAAAAAATAATTTTAAAATACAATTTATATTACAATGCCATGAAAAAAAAAATGACAACAATTATGTCCGTCGAATCGCATTCCGATTTTATAGACAATTTTTTTTAAAATAAAATATGTTTTCTTTTGAAGGCGAAGTGAATGTGTTTCTCAAAAATTTTATTTTCCTATAATTTTTCAGGTCTTTCTTTGCTCCTGATATGATTGACGTGGGAAGTCCGCTAGGGTAAGACCTTTCAAACAAAAAAAGAATTATTAAAATCGGCCCACGATTGTTGAAGATATCGGTGAATATACATAAAAATAGATACGATAAAATATAGAACCTAACCTCAGTTAAAAAATTAAAAATTCTTCATCCCACCAAAAGAGTTTATATTTTAGTCGTGGATTTAAATCTTAAAAGATATCCAATGTGTAAGGCCTGTAAAATATTATTTAGAACATTAAATTATAAATGTAAACACCACAGGAATCGCAATTAATGTAACACGGTGCAATTCACTGTATAAAATTATCGTAGTTACTGCCAAATAGGATCCAGTGTATTGATATCCAGTTATTATAGATACAGGTGCTTCTAGTATATCTTAATTTCTCTCAAAATTGATATGATGTTCATATTAATTTTAATTTTCAATATTAGCAAGAATTATCTACAATAAAATGTAATGCATACTGTATCGCAAGCAAATTTTATTGACGTGTCACGCTTACTCTGGTGTCGGAAAACAATTCGAGATGACCCAAAAGGAAAATTTGGTTCAAATAAAATTTATCCAAGTGCTACTCTAATTCGTAAACATGGTATTGAATATCTTTGAACTGAGACTTAAGTTTACTTAAGCAAATCGATTTGAGTGTTATAGACCCATCTTGGTAAAAAAGAAGCTTTTTATAACCGAAATTAGTTTAATTTTATTGTGTCCTCATCTATTTTTGCCATTCTGAGCTCAACTTTCACCCGAATCCCTTTAGCCCGTTACCTATTTAGTCTCATCAGCTGCAAGTGTTCAAAGCGTCTAAAACTTAAAGCGATCGTTCATTTCATCATCATCACCATATCAGCCATTGGATGTCCACTGCTGAACGTAGGCTTCCCCCATCGACCTCCAGAGCGACCGGTTCAACGCAGCGTCCATCCAACGGCGTCCGGCGAATTTCCTCAATTCGTCTGTTCATCTTGCGGACTGCCGCTGCCGTCCGACGCTGAGCTTGCCGGTACGTGGTTTCCACTTGAGAACCTTCCTGCTCTATCGGCCGTCAGTTCTACGAGCTACATGCTTGCACTGCTACTTCAGCTTGTAAATTCGGTTACTTATTCCATAAAAAAATATCACGTTTCAAAATAGATTTTAACAAAAGTAGATTCAATTATGAATCAGACATGTTCATACTTCTTAGTAATCTTTTACGGGTTTGCTATTAAAAAGATGCACAAACATCTTACGATAGAAATAGGTGTGATTAATAATATTTCTGTGCCAATCTTTTGATTTCATAGCGAGCGGTGTGACCAATTCGATAGGTGAAACATTGCATGTGACGAATTTATTTATTGTTATGACTTTCCAATGTTTTATTCTCACTTTATAATGGTTTACAATGTGGAAGTACTTTTATACATTTCAAACAATTAAATTTTATTATTTAACTATTTGATGTCATAAAACAATAAAGAATAGAATAGAATTTAATTTAAAATATATTTAAAAACCACTCAATAGTGAGAAATTCACGTATGTTTTTAAAAATTCAAAATCTTTTTATGAAAAAACACTTTTGCTGCGTCTTCGAGATAGATAATGTTTTAAAAAACTCTTAAAATCAAATTAAACTTATAAGATTTAAGATCGACGATGTGAAATCGTGTTTTAACTAAGCCTATTTAGAATAAATATTACAATCTAATCTCCGGTAACGTAATAAATTTATCAATTGGAGTATATATTTTTTTAAGATAATTTAATTTATTTCGAAATTTTACAATATTATACATATTTACAATGCAAAACTTTAAATAATCATTTACAGATAATTTTGGTATAAATCATGTATGTATTCGAGTTTATTCTATACTAGACGTCTCATACGGTTTCGTCCGAGATGCTTCTCAATACTTATTATTTTAGGATATAAAATAGTATTTAATTAAAGACTAAAACGGATTTTATCGCGTTTATTTCAAATTACAGTTTTACAATATTTTATTTTTAAATTATTTCCTGACGTTTCGGACCCTTTACAGCGTCCATGATCTCGGGGGAGTGAGGTGGTGGGTGTCCGAATATTCATAATAATTATTAATATTAATTGTAATTTGAAATAAAGGCGATAAAATCCGTTTTAGTATTTAATTAAATGAGTAAAATTCGCGTAAATATAAGAGAACAGTATATAAAATAGTACCTACTACGTTGTAGTTTACTTTTAGTAAGTACGTAATGTTTACTAATAAAAAATGATAAAATGTAACATTAAATATTACAAAAAGTATAATGTTCATATCACCGACACCTCACACTGTTAAAAATGATTTATGATTTTGTTAAAAAAAATAATTATAAAGATATATTTTGCGGTCTGTTGTTCTGTAACGCACTGAAGATTTTCTGATGTATTTGCAAAATAATCGTAAGTACAAAACGTTTTTTTTTTATACAGATTCAACTTACTTAGTATTAATAAAAACAAAGATATGTTTGTATATGCTTAGAGATTACAATTTTTATGTAAATGTAAATAATATTCAGTAGTTTAAATAGTGGTAGCGAATTCGATTACCGTAATTGACGATTAGGGAGAATTCATTGATTACGTGAGACAATTTTGGCGATTTTTCGACACCCCTCCGCCCTTTGTAAAATTGTGTAAAATTTTGCTCGACTCCCTACCCTAACCCCTTATTTCATATAAAATTTTTTAAAATGCGTATTTGTAATGTAAATGAGTTGTTAATATGTGCTCGATTACATTAGATTTATTAACAAAAAAAAAAAAAAAAACAATTTTCTTATATTTTTTATTTATTTAAGGCTAGTTAAGACTAGTATTTAAGATTTCTAATGATTGAAATAAATATTACGTGATATTTGTTGTAATCTGGACGTTTGTGACGATGTTGTGTGTGTTTTTATGACACAGGATTTTCATTCCATCGGTGATCGTTGAGTGTCGAACGTTTATTTATTTATTTAGTATTATTTTTTATATAAAAATATTATATTGTTGTTTTGTTACAGTTTGGCTATGAATTGCTGTCCTTGTGGGTTTCCTCACCGTACGCCCGTGTGCGTCAGTCCCGGTTGTTATCATCGACACCTGATAACGATCGTTACTCATGGTAGGGATATTATTCACCAAACCGCAGTAGAGCAGCGTGATGGAATAAGCTCCTACCATTCTTCTAGATTAAGAAGAGGCCCTTTCCCAGCTTTGGGACGTTTACAGGGTAAATTCAGTTCACTGCTGCGTTGTGAAAAATCATAACGAAATGTTTTATACCTATAATACAAATAAAACATTATTTAATAATATTATAATATATAAATTAAAAATTCAAGTTTATCAACATTAAATTTAAAGTGACATTGGCGATCGTGCTAGTTTTGCTCTACTGAAAGTCATTAATCGAAATGAATGAACGAATGAATAACCTTCAAATTTAAAATTTTACTAACAGTTCAAAATAAAGCTATTAGGTATTAAAATGACAAAAAAATTATGACTGATGATGAAAATTTAAAAATAAATATTAGCTGTAATTACGTCGTTACAGCTCGTTACATCATCTTTGGCGCCATTTATTTAGATCCACAGACTATGTATACTAGTAAGTCATTCCCCCAGGTGTGAATAATGCTGCAGATAAGAGAATTACTAATAGACAAACACGGTTTGCGTCAATAGTTTCCTCGTACTTTTAGATAATTCATATTTTTAGGGACATCACCATTTACTATTGTTTATTTTTTATTTGTATAAATAAATTAATGTTTTTTTTTTGTATTAAGGTGTAGTTTTTGGGTGAATCTTTATTTTAGGGTAGTGATCACCTAACTGGCTTAACGGGTTTACTTATTACTCTTACCAGATTTTCTAGAGAAGACATGGACACAAACATACGCTCAAAAACCATAACTGTTCTCAAGCTATAGGTAAACAGGAAAAAATATATGAGTAAGAAAACAAAAATTCGTCTTAAAAATTTTCCACTGACGTCATGACAGACAGGCGCCAGCGCATGTTTACCTGAGTGATTGTATGATTGGTCCTGATAGGATGATAGGATGATTGTCGCGCAGCATCCTGCTCTCCACTTGTCTCTGCCATTCATAACTAAAATTGATCCGTTTTTAAGTTTCATTCAAATTAGCCGTGACTCAACGTGCACTAGGCGATTATATTCGCTAAATTATATAAAATTATATTTAATATTTCCTTGTTTATATTTATTTATCCGCCAAATAATAGTGGAGCAGCGTAGCGGAATAAATTCCAACTCTTCTAATAAAATGAGAAAAGGCTTTCACCCAGCAGTGACACGTTTACAATCTGATTCATTCAGTTCCATTCAGATTTATCTACACCAAAGTAATAATAGAGTAAAAATTTGTTTGTTAACTTTAAAAATACTGAACCGATTTTAATAATTCTTTCATCATTATATAAATAAATTATTTGGAAATACGATATAGGTTATAAATTATCAAGCTACTAATTGTTTGATGTTAATGGTAGCTGCTTCGTTTCTTGGCAGTTTGTAATCAAAAGCCAAAATAATAGACATGTAGATATAGTTTAGCACAAAAATAAAAACATATCGATATTATTATTTTTATATATTTCGTAATCTATACTTAGGTAAGTATAATAATACTGTATACTGTCCAATTCTGTTTATGGAAGATATTTTTTTAAAGAGACAACAATCGTTACTGAAGCCGAAACTGTATTTATTTTCATTTTTGTCTATCCGTCTGTCTGTCTGTCTATATCTTGGCCGCGCATCACACCGAAACTACTGAATGGATTTGAATGATGGATATGATTTGAATTCATACTACATACATACTTTTTATCTCAGAATTCATTACGGTGCCGTAGGGGATTGGAGAGGAGATAAAGAAAAAATGTAGACTATGATTTATATGAAAAAAGAAAGATTTACGATGTTTGTTGTTACCCGTGACCATGGCGCTTGCAATGGTGCGGAAATATCGGGAACATAAAATAACCAAAAATAAATATGGTGAATAGTGTTTTACATACAAATCATAATATTAGTGACCATGAAAGTTTCAAAAAATTAATAATAGCGAACGAAGTTAGTATTATATTCATTTATTTATACTTACACGACAGTTCTGGTGTAGTGGTGCGAGTAGTCGCCCCAACGCCGTCGGTCTCGAATTTGATTCCCGCTCGAGGCCGATATTTGTATTTGTACCTATTTGTACAAATATTTGTTTCCAGTCTGGGTATATGTTCTTGTGGATGGATCCACCGAGCCTCGGAGAGAACGTAAAGCCGGCGGGTCCCGGTTGTTGTCATAAACACCCGATAGCGATCGTTACTCCGAATAGAGAAAATTATTATCTGTCAACCCGCAATGGCGGATTATGCTCCAACCGTTCTCCTATATGGAGAAGAGGCCTTTGCCCAGCAGTGGGTTGTTTACAGACTGATTCAGTACAGTTCATTTATACTTCATTGTTTACCACAAATACATAATTAGACATAGCTTATAGATAGAGATTGTGTACTACAACGGACGGACTTATGGCAAACCCATATTATACAAAGTTTTTAATAACTCAATTATATCAATCAAACAGTTTGAAGTTTTGTATAGAATAAGATAATTAGCTACTATAATTCGTACAAGTATAACAGAATTTTCGAAATACGTAATTGTGTTGTCAGTACTGGAGATAATACGCCGGTAGCGTTCATGAAGTGTGTCATGAAAGTTTTACATTAAAAGTAATGCAATTTTAAGCTCGTAAAGTTGTTTTCATACATAGAATTACGAATTAAGTAAGCGAGCGGACTTTATTACTCTATGTTTTCATATCATTTGCAATGAATGGAGCAGATGTGATGTTTTGCTATTATGCTTTGATGGATTAAAATAGGTCAATGATGTTTACAGGGCTGCCACAATATAGGCCACAGATAATACACACTATGTTAATGTAACGAGTCTCATTAGGATTTACTCCTATCGGGGTTCCAACACACACACAAAATAATCGCTCAACAAAAATATTAATGTATGAAATGCTGGAGAATTGTTTATTGATTCGAACTCGCTGATCTTAGTTCGTTTTATATATTTTTGCTATGAAAAAAATTAAAGTCAAAATAGTAGAACTAAAATTAAAAATGTGTGTGAATAGCCCGACATGTCTAGTTTATTGATAAGAACAAAATCATTATTTTGGAAACACGTAATATTTAAGAGCAAACTTAAAACCGGTTAATTTTCGCCTAAGTGATATATATACGTGATATATATTCTAAATTGGATTGGATATCAATATACTAAGTCTTTACACACGAAAATCACACACACACATACACACACACACACACATACACACTCACACACACACACACACACACACACACACACACACACACACACACACTCATACATTCACACACACAAGTGTTGTTATCATTAAAATAAATTTTTTATATTTCTAATTTTTGTAAAACTTAACTTATTTCTTCTTATAACTTTGTATTAAAGTATGAGTGTGTTAAGGAAGAGTGACTTCTTTTGGCACGGGAGCTTATTGCACTCAAAAGAAGAAGTCAAGTCAAGTTTGTGAAATTATTGTAACTTGCTGGTTATTGATGAAATAAACATTTTTAATTTTTAATTTTTTTTTAATACGAAAACTAGAGTTATAATAAATATAATATGTGATTCACTTAATAGTTAAATATTTAACTTTGCGTTTGAACCGTACAACGGGACTCAAATTGAAATCTACATTTGTAAACCCATTATTATTATAACATCGTCATTACCATCATATCAGTAATCTCTGGAAGGGTTTGACAATACTCGCCACGCTTGGCAGGCGGTTTTTGCACCACGATTAATTTCCTTAGACGCCTTTTACGACACCTGGTAAAAATGAGGTCGGGGTTATTATTCTCTGCTGACTGAAAATAAATAAATAATAAATAAATATGTTTAACATACACACACGGTCGACTGTCCCTAAGGTAGGCAACTTAATGCCTGTGTTTTAGGTAACAGCCGACTGATATACATTTTTTTGATAAATATACATATAAATAAACATATATTACACCCAGACTCGGGGTGGGAATCAAACCTACAACCCTTGGAGCAGAAAACAGGGTCACTGCAAACTGCGCCAACGGGTCAGTCTAAAAAAAAAAACTGTAATATTTTTTTTTTATAAATCTAATATAGCAAATGTAATTTTTTTTTTGATAATTATAATATTATTTTTATATTTTCATACGTTTTAAATATGTCTGTGTGTATTGCTCTACTTAATTTTTTTTTTAATCTAAAGGTATATATTCTATATCAAACGCTACCACCTGACTCTCCAAATTTGCCGATGTTATCAGCCCTAATCCTTAACATCGTTGCTCTGCTTATATTTAATACCGTATAGAAAGAAAAATTCTGGTCCAAAGGATGTTATTTTAAATCATTCTTGCCCTATATGTATTCCAATAATATTTGCAGACGTGTAGTTTGTAATTATTTCGCAAGACAGATGCGGGTTCGACTCCTGTCATTACCGCACCGTGCACTTAGTTTGCTATTAAATAATTGCACACTGATGTTTTACCTCTCAAACTCGTATATATGTATACGCATAAATCGCATAATGTTTCTAATTAGTAAGAATTTATAAAGAAATAAATGCATTAGAAAACTGTTTTACGAATATTCGCATTTATACAACTATTTGGTAATGATCTGGGTGTGTGTCCTTGTGAGTCTCCCCACCGTGGCTTTGAGAGCACGTAAAGCAGTCGGTCCCGATCGTTGGACTCATGGTAGGGAAATAACTTGCCAGTCCGCAATGGAGCAGCGTGGCAGTTTGAGTTCCAACACTTTTTCTATATGGAAGAGCATTCCTATGGCGGTTGGAATGAAATCTAAACTTTTATTTTAGCACGTTTACAGAGTCTTTTTGATGATGAAGCCAAATTAATAACGGACAATTTATTGCCTCAGAAATCTAAAGGGCGCTATACTTTCGAGTAAAAAACCGTAAAATAGGCGATAAGTGTGAATCGTTCTTAAGGAGTAAACCCCAGTCGTGCGTTGGAGCTGACACACAGTTTTTTTTTTGTTTGTAAATTTTAAGTATTAATTAATGAATAAAACTGTTTGTAGAAGATAAATAGTATTTGTAATATCTCAATAAAATTTCTTTTATACATTAATATACATATTTTTTTTTGTATGTTTATAAAAATGATATTCTCGATCATATACTTCAAATACTCTTTTTAAAACTAAAATTAGGAAATTATTTGTTTAGATTAATAATTATTGCATTGCTGTTTTCCATTAACTTTAGATTATGAATATTAATACCTAATCATATTTACTGTCCTAGTTGTAATTCTAAACCCAATGTTCTTAGTGAGACACATAGGGGACAATTTGTATCTATTTTTCTGTTTTTATGCTACGCTGTTATTCTTGTAATTGTTTCTGTACCGTTCTCCAAATAAATAAATAAATAATTTAAACCTTAAATATAAAATAATTTTCCAAGTTAAAATATAATCTTGCGCAACGTGTGATAACTATTCGATGAATCACAAAGGTCGTCCTTGTCGGATTCCAATGCACATTTTCACCGTTTAAAAAGTTACGCAAAGCGAGGCACGGAATCGATATCCGGGCTAGAAACTATTATGAATGACATGAGTCATAATATCGTAAAATTTTTCGCGCCTTTTTCATTTCGTTCGTGATTCCAGCGCTTTCGACTATCAAGACGAGATGTGTGTTGAGTCATTACCGAACGTCCTTGCGGGTGCAACTCGCGTACTTAGCCGGAGTTCCATATTTGTATGCGTTGATTACTACTTGTTACTTTTTCAAATTAAGCGTGTTTGAACTTGTAGTGTGACGACAATAATTCAAACCACACGTTTTTTTTTTTTGTGATTTCAATACGGAATTATTAAATTAAGTTTTGTACTAACTACTGCGAAAATATGAAAAATAATATTTGAATAATTTATTCAATTCGTAATCCTTCTTTTATTACGAGTAGAAAGGAGTTAAGGATGGGGAGGTAGAGGAAATAAAGGCTTCCGGCACTCTCGCTAAATGCGCGAAACGTAGCTAAAGTAGCTATGTAGGTCTCTGCTCCGGACATAGAACAGAGAGAGTATAGAAATTGAATAGACTATATATTTAAAAATAAGAACATATATAATTCAAAATTATACAATATTATACATATTTACAATGCAAAACTTAAATACTAATTATTTACAGATAGTTATGGTATAAATATAAAATAATATTAAAAAATAATTAAAGTAATTCTAAGTTAAAATCCGCAACCAATTCTTGTAAATCATAATGTCATCATTTAACAACCCGTTGGCGCAGTGGTCACAGCAACTGATGCGCTTGCGGTCGCGGGTTTGATCCCACACATGACAAGTATTCGTATATTCCACAAATATGTTTGTCGTGGTTTGGACATTTGTGATTGAGCTGTGTTTCCGTGACCCCCGACACAGGGTTTATATCCTACTATTGGCAGTTGAGTGTGCGTTATTGTATTTACATAAATAAGACATACATGTTTGTGTATTTCTTCTTAGTGTACAATAAAAAACTATTTTACTTATTATCAGATTCGGTCTTAAATAAGCAGATTCCCATATAACGTTACGGAAATGTTCGGAAGGAAGAAAAGCTAAAGATTGTGTGTTTTAAGGAGTTTTTAAGTTAAACGCGCCAGTCATAATTAGATCCGTAATAATTATAGCTATGTTGAAGTCAAATTACTATCCAATTAACATAGAATTACTGTAATTGTTAAAGTTTGTCTTCACATAATTCAGTCATTATGAGCTATAAAAATATTGTTTAAGTATAGGTAATGGTATTTATTTTCGAAATATAAAATCTTTATTTATTCATTAGTTATAAAGTATTTAAGTAAAAACATAATCAATAAGTTAAAGTTAGATAAAACAAAAACAAACGCAGCAGATGTTTCTCTTAGTTTTATCTCATTGGTGGCCCGCTCCGACTATGCCCGGGGTATTTATAATATATACCTAAACTTTCCTCATAAATCACTCTACCTATTGGTGAAAACCGCATGAAAATCCGTGCAGTAATTTTAAGGTTATCGCAAATAAACAGACAGAAACGGCGGAGCACTTTGTTTTATATATGTAGTGATTATAAATATGCCTTTATTATATTTTTAAAAATACTTAAACATTATAGTTAGTAAAAAGTAATAATAATAATTAAAAAAACTTAATTATATAAAAGATTTAATAACTTATAACGCCTCTACTGGTGACTGTATGATGTATCATTAAGAGTATCTGTTTTGGAATTAAGTCATATGTTGCTTTCTGTATAATAATTCTATGTTATCTGAATTTTTCCAGCCATTTATCTAAAAATAACAATACATAACATGTATTTATTTTCGTTTCTATGTATAGGTAATTAGTTACAGGCGCGACATCAAAATAGCTATTGTACGGAAATACACCAAATCATTTATTGCTTTTTTTTTGGTAGTGTATTCTTATATTTGTTTTTAAATACATTTGAATGGACACTTTTTATTGTAGGAAGATAAAAAGAGTTATTTGACAAAATAATAAGTACCAGCAGCAACGATATTAAGTTACTTTTTTCATTTCACGATTTACTAAAAACCATTGAGGATTGTACTTATGAAACTTATATTTCTATATTTTACGGAATCACATACGTAGTCATCATCATCATGATTATCATCATCACCATCATATCAGCTATTGGATGTTCACTGCTGAACGTAGGCCTCCCCCATAATATGTTATATAGTTAGTAAGCACTTATCAAATAATCACGCAAATCTGCTTTGAAACTTGAAGACATGTATGCAAAGAAAAGTATCACCAGAAATCATAATTTCTTCTTTTTGAAGATGTTTAAAAATTTTATAAATTACAAATAAATATTATTAAAAGTCAACGATAAAATTAATTAAGTTAATTAATAGTACGTTACGGAGCGAGTGAGACGGGAATCGATATACGACCCCTTGTAACTCTATCCTTGTGGTCACATCGTACGGTACACCATAGACCCACACGCGCGATGGAAGGAAGCTACGCTTGTTGACAATTGTTTTTTAAGTATTTGTTATCATTTGGAATAGTTCGTTATAAACTGTAACATTTTAAACATCAAAATTACATATTTTTGTTGAGAATTTCGTAAAGTAAATATTGTAGTTTTTTTATTAATGAAAGGTGGGAAATAGTAAACAATACTAAAAATTTCTGTCTTTTTTTTTGTTTAGGGCCAGTTTCACCACTTGCTATTAAGTTCCGGATAACCTAACGAGCACTTATTTTGACAGATAATCCATACAATTACCTGTCAAAAAAGTGCCAGTTAGGTTAGCCGGAACTTAATAGCAAGTGGTGAAACTGGGTCTAAATTTGTTATCTTGAAAGCATTGGACAGTTCACGTCCTTCTTATCTTAAGTTTATATTATAACACACCTGAAATTATATTAAATTAATTGCTTAAACTAGTTAATTATAATGCGACGTTCATGCGACCCCGCTCATGTCAAACGTTAGTATTGTTGTGGTCAGATTCAACTTGTGTTGTTCCCGACACAGGATAACAACATACTGGACGGAACGGAGGCCGTCCTGTACTGTCCCTGCTCTCGCTACGTATTATTGACGATCATAGTAAAGTAGCGATGATAGATTCATAAGCCACGACGGTCGCGGGTTAGATTGGATATTTTTTCTTGTCTGACTGTTTGCTCCTGTCAGTTTAAGTCGGTCCCGATTGTTATTCAAAAATTCCTATTAAAGTTATTTGTGGTAGCGAATTTATCCGCGCCAGATTTAGCGTGGCCGATTAAGTCCCAACCCTTCTCATATAAAGCATAATACGCCTTTCCTAAGTAGAGGGAAATTTACAGTTCACTTCTCATTATCGACAGGTAAATAGACTTCCAGAACAAAATGTTTAACCGCCAGGTTAAAACCGTATGCAAGTGGCTTCTCTTTCACGGGGTATCCTAAGATGTGTCAGGTTGTGTTGTAACTGCATGTTCATTTTAATTTTTGTTTATATAATATTAGTATACGACTATATTTAATACGCAAAGTTTAGTGCACACCATAAAAATCCAAATTACAGAAGCTACAGAGGCAAAAGAAAACTGAAGGTTGAAGTGTCCTTATAACGGTATCCCCAAGAATTATACAAAACAAAAATTTTGTTATACACTATTGGTTCACAATATTCATGAAAACCTGGTTCACAATATACATGAAAATCTTAAAAGTGACAAAAACCGTGCCAGGATTTTAGCTTTATCGAATAAAGATTTGTCATCAAAAAAGCTCAGATCAGTTCAGATAATGCAAGTTTTCGAATCACTGTAGGTCTTCGGTTGGTAACACTACTGTGCTTTGAATACAGATGTCTCTGCAGAAAGAAGATTGATTATTTCTTGGACTACGCGGACTTTCTTGTAACAAGATTTCTGTCAGGGAGACAGCCTTGAGAGCCTGCAGCAGCTTCTGCTGCAGAAAAAGCTGAAATTACTAAACGGCGCAAATATTCATGCAGCTCAAACACTTAAGCCTTGGAGTAGTAGTCCAAAAATAAACTTAAGAGAATTGACCCCACATCTCATAGTCTTCACTGGTGACAGAAGGACTGGTCATGATTTATACCACGACTATCTGTAAATAAATAGTTTTTAAGTTTTACATTGTAAATATGTATAATATTGTAAATTACGAAATAATTCAAGTGTCGTGTGTACAGACACCTTTTCCCTAAAGGTCGGCAACGCACCCGCAACTCTCCTTATGTTGCGGATGTCCATGGGCGAAGGTAGCCATTTAACATCAGATGGCCCGTCTGCTCGTTTGCCCGCATTGGTATAAAAATATATACATATATATATATAATTATAAATTTTGACTCTAATGTAACCTTGGTACATAAATGGTAACTGATCGTTGTACTGTACATTACTATAACATATTATTAGTAAAATTATATACAGTGATATGACTGTTGCGTATGTAATTTTTTTTACTGCTATAATTAAAATTAGAATTAGAATTAAAATTAGACTGGGCCAAATAAAAACGACTATTTTTTTACGATGCTGTAAAAATATCATTCATGATATTCTAACTTAATCTATAGTTCAAGCATCCATTTCACCTGTACTAACATCGCCTGACTTCTTGAATTCACCTGAGACCAAGAAGTTATATTACATGCCCAATCACTGTGGTATTAAAAAATATGAGAAAAAATGTTTCAATATTTCATTTCAAAACCAAATCTTAGCACAATCATCGTAGAGTTTCATTGTTTTATGTGTCTTACATTAAATTCTCGTGATTTCAATGAATGTGCATTCTTTACAATGTTTCGTAATTATTAATTAATGTGAAACTTGGTTAAAATGTTTTGATGGGTTTTTTTCAGTTTTAGGGTTCCGTATCCAAAGGTACAGAGTTCTGGTGTAGTGGTGCGAATAGTCACCTCAACACCGGTGGCCGCAAATTCGATTCCTGTTCGGGGCAGATATTCGTATTCGTACAAATATTTGTTTCTGGGTTCTTGTCTTACATGGTCCCCCCACCGTGTGTCAGAGAGCACGTAAAGCCGTCAATCCCGGTTATTATCACAGACATCTGATAGCGTTTGTTACTCATGGTTGGGGAAAAATATCCGCCGACCCGCAGTGTAGCAGCGTGGTTCATTAAGCTCCAACCGTTCTCTAATATGAAAAGAAGGCCTTTGCCCAGTAGTGGGATGCTTACAGGCTGATTTAGTTCAGTTCAGTTCAGTATCTAAAGAGTCCTAAGTATCAACAGGACCCCATTACTGAGACTCTAGAGTCTAGACCATAGTTCGTCCGTCTGGACCTTAACTACAGTAGGCACTAAAAAAATTTGCCACACATCATGTGTTACTATGGCTGTACAGATAATAATAAAAATAAAATAAAGTTACTAATTAAAAGAAATCTCTTTACAGCGTTTTTTGTTTTTATTTCAAATTTTTTTAATGTTAATTATTTTACAGTGCTACGGAACCACTCTCTTGTCTCCCTTGCTTTTACATGTGCATTGATCCTTAGAAAATTTGTTAAAATGTCGCACGAACAATATGTATATTAAAATACAATGTCATTCCCTATGATATTCCACGGGTTTTAATCAATTTCACGGAGTTAATGAGATATGCCACATTTTCAGACGTTAGCGGACAATTTACGCAGCCCCTCGCGTGAAGCGTGAACTGGACAGGTGGCGTCACGCTGCGCGCGCGCACCTGATCGACGTGCTTATTGATTTACTAGCCGATGATAGGATTTCTGTTTTATATAATATGTATTTTGTAGACAAATTGTTTTTATATGGTGTTATAAGGGTTATTGATGATTATCCTTATTGCCATAGTGACCTAATGATTACAATTATGTCATGTTGTACCTACCTAATCGTGCCTCGACCTCTTTCTTGTCGAGTTGTCGTAAAAGGCGACTAAGGACCTATTGGCGCGAACAACTTTAACTTAGCTGGACTATCGCGGCCTCCCGGGCCAACTCCACGTCCAATTTGCTGAGGGACCAGCGCGGAAACTTGCTCGGGCCCCTCGGGGGATTCCCCGAAGAGGACGGGGTGGAGACCTCGAACCGAATATAGTTGTGGTCTGAAAGAGTCTCCATCTCCTCCTCCACTCTCCAGTCCGACACTCTCCGTGCGACTGCGGGGCTGGCGAACGACAGGTCCACCACGGAACCCCCTCGCAGTCGCACGCAAGTATGGGTTGTCCCCCTGTTCAAGAGAGACAGACCGGAGAGAAGGGCCCAAGCCTCGACGGCACGGCCCCTCACGTCCGTCACTGGGTTTCCCCAGGCCCGGGATTTGGCGTTGAAGTCGCCGAGGACAATTATCGGTCTCGGCGACTGCCGGCATACCGCAGCTCTGACGGTGTCGAGAAACGTTTCGAACTCCGCCAGGCCGCGGTTTGGGGAGAAGTACACACCTACGACAACGTACTCTACCCACGCCACCACCACGTACCCCGAGCCACGTTCGACGAACGTGACGCAGGGGCCGGCGGTGTCACCCCTGATCAACGCCACCGTGCCGTCCAGATCCCCCTGCCAGTTTGGTTGGGGGGGAAACCAGTACGGCTCACACGCCACCGCCAAGTCAATCTGCCACTGCGCCAAGGACTGCATCAGCAGATCTTGAGCCCTGGCGAAGTGGTTTAAATTAGCCTGAAGGAAGCTGCGGCGGGTCATGAAGACACGGCCGCAACTTCCTCCGCAGCCTGGCGGCTTACACGACGCGCGGCGGTCTCGGCTCCGACGACCACTAATTATGTGTGACGCCGGCTAGCCAGCGTCGGCGCAGGCGGTGCACCGCAGTGCTCCGGTGCAGGCTCTGGCCAAGTGGCCCTCGATTCCGCACCGGTAGCACATCCTGCCCCTATCGGCTGCAGTCAATTAGTTAAATACCTATGTTTTTAATCTAGAAGAATTTTATTTATGTAATTAATTTTATTGTAAGATATGACATTTTGAAAATATTCTTATTAATTGTATTGTATGGTAAAAAAAAAAGGTAAAAAAGGTAACATTTAAATATGATTAATTAATTATCCGAGCGTCAGTATTGCGAATGTCGTGCCCATCTGTAATTGCGGGTACACGACCTATTTAACAATATGTATGTACCTCAAATATGTTTTTTGTGTATCGTGCGTTGATGAGCCTTGAATAAATAAATAAATAAATAAAAGATTATCTCATGGTAAGTTATGTTTGTTTTTACGTAAGTCCAAGGATTCACCAATAAGAGTTGGTTAATGTTTTTATAACTAAAAATAATTTTATGAACAGACTCGGTATGTACTAGGCTTTACTAAAGACGGTCAGGTCATTTATTAAAAATTTTAATGATCTATCTAAAGGACTTCATTTTGGTTAGCGCTACGAGATAAGCAGTCTCTTTTCTTTTGTCATATCATAACCCATATATTATAAAACCGTAGCTCGCTTTCCCAACACGCTTACATTCACACAAACTTTATAAGAGCATTACATACTAGTATCATGTGATATAAAATACCATAATAATAATTAATAATATTACAAAATAGATGTCGTCTAAGAAAAGTCGACTGAACCTCAATTGAAATTGGATCGCAGTACTTTTTCAAGTATTTTGACGCAATAACGTCTAGTAAATCGATGAGAGCCGGCCGTACTTGACGCAGAAGCATCTTTCATTGTCAGGTTACGCGAGTGACAGCGCGTAACAAGCGATAAAGAGGCGCGATCGGCCTAGTACTTCACGAAGAAGCATGACTCATTGTCACGTTCCGCGAGCGAGAGCGCGCAACAAGCGATAGAGAGGCGCGATCGGCCCGGTACCTATTTCACAAAAAAGCATGACTCATTGTCACGTTCCGCGAGCGAGAGCGCGCAACAAGCGATAGAGAGGCGCGATCGGCCTGGTACCTACTTCACGAAAAAGCATGACTCATTGTCACATTCCGCGAGCGAGAGCGCGCTACAAGCGATAGAGAGGCGCGATCGGCCTACTTTACAGACAACCAATTTTTTAACAGTTCACCATGTGCTCAGAGAATGATACTCGTAAACTCGCAGTGGAGCAGCATGGCGGATTAAGATACCACTTCATTTAAAAAAAAACAGACTTGCTAAACTTTGTATGAAACGATTATAAGCTGTTACAGTATTGTAAAATCAGACCATTCCAGATTGTCGACAGTGATACATATTTTATTATACTTCAAACATACCCATAGTTTTATTAATTTATTAAATTCAAAATAAAAGTCAATAAAGTTAAATTACATTAATAATAACGTCGCAATTAAAAACTATAAAAATTATAATCATTACAAGATTGAAAAAAAATATTTATTTCCATACCTGACTAACCAGACCTACCCCAACATTCAGATAGACAACCTTGAAAACGAACCCCTGAAATTTTAATATCAATTAACCCTTCTAAGTATGTCACGCGTTATTATGTCATTAGGGGGTTATTAGTGATGATTAATAGCGGGGTGGTTTCAACCCTTTTGAGGGGTTGATATAGATGTTAGTTTTGTGACGTTGTAATTATTAGTTTAAAGGAAAATTACTATTTGTTATTTAGTTTTTGTTGATTATATTTATTTTAAATATTATTTTACATATTTCTTTGAGCTGGCCCGTCTCCGTCTGTTATGGCGCTCAAGTAACTGTTTTATAATTAATTTGATAAAGTTGAAAATATTTAATATCAAAGCTGAGTGAGTACAATAGTACGAGTGTGAATGTTAATTTTTGAAGTGTGAATGTTAATGTTTATCCTATAATAATAGAATAAACCATTTTAGAGCAAATAATTTAACTTTACACTTCAATATGCAGTTTTAGTTATGGAGAGTAACTGAGATTTTTATTGACCTGAGCTTAACTGAATCAGGCTGTAAATTTCCTTCTTCTGGGCAAAGGCTCTTATCCATGTAGGATAAGGGTTGGAGCTTAATCTATCACGTTGCTCCATTGTAGGTTGGCGGATAGTTTCCCGAGGCTCGGTGGGGAGACCTACAAGGACATACACACAGACCAGAAATAAATATTTGCCCAGAACGGGACTTGAACCTGTGACCGTCGGCGTTTAGACGATTACTCGTATCACTATAACAGATTGGTTGTTAGATTTTTATTGCTTTTTGAAAATAAGGTACGTAAGTGGGACACTGGAAATCCAAAAGCCTGAGTTAGTTTCTAATAAAACGTCATTTATTCAAATATATTTAAAATTGAAACTAAAACATGAAAAATCTGTTTAATAGGCTAGTCAACAAGTTCAAAAACGTGTTAACTCTTGAACTCTCATAAAAATATAAGCAAAGGCTTATTCGACTAAAGTATGTATTAGCAATTGTTGCATTAAAATCCGTTCCTGTCACAGGGCAAACTACAGTCACAACATCCGTACATTTCCGTACAATCTTCCGCGTATTATTGTTATATATTCGTTCCCACAAGTTGGACATTTTCTCGAATCACAGGACACGCTAACAGCGGTTCCACAGGTTGACATAATGGTAAGAATTCCGCATTGATTATGGGAAGCGCTCGTGTACAAAGAATATAAAATTACCATTCTTGATACTAAGTGATATTAATGGGGTTTTCTGATTTTAATGAATAATGAATGTAATATAATATTATTAATAAGAATAGAATTTTGTTCAATTTATACGGTCTACAGATATAATAAGTCGTTATGACCTATTGGAACCAGTCCTGGATTTGTCAATAGGCCGTATAGGCCATGGCCTAGGGGCGGCAGCGTTCTAGGGGCGGCGGGTTTTAAAGGACGCTCACTCGATTTCAGAGAGTAAAAGTCAAACAAGTTTACTGGTTTTTTCATGGGTTTTTTATACCAATTCCATAAATTTCTATAGAAACTCATTCCTATCGAAAATTACTTTATTTTTTAGTGACTAATTCATTCGTTTATTTAACTTTAGTGCCTTCCTTACTACTTCCTTATTTTAGAAAATTACATAGGACGGCAAAAATAAAGCGGCCTGCACTCATAACAAATATAAATCCACCATTGATTGGAGCAGTGCTTATAGTAACTCGCTGTAGTACTATTGATTGCCTGTTCGATTCCCACTCCAGACCAATATTTGTAGAGGCTACATAGATATTTGTCGTAGTCTGAGTGATTATGTTTGTGTTGTGTGTTATTATTCATATATTTATTTAGAGTTGAAATTGTTTGAAACGCGAAAACCTTATAGTATATGGATATATAAATTATTTTTGTTGAGAAAGGTTGTATGACGACATACTACGACCATTAACATCTAGAAATAAAATGCCTTGAACATTTAATAATATAATCGAAATTTAACTTAAACTGGGAAAATTAGTTTACAATATTATTCAATATTAAATATTCTGAATTAAAAAAAAGGAGGAGGTCCTACGTACGTCTGTATGTTTTTTTGTGTGTTCGCATATATCTCCGTCAATTGAGCACCGGTTTTTATAATTATTTTTTAGGTATGTTCTGATCGGATAAGATAATATAAAACTAAACTTCTTTAATTTGTGTCGGGTAGTTATTCTATACTGAAAATTTAATAATTTGCTCTAAAAAGGTAAAAACAAAGCAATAATTATCTAAAAGTTTTTAAATTACCACGCGGTCCCGTACAACGCGTAATCTGTATCTGTACGACCTTTTTGTACGGATTAAATGCATTAGCATAATACCCAGTCGCAGAGATCAATCACTAGGTACCAGTAGCGCGTACTACTTGGAACCAATTTCTCGATTACTTTCTGGACGAACTACGACGACTACTTCTTTAAAATACAAATAGTCATATAAAAATGATGAGATTTTCTTCAACGAAGGCAAAGTTTAAGGCATTTTTGTCATGTTTCTATTTTATATATTATGTATGAAGGAAATAAATAAAAGTCAGTTTATAAAAAACATTTTATTCTCTTGTTACAAATAACTTAAAACCTTTACGTACATTTATTGTTTCCTTTTCTTTAATTAAAAAAAAAATAAATTTTTTTTTAAACTGCAACAGATAAAACATATTTTTTGTTTTTCGACAATCTACAGGTTATTTTTATTTTATTTTATTTCATAAACAAAGAAGACACAACCGTCAAAAATAATATAAACACACTTAGAAATTTATTATTTAAATAAACAATGTTTAACTTTTGGCTTCATTATTTTTATTTTATTATCTGTAATATCTATTGATTCGTAAAATTATATACAATTAAAAAAATTGGGTTATTATTACTGAATATTTTATTATGTTGTCTTGATGTTACAATTATTATTGTTTAATCAACTGTTAAGAACTATTTAAACCAATTTTTAATACCAATGTTACTTTAAACAAAATGTTATCTGTATAAAAATCGAAAGCCATCAAAGACAAAAAATGATTTGAAACACATTTTTTAAAAGGGATTTTACACCTTTTTGGACCTAAAATCAATAAATAAATGTAAAATTGTCATATTGTACGTAGATAGATATAAATAATACCAATACCTGTACAGTCGGTAATTCCTATAAAAACCGGTCCGGTTGAGACCTATTAATAATTCAACATCTTACTTCATCTCGCAGACATACAGGTGGTGTTTACAATAAAATAACTCAAGTTTGCACGTAGGGCAATCTTAGGACCTAATCTTATACAATATGTACAATTTGAACACACATTTTCATATAAAAATGTATTAAAAATAATACAATGGAATTTTGTACTGATCTCTTTAAATTATATACTATTCAATTGTAATTACAAAACCTTACAACTACGTGGCAAAGTGGGATATGTCCTAATTAAAAATTATTTCAAACACGATATGATTACAAGCATAGATATGTTAATTTAGCGAGCGTTATATATCTATAGGTATATTAAAGCTGATTCACTCGACCACCGAGGTCGAAATAAAACCCCTTTGCAAAATATTTAACGTTTGCAAAAAATTCAAAAAAAAGTTCTCGATTCATCAAAGAAAAGGTGTCCGCGATGAATACGTGACATCCATCGACGGATTAAGTGTGAAATTATACCGAAACAAATTTATCCGATCCCATATTTAAGGCCTTTTATAAAATAGCATTAATGTCCGCCTGTTTGTCACAACATTATTAGCGACATGCGGTCGGGCGGTGCCATCAGCTGTTTACATTATATTCGTTCATACCCTTTATCCAAGGAAGACATTTTCTTAAATATATGTATTATATAATACTATGGCGTGTAGGGGTTACAAAAACTATCAAAAATTCAGTCTTTCGCTCGGAGGTTGCTGTCACTAGGATTGTGGAGGCACAATAAGAAGCCAAGATCACGAAATGATGCAGTTCTTATCGTGCTGGGCGTTCTTTCTTTGTCGTTCTCGTTTTGCACATGCCACAGCGTCGTTTGGTACATAGGATATCCTGACTCCCCCGTAAGCTCGTCTCGTAGGCAGCGTATACGACTCCGTTGAAGAAGAAGACGAGGAACATGTACTGCAATAGCTGCTGGCGTCATCATCTTTAGTCTTTTCTTTACGTATCGGCTCGTCAGGTTCAAACGCTTCGTTGTCATCACCGCAAAACCTGACGGTTCTGCCTCCTCTTGGTTTCCTTTGTGATCCTTTTCCATCTACAAGCGTCAGTTCGGGCATTGATGTAGAATGACCCGGCGTAACTACAGTCTGCGCTTCTACTGGATGAGGAGGCTTCCAATGTGCGTCTAGAGAATCTTTAGTTTCTTCTGAAGTTGGTGTCGGTTGTATTTGGTGTTCAGTCATAGATTGTTCTATTCTTAAATCCGTTAATGCTCTGTCTAAGCTAAGGCAAGTGTGTGGAGGCGGTGGTGGGTGAGGCGGAGGTGATTCCGGAGCTAAAGACCCACTGGGCTCGGAATCTGCATCTATATGAGGTGAAGGTTCTCTTTGTGGAGATCTCGTTGGGGATTTCGGCGAAGGCATTCTTCTCGGTCGTGGCACTCTCGGTGGTCGAGGTCCTGGTCCTGAAGAATCTGATGGCGTAGGAGGTTCACCTTTTGAACACGCTATAGAGCAAAAGATGGCACCCTTGCGTGGTAAAAATGGCCGACCTAACAGGCTCGCTCGACATGTATGGCAAGCGAAGCATCGTTCAGTGGCATGCCAGTGTTGACCTTCATGAGACATCTGGCCCTGGTCGACGCCGATAGGTTCACCGCAGGCGTCACAATATTCCGCGAAGCAGTTGTCGAAACATGGCAAGCAATAGGGCCTCGCCTCCCTCATAATGTATCGTTGGCCACCGAGTTGTCGCGAACACTCTGCGCAGGCAAAATGTTTCATGTGCCACGCTCTACCCTCTGCTTCAGTGCACTCGTCGGCAAGAATGATCTGTGAAAAAAAAGTTTTCATTAATAACTTGTAAATAATAGCTTCTCCAATGAACATTGACATGTGACAGTTGACTACAATTTGATTTAATTTACTCTTAATTACGATTTTAAGTTAATTGTGAATTTTTATGCAATGTTTAGGAACTATTAAATTTTTTCATACACAATTAAGCAACAGATAATGGAAGTCTTTTGGGTCAAGTAACAAAAAAGATTGCATAAATTAGTAAGAAGATATATCATTATACGATTTAACGTGCTCTTTAAATAATATTAATTATAATAATCACGACTTCTACAAATTAGGCCAAAGACCTCCTAAAATTGTACTCGTTAGCTGATTAATGAAATTTTATTTTACGTAATGAATTATTTTAGAAAATTGTTTCATATAAATTTATTTGTAAAAATATTGGAAATTAACTCACGATTTATATCATTAACTGTTATTATTAAATAAAACGATCTTATAAACCAAAACCGTTTATTATTTCTAAATGTCCGTTAAGAAAACGAAGGTAATTATATCTGACAATTTCGATTTTACAAATCATATTAAACACGGTCGACAAAGTTATCATCTATTTTGAATCTCGGCCGCGGGTGCCACTTCACTCAGCCTAATTAATCCATATTCGTCCCAGCTCCGATGCCTTTTAATTAATTACTCGGATAAACAAGTTTAATTGGGCTTTATATGCTATCACAGCGCGGTTCAGTGCTCGACCCCAGGAAAGTGGTCTGACAATGGTGTTCCCACGCCGCGGTTACATTTTGTTCGTTCATTAGTGGACTACATCGTTATTAATATTTTAAAACGGTATCTGGGTAAAGCTGGTCGGTTGGCGACCGGCGCTAAGTCTCGACTAACTCATAATTTTAGAGTGCATCTTCAATGCGGTTTTATTATTTTTAAGTAAAATGTCTGACTGGTATTTAGTGATAAATTTATTCTAATTAATTATATTTATTTGTGAAAAAGGATTATTTTACAGAAGTTTATTTATTGTTATATTAAATATTTTAAAATTGTTAATGTAGCGGCGGTATTTTAAAAGAAGTTATTATTTTAAAAACTCGACAGTTTTATGTTAAACGTCAAAACGAAATAGGCAAAATATTCAAAGTGAATTACAATTAATTAAGCTTCAAAGACAAGTTACAGTTGTAGTATAGTAGCACAAATGTAGACATTGTTTTACATAACCCGTGGTGAACAAACTGAATTTTGCAACACTAAGAATTCCCTAGGTTAGACTTAGGTCATCAGGCTCTCACTAGATTCAATTGCTCGCTCTGGGAGCCGTCTTATCTACCTCATAATCACGACCTCAGCTACAGTTATTGTTTTACGTTGAATTTCAACAATTCCTTTAACTATTATCTTTTTCTACAAGATACGTCAATAAGAGGAATAAGATTGTAGCCATTTTGGGTATACTTGTTGTAACTTGGACGTTATAACAATTGATTCAAATAAGCTGAAAGTATGAAATATGCTTAGCTTATAATTTATAATATAATTTAAAATGAAGAATAAAATAGTATGAAAATCGTTAAATAACAATAAAAATTCAAAATAATATAATAAATTTAAAAATTAAATTATAAATAAAATAATATATTTCAAAACACAATAAAACAATGCATATTTAAATGATTGGAAAATTCGAAGATTTCGTAACATAAAATTTATCAAGATTACAATCACGACATTATACATTATATGCCTCGTTATGACACTGAGGTATTTTAAATATTTAACTCATCTGAGGCTCTGCAATTAAAACGTGTGACCTAGATTGTGTCATCCATTGTCGAGGATGTTTCCTAAACACGGGACAGGTGTCACGGCCGCGTGACATAAACTTGTTAATATGTATGTGTATAACACATAAAACACACATATGTGGAATTTCTTTGAATCATACTTGGACCATTTTGCCATACGGAGGTTTAATTAATTACTTGTCACATAGTTCCCTGTGAACTTCTATTAATTTAATTTCAATATTCAGACGTATTAAATAAAAAGCCTTACTAAGTTACCGTAACCGATAACCGTTTTGGTGTAGTGGTGCGAATAGTTACTTCACCACCGGCGGTCGCGGGTTCAATTATCGGTCGGGGCAAATATTTGTTTTAACAATATTTATTTTTGATCCCACTGTGCCTCGGAGAGCTCGTAAAGCCGTCGATCCCGGTTTTTATCGTAGACACGTGATAGCGATCATTACTCATGATAGGGAAATAATACTCCAACCTGCATTGGAGCAGCATGGTGGATTAAGCTAAAAACCTTCTAGTATATTAGTAGTAAGAGTAGAGTCCTTTGCCCAGTAGTGGGACGTCTACAGGCTGATTCAATTCAGTACAGTTACTAAGAAAGTACATTAATTCGTACTATAATAAATATGAATAATACTATGTTTTCTGTTGTACCTATTTTCATGGTTAATTCGTTATGGCAATAATATTATTTGGTGTAGAGATGGCTTCAATGATTAATTATAAAATATATATACTTTTTAAATAAGTTTTAAAATAGAACAATATTTCAGTTATCCAAAAACTTAGACTTTTTAAAATTTTAAATTGACATGGAAATTTCCAGTCTGGTTATGTATCTGTAAACTTTAACTTAAAACCTACTTATAAGATCCATTGCGTCATATCACTTAATCGTTTAATTTTTGTTTGATTAATTATTAAAACACACACTTATTTTTTTAAATATGTTTAACATACACACACGGTCGTCTGTTCCTAAGGTAGGAAACTTATTAACGCCTGTGTATTAGGTAACAGCCGACTTACATACATACTATATATATGTAATAAATGTATACAAATATTACACCCAGACTCGGGGTTGAAGCGACCCCACAAACCGGGAGTGGAAAGCAGGGTAACTGCAAACTGCTTCAACCAACGGTCCAGTCTAAATATTTCATATTCATATTATGAAAGAATTGAATTTCTGAAGACTATGCGAGAATTAAATTCCTATTTCCAACATGAAACTTATTTTTGAACGATACAAAAATACTTGTAATATATACTTTGACTAGCAGCCCGCCTCGGCTGCGCCCGGAGTATGTATGTGTACCAAATTTTCCTCGTGAACAGTGGTTCATACAGTGGTATCTACTGGTGAAAACCGCATGAAAATCCGTGCAGTAGTTTTTGAGTTTATCGCGAACAGACAGACAGACAGACAGACGCGGCGGAAGAATTTGTTTGATAATATGTAGTGATAAACATTTTACTACACTTTATGTTAATTGTAATTGGAATTTAATTATGAGAACGCAACTTTTAATATTGAGAGAAGTGTTTAATTAAGACCATCGGCTATTATTCGTGTTTTAATTTTAATTAAATGTATTACAATTGATTTCTTTTTTTGATATATATACCTATTGTTTAAACGGAATGCCTTACGTTGATCAGCGACCAAACAGCTGTAAAATGTGTGACTCAATTCATACGCTCACTTTTATGTACTGTACATTTATGAGTACTCTACAATTGTATTGAATTCAGTCTCGAAACGTGAAACATTATCGGGAACACAATTTTACGGCTATAGTATAACCTTCATGTAATCATTTCGTAATAATTATTGTGATAAAATAAACTTATTAAAAGGAAAATTTATTCCTACTCGCGGTAACACATCAATGAAGCATATTCACAAATTTTAAGTGACTATTCACTTTTTATCAATGTGAGAATCGTATCACGCAGAATTAGTGACTATTCAATGTATGAATATCTGAATATTAGAGTCCACTGATTTGATCATTGAATATGTGGATGTGTCTTAGTGAGTTTTCACTAACTTGTTATTTAAATTCACCTATGTGTAGTAAACACAGCTTCTTCGCTTTGTAATTAATGAAAATTTCACTGTTTCATGTTTAGAGAGGACACGGTTATTTATTGAATTAAATTGCAAATTAATGCTTATTACAGTAAATAAGGGAAATATAACTAAAATTATATAATCATATTGTAGTTTATTCATGGTAATTTTAATAACGCAATAAGAAAACATAGTAAAAGGGGGGTTTTGTACGAATTTCGATGACATCAAATCCTTTGGGTTTTGTTTTAAAAGTATTTGAATGAAAGACGTAAAAACATGTTTTAATTGCATGATGGTTGACACAGACTGGCTCGTTGGCGCAGTTGCCAATGACCCTACTTTTTGCTCCAACGTTATGGGTTCGATTCCCGCCCCGAATCTGGGTGTGGTATATATTTATTTAAATGTATATTTATTAAAAAAATGTATATCAATCTGTTGTTACCTAAAACACAGGCATTATATATGTAACAAAATAATGTATTTTTTTTTTATCGAAATATAAATCATAAGCGAATTTTCGCTTAATCATGTTTAATTGTTATGTAAAGGAATCACAAAACATAGGAAAATAACTACAAATTTTATGCTATATATCTCAATGAACAAGGAAACCCAAGTGTGCTGACGTCGGCAGAGATAAAATATGGGTAATCCGTCAAAGATACAGCGGCAGGCTGCAGTGCAGCATTTCCGCTGGTTAACCTTGTCGCATTATGGCATTATAATGATATGGTGTACACTGGTAACAATAAAAACCTAGTATATTCAAATCTTTTAACTTGGTCTGTGTTAAGAACTGTGTACAATTTTAGAGATCACCGAATTTTCAATGGTTTCAATTTATTTAAAATTTGTTTCGTGTGATGAAGAAGGCCTGAAATGGGTGGACCTTCATGACTTGGGAGACGGCTTGAGACATATGCATGTGCATTTAATAATACTCTAGAATTCTAGAGTATAGACGACCTGCGTAGTTTTATACGTATTTATGTTCAATGAAGCATTTCTATGTGTCTTGGTTTCATGTTTCATAGCCGATAACTTTCGACTATACTCAGGCTCTTTAATGACATGATGTCAATGTGATTAGCACGATCGACTATACAAACAGACTCTTACTCTTTATAGGTAGAAACATAAAAAAAAAAACTTTGAATAAAATGAAAAATGAAACTGAATAAAATAATTAAATATAATTAAATTTTGGTTACATATAATCTTGTCCGACTGTACTGACGTTGTTCCGCAGTACGGCTTTCCTTGACATTTCGGTAAAAAATTAGCGAAAATCGTAAGTTTCTACTTTGAAGTGTGAAATATTTTACGAGGAATAAACTTTGCTTTTGAAACAACGCCGTTTTAAATTTCAACATATATTTAAAGTTCTCAAACAAATGTTAGGTACGTTCGTATTGTAGAAAACTTTTATTAAATATGTTCCATAGTTAAAATATTATTCTTTATATAATAATAACATAATATTTTTAATATGATATGATTAAAACATTATTGTTAAAGAATGTCGGCTGTTATCTAGGTATTCACGTGATCGTGTGAATATAATTATTACAAGATATTTAAAAATCCTAATAAAATATCAATTCATTACAAATGTCGAAATAATATTATTGTTTGTTCATAAACGAACTATTCTGAATACATCTACTAGCCCGTGACGGAGTTCGCAGTGGCCCTGTTTCCCGCACCAGGGTTGTGGGTTCGATTCCCGCCCCGAGTCTTGGTGTAATATGTATTTATTTATATGTATATTAATATAAAAAATATGTATATCAGTCGGCTGTTACCTAAAACACAGGCATTAAGTAAACCTTAGGAAAAGACGACCGTGTGTGTGTGTTAAACATATTTATTTATTATTTATCTCTGTAGTATATATTTTTAAGTACAATTAATTTCTTAGATCTCCACAGATAATTAAGAGAAATCGATCACTGCACTTACAAAAAAGACTATATGCGTTACTTTTTTGTGGAAGTCGATTTTCATGAGATTCAACAATCAGATCTTGAGTTAGTGAACATGGAACAGCCTCTTAAGTACGTCTTTTCCGCAAACATACAAAATATTCTAATTTTTTTAAATCTGTATAAAAGTATTGCTACGGAGCTCAATGATTTAACTTTGACTCAGACACGAATATTATCAATAAAGCAATTACAACTGACTCAGATGAAGTCGACCTGTTATCGGAAAATATTTTTTTTATATATATTTTTAAAAAAAATTTAAATTCATATGTCAGTCAATATAGTCAAGAGAGGGTCGCGTGCCGTAGGATTATAAAGTCGACGCTATCAGCATCGACACGCGATGACGGTACGATCTGTCACGGCTGGAGTAATATTCATAATATATCGTAAAAATTAAATATGGGAACCTTTTTGGTAACGTTTTATTTCATAATATTTATGAAGCGGGAAAAATTAAATCTAATTTATTCAGTACGTCGTAGGGGTTTCGTCGCGAGCTTCCATGTTTGTTAGATTGCGCCCGATTTTGGTTACTGTTGGATTTTTTACGAAAAAATTCGGTTTAAGTAAAAAGGCTAAGTTAAAGTTTATAAATAATACTTAAAATACTGAACTGAACTGAATTAGCTTGTAATCATCCCACTACTGGGCAAAGGCCTAGCCTCGATATAGGAGAAGGGTTGGAGCTTAATCCACCACGCTGCTTCACTTCGAGTTCGCAGATAAATTCCCTACTATGAGTAACGATTGTTATCAGATGTCTATGATAACAGCCGGGACCGCCGGTTTTACGTGCTCTGCGAGGCACCCACAAGGGCATACAACAAGACCGGAAACAAATATGTAAACAATACAAATATCTGCCCCAGCGGGAAACGTACCTGCGACCGCCGGCGTTGAGGCGACTACGTCTTGCACCACTACACCAAAACGGTTGTCTTAAAATACAGGTTCTCTTTATTATAAAGATGATAAAACTCTTCATCTTATTAATATTAGTTAAAAAAATAGGTACGTAAATTTTCGATAATGTCTTCTTAAACTTAAATATATTCTCTGTTTATAAATCATTGTTGCCTTGCGTTTGTACGTTGTCTGTCAGCCATTTTTAGAACTTGATTAATCGTGGATTATATCGTGGACGTCCAAACTGATGTAGACTGTGTCAAGGTTTGCTGAATTACGTCGGAAATTATGAAAAAAGCCCTATAAGCCAGGATATTGAAAGGACATGACAAAGCTAAAAAAATAAGAACGATCAATTAAATATTCTCAAATTTTATTATTAATTATTGTATTTGACTGGCCCGTTAGCGCAGTAGGCAGTGACCTTGATTTCTGCTCACACACTTGGTCTGTTCCTAAGGTAGGCAACTTAATGCCTGCTTTAGGTAACAGCGGACTGATATACATTTTTTAAATAAATATACATATATAAATAAATATCACACCCAGATTCGCGGAGGGAATTGAAACCACAACTCTGGAGCAGAAAACAGGGTCACTGCCAACTGCGCCAACGGGCCACTCAAAGAGCATTGAAGCAAAAAATGAAGACCTCTGAATGTCTACATTTATAATTTTTGTTTTTAAAACGCTAAAATTAAATCTAGACTACATAATGTATTAAAATAATCATCTACTGTTTTTTAACTACCTACTTTATTTAAATATGCTAATTTTATCGAAAAACTTAAAAATAATACTGAAATGAGAATATTTCGTTGATTTCGATTCCAACCTCGAATCTGGGTGTAACATGAGTCGGTTGTTACCTAAAACACAGACATTACGTTGCCTACCTTAGGAACAGATTACCGTACGTATGTTCAACATATTTATTATTACATATTGTATGTCAAAAAGTGTTTTTATTTGAAAATAATATTTAAATTTATAAATAATGTAACAACTGCAAATTAAGTATTTAAAAAAAAATATATTAAATAATTTTTATCACCTGTCTGCTTTATGTTTCATTATTTAAATAGTGAATAAATATAAATGATAAAATTTATTTAAATTAATGTGACAAAAAATAAACTGTACACGTTAAAATTTCAATTATATTAATTGTTGTAAGAATTTATAATAATAAAATTAATTGTAATTGTAATATTTTTTTTAATCAACTGAAAAAAAAAAATGTTACGAAAAAAGTAAACCTTTATTATGTTAGTTCGTTGGCTTAATTTAATGTAATAGAACGCGGTCATTGACTTTTATTTATTACTAGCAAACCCGGCGAACTCCGTTTCGCCACCAACTTATTTTCGTGAGGTATATTCACACCATGCAAAACCATATTGGTTTGTAGTACATGCTATGTATCAGAGATGGCGCTGTATGTGAAAAATGATTTTCCCTGTTTTCCTGCTTTTCTGTTGAAATTTTTCCTGAATTTAGTTTGCTATAAAGCTCACGGAGCCCGAGACCTTTCCAACGAATGCAAAACCGTGGAAATCGGTTCGTGCGTTCTGGAATTATAGCGTCAGGAAGGAAAACCCGACTTATTTTTATATTATAGAATTTATAAGAATCATGAAATATATTTTACAAAAACATTAATTCGCCGCAATATTATAGCAATCCATCAGGCTCAATGAAAGCTATAAAATTGTACAAAAGTATTGTTATTGTTTCACCTTAATCCACGGTGCCAATCAAAATTAATAATCTAGGCCTAAGGCGAGGTTCTAATCTAGACCTAAAATACTAGTAATTGGACAATATTTAACGCACGAAAATTCTTTACCGTTAACGATTTTTAACAACGAAATGTTTTCATTTGATTATTATTTTTAAGTTTTTCGATTAAATTAGCATATTTAAAAAAAAAAGTAGTTAAAACAGTAGATGATTATTTTAATACACTAGTTAGTCTAGATTTAATTTTAGAGTTAAAAAATTTATAAATTTAGACATGCAGAGGTCTTCATGTTTTGCTTTAAAGCTCTTTGACGGGCCCGTTGGCGCAACTGGCAGTGACCCTGTTTTCTGCTCCAGAGTTGTGGTTTCGATTCCCGCCGCGAATCTAGGTGTAATATATATTTATGTATGTATATTTACTTTAAAATATATATATCAGTCAGCTGTTACCTTAAACAGGCATTAAGTCCTTACCTTAGGAACAGACGACCGTCTATGTATGTTAAACATTAATTATTATTTATTTAATACTAAGTACGCGATGAACATTAGGATAGAAAACTTAGCAGTTTTAGCCCCAATTTTAGCTCGCTACCGATTGTGTCAAGTCACGTGTCCTAGTAGTATAGATATACTACTAGGACACGTGATACCGGTGGGAGAGATGCGCTGTGCCGCGCTCCCGGCTGCATGGGTACCACCATCTTGCTTGTTTCTCCCGTGAAACAGCTTTGCTGTGTTTCGGAGAGAAGGGCAAGACAGGCAGTGTAATTACTGGCACCGAGACTTTAACACCTTATGTCTCTGGATAGGCAACACATAAATGAGTTGCCTGGGCTAGTTCCAGGTAAACTAGTTTATGTTCATGGGCGACGTCAATCACTTACCATCAGGTGGAACGTCTGCCAGTTTGCCTATTCACTTAACATTAAAAAAAATAAAAATTATGTATTAAAGATAAATAGGATTGGTGATTGACAATTACCTTATATACTGTCCAAAACTAGATCGCGAATCAACTGTTAGACTGTTACTTGTACTATATACTCAAATCTCACTTATACAAGTTTTCGAATTTGTAAAATAAGCCTTCCTTTGTTCCTTTATGGGCCAACGTATACGCATATATAATAAAATCCACAAATAATTTTATTATTGTCAGTTAATAAATTTAAAGTTTATATTAAAAAGTATTTAATAGCCAAAGCATATTACTCTGTACAAGATTACATAAATGACGAAGATGTGTGGCTTTAGAGGCGCTGTATTTCATGCAGGACGTATTACTGTATTGATAACGTTTGGGTTATATATTAACGATTTTTTAAAAAGGGTAACTGTTGAGCTTCTTGCTGATTCTTCTCAACAGAATCTACATTCCGAATCGGTGGTAGTTTTACATAAGATACAAATAAAATTAATCAGTAGTAGAACTACTTATATGTGACCGTTCATCTAATAGCTGCTATACCTGCTTGACCCGACATCTGGCTTTTGACTGACCTCCAGTAAAGAAGCTTTTTAATGTCATGTAGTGACCAGCAAAGAAGACAGTCCCGACCTCTTTCTTGCCGAGGTATCGCAAAAGGCGACTACATAGTGGTGCGAACAACGGTACACCAAGTTGGTGATGGGCAGCAGCGTTATCCTGCCAAAATACTGTACTCGCCAATCCGTCTGCCAAGTGTGGCGAGTATTGGCTAACCCCTTCCCTCTAACCTAACCTACGTTTAGCAGTGGATACCCAACGGCTGGTGTGGTGGTGTAGAAGTAAAAGTGAGAATAACTGCTGGTTTCTCTAAATCCGTGTTAGGTTATAAGCTTTAAGTATGAGTTTAGCGCGAAGTAACTTTGTCTAAAATTAATAGGGATAAGTTCGACAATTTCATGTTTTTATAAACTCAAATGGGACAATATAACAATACGACAATATAAAACAATCAAATATACAATAGAAAATAAAGTATACAATAGAATATACAAAACAATCATACGCTTATCTTATCGTCTAGAATCCTTCGTGCGTCCAAAATTCTATAAGGAAAACGAGTAACTACTAAACTACCCGCGAACACTTACTTCATTTATAAGAAATTCGACTACTTTGATTTACGCATCGCATTCAAAATTTTAATGTGAATGCGTGATAAATAAATAATTACTTATATACATTACACGACTGCGTGATTATCTGCACGTTTATGGCCACGTCTCTGCTTCTACGGATAGTAACGCGATGTTTATTGGCCTATAACATTTTCTAAATACAACCTTTACGCAAGAAAAGTTTTGTAATTAATACAGAGATTAAAGCTTTTAATAAAATAAACAAACAACACTTCAGCCATATTAATATGGATTACAATTAATTAAAAACTTAAAAACAGACAGCGATATTTACATAATTTCTTGGAATGTAAATTTAAAGATTGTTATTTAGATTACAACAACAATTATTCGATGTATATTTTTATTATTTATGACACAATTAAACGTTGTTTATCGTTTAAGAATAAACATCAAAGTGATTTATAATAGAGTTGTTTTATTATGTTTACGTACAATATATTTTATTTAACCTCAACATTATAATACTGTTTTCTTTAAGGCTAATACTAATAAATAATAACATAGGGTTTCAGAATTCTAATAAGGGTGGCTCTAATTATAATTATACAAATGAAAGTTAATTTTTTAACCGACTTAAAAAGAAGTTCTTAATTTTACTGTTTTGTGTTTCGTAAACGTTAAATGTAATTTTCGTCATAATTTTTACATATATCGATATTTTTTTTTTAAACAAGTTAGGTTTATGTTTAGGGTTGCCTTGTTTATATATATTGAAAAAAAAAGTACCATTAGGATTTAATATCGGATTTATCGACCTTAAAGAATTTATTGTAAACTATTTTTATAAAAATTACATCGAGCACTGGATTGGATATCGATATCGTGTTATTACAAAATTATTGCTTATTTCTTCCGTGAAACAGCTTTGCTGTGTTTCGGAAAGAAGGGCAAGACAGGCAGTGTAATTACTGGCACCGAGACTTAACATCATATGTCTCAGGATAGGCAACACATAAATGAGTCGGCTGGGCTAGTTCCAGGTGAACTAGTTTATGTTCATGGGCGACGTCGACCACTTACCATCAGGTGGCACGTCTGCCAGTTTGCCTATTCAACTAACATATAAAAAAATTACTTCCTTTCACGTACCTGTTTGCATATTATTAATTAAAGTGAAGTTTGAATAAACTTTCTTCCGGGAAATTAATCGCTCATTAAGGGTGCTAAAGACCGTGACACTTCTAACAAGACATTACGAATAATTAAAATATAATATTACATGTTATCATAATATCGCATTTTTAATTCAAAATTTATTAAGACATTCATCTTCGATTTTAAAACAAGTCAGATTGATATTTATGGTTGTTGTTTATTCATAGCGTGATGTTTTAGTCTAAAATGTTACAAAAAAAAACAGGCATTAATTAAAAGTCTAAAAACGGATTTTATCGCGTTTATTTCAAATTTCAGTTTAACAATATTTTATTTTAAATTATTTCGCGACGTTTCGGACCTTTACAGCGTCCATGATCTCGGGGGACTGAGGTGGTGGGTGTCCGAATAATCAATAATAATAATTTAAAATAAAATATTGTTAAACTGAAATTTGAAATAAACGCGATAAAATCCGTTTTTGGACTTTTAATGAAATGAGTAAAATTCGCGTAAATATAAGAGAACAACAGGCTTTAACATAAAAATCAGCTTAGCTATAGTAAAATTGTTGTGCGATGTTAAATTTTTTTTTCCTTAAATTCACAAATTATTACGACGTACATAAAATTCTCATATCTACTTAAATTACTTTAAATTTTTATAACTAATAACATTTTACACCTAAATGTAACAACGTGTATTAGATAAAAACAAATTATAAGTGTAAAAATTAAAAATTTAAACAGCACCGATAAGCTTTCTAGAAATAGCTCGAGCTTTAGCTTTATTAAAAAATTACCGAACACTTACTAACACCTTCAAATTAGGCACCATCAATTACGGCGCTACCAAATTTATGTCTAGAAAGCCTTTTTAATAGGGAGTAAACCCCTTTCGGCCTAAATCCTTATCGTTTCCGGTGGGGGGCTGTTTCCTCCCCGCGGCCACTTACCCGACCCTCCTGAGACCAATTTGATAAGCCAGTTTGATTTATTGGCTCGCAACTGTTCGGGTTAACGAACTATTTCTTGGAATTAACGCATGAAAAAGGAATACATTAGTTTTGTGAAAACGAAAAAGTTACTTATTTTCGTCTTTTCACAGACATTGCTGTGCTGGATCTGATACTTACATTAGTTTGTTTATTAGCGTCGAGTCAATGCCCTAAAAATACTAGAAGTATGTGTGTGTGTGTCTTAAATCATTATCGGTCACACCATATAATATTATACCGCACATAAGGCTTTTCTATTAATTTGCACTAATTGCGGTTGGGTGCCAGAAATCAGCGACTCACTGCGCTTCTTTTTGGGTCTATCGAGCAGGATGGTTTCAGCCGAGATAAACATTCTAACACCTCGGTCCCTAATTACTATTTATTTCTTAAAATATGTGATGCACAATGTCGTGTTAGAAGCGTCGCAATATTTGCTACCATTAATTAGTGTAAAAGACTAATCGTAAGAAAGTATATTTAATATTGTATTGTTTGATTTTCTGGAATTTTTGTGCTTTAATATTTTAATTCTTTTTTGGACTCTGTAAACGATCAAGAATTTATTTAATGTTTACGCGTTTCATCATACATTTGATATATATATATATATATATATATATATATATATATATATATATATATATATATATATATGGTGACAGTCTGGCTCAATGGTCAAGCAACTGGCTATTATACTAAGCGTTCACGACACATCTTTATAGAGACACTTTTCTTGGCTCAACACTCTTCTTTTGGGATGTTCTTCTTGAAAACGATGTACCATCATAAAATACATTATACTAATTTTAGTTTTCGTAAGGTATGCACAAATATTTGTTTGATCAAGAAACATCTTATTATTTAATATTATCATTATTTTTACTAGAAAAAAATCAACAAGTTAGATATGTTTTTTATGTTAAGTTTTTGTAACATATAATGCAGTGTATATAAATAATTATAATCGATTCATGAGATAAGTAATAGGATAATATTCTTCATAAACACGTCCTCGACGCCGAGACTCATCGAGTGGCTTCTGCATTGTATTCTAAAGGGTGTAATTGTCGATCGGTCGATATCCGGCGGCGGAACTGCGATATCATCACGGAACCCTGGATCATGCATGGACTTGTGCAAATGATAAGGTTATTTTCAACCGATATGGAAATATTTCGTTGTTGTATATAAATAAAATTGATTTTGAAAGGATAACGATAATTGTTACTTATTTTTGTTGTTATACATAAATACAAATGTAACTTGTAGTTAATTTGTTATTATTTATACCGAGTTTTGTATATATACTGTCCTATTAATATTATAAATGCGAAAGTTTGTTTGGATGGATGTTTGTTACTCTTTCACGCAAAAACTACTGAACGGATTTAGATAAAATTTTACAGTAATATAGCTTATACATAAGAATAACACATAGGCTACAATTTGTAAAGATTTTGTGAAATTCGACCATAATATAACATAGTTTTGCGAAAAGTAAAAGTATAGAAAAGTCGAAAAATGTAATCGTCCCCTACTGAAAAAAAAAACATTACGTTAAAAAAAAATAATATTAGTCCCGCTGAGTTTCTTTCGCCAGTTCTTCTCAGGACAGTGGCTTCTTCTTTCCGAACTGGTGGTAGACTCATGACGTTCAGTAAACAATTGTAATAATTTTATGCTGAATAAAATATTTTGACTTTGACTTGACTGTAGTAGAAAAGATTATAATATATATATATATATATATATATATATATATATATATATATATATATATATATATATATATATATATATATATTATAAATACTCGTAGTTGTATAAATTCGCATATTTTTTGTTACTGACCCAAAAAAGTTATTTCTTATAAATTCCGTTAAAAACAAACAAGTTTTTGCTGCTTTGGAATTTTATAAATAAATATCCTTGGACATGTTGTTGCTCTTTTCATATACATATATATATATTTATAAACTTTATTAATTTTAGAATAAGGCCGGCCTTTTTCAAGTGATGTTTTTATTGAACAAACAGAACAATCTTTATTTACACAAATTAATATAATATCCTCACCTCATCACATGCTGAACACCTCGGTTTCAGTGTTTCAGCGTGGTGTCGTCCGCAGTAAAGGCGACCTTCCTTCCAGAAGTAGACCAGATCCACCAGCAGTTCCTGGCAAGTGCTGCAGACGAAGCAGGCCGGGTGCCACCGCGCGGAGGGACCGGCCCTCGCCGCGGACACGCACATGTCGCCCGTCGACATAGTCTCCTCACACTGGTGGTGAAAGAAAGAGATAATCAGAATTTGAACTGTCTTTTACATCGATTTTACGACAAGTTTTTCAATATTCGGTGTGTGTTCACAAGCCTCGCGGTGACCGGCAGAAAAGTTTTTTTTTTTTTTTTAAATATCTTTATTTAATTTAGGGATTTTAGTACACTAGAGTGACTATGTCAATCCCATCGTGCTTATCTATATAATCATACATTAATAATATATAAAAATCAATTTCTAGAAAAGAGTTGTCCTGACCTTTTTCTCGCCGAGGTGTCGTATAAAGTGACTAAGGTCATAGTGGTGCGAACAACTGTACAAAACTGTACCAAATAGGATGGTGATGGGCAGCAGCGTCACCATATCCTGCCACAACACATTTCGCTCGTCAACCCGCCTACCAAGCGTGGCGAGTATTGGCAAACGCCTCCGAAGATGAAGGCCTACGTTCACACATATAATATTTCTATATAAATTGGCATTCTAATAAAAAAATAAATTTTAATAATCAGACCTTAGATCCTGAAATTCGTTCACAAACTCTAGTTTTCTTTTCTACTCTACCTTTATTTTTTTTTTGTTTTTTAAATTTTCAATATATTTTTTTTCTAAATATGTTTAACTACATGATCGCCTGTACAGCCGACTGATATACATGTTTTTTTTTGTAAAAGGTACATATAGATAAATATACATTATATCCAACATCCAACATCCAAGGATCATCCATTATTATTGTTTACATTTTTCTTGTTTTGTATAAATTACTGGATATGTATTTTCTATAGTTTTCTTATGTATAATAAGCTATAAATAATGGAAGAGCACACTGGTTCATTGTGGCTCAGGCTTTTGCTTATCACAAGAACCAGGGAACTCTTTTTTGTTTGTAAATCTCTTTTTATGAATAAATCATAAATAATATATTATTATTTAAAAAAAATCCAGACTCGGGGCAGGATTTCCAAAAATTTGGAACCGAAAGCACGGTCGCTGCCAACTGGACCAACGAGACAGTCAAATTTAATTTAGTAATATTAGTAAGAATATTAATAAGTTTTATAGTAGTTTTAATTTTAAGCGAATCAAAGAAAATTATAACTATCCTTTTGAATCGCAATTAGGTAAAATATTGACACATTTACCGCATACCTTACACACGAATAATCCCAATAAGGAAACGGGTATCTCTCGTAGTTCTAATGATCTCGTGCTATGAAAATTTATACAGACATACCATGATAATGACAGCTCATAGTTGCCAATAAATAATTGTATAAGAAAACGGAAATAGTTTTAACCGATAATAGATTATTATTTTATTCAAAGACAACAGTTACTGTTGAGTTACTTGCCGATTCTTCTCAACAGAATCTATATTCTGAATCAGTGGTAGCTTTAAATTAACTATAGATAATCACTATATATTGTAAAACCAAGTCCTCCGCCGCGTCTGGCTGTCTGTCTGTCTATCTGTTCGCAATAAACTCAAAAACTACTGCACGGATTTTCATGCGATTTTCATCAATAGATTAATGAGGAAGGTTTAGGTATATAATATATATATATATATATACCCCGGGCGGACTTAGCGGTCTACCCGGTAACTAGCGTTAATTATATTATAAAATAAGTATTTTAAAAAGTTTTTGGAGCCTACTTGGTTAAAGTATTTTTTTTTAGTGATAAGAAATAGAAATACGCCTTTAATACTGATAAGGAAATCAAACAATTGATAATGATCGTTTTAAGTAAATACATAGTTTTCGAATTGTGTGTGAAAATCGTCATTTTATTTGCACAAGTGTAGTACTTATTATTGACGAGCATTCTGGTGTAGTGGTCCGAGTAGTTGCCTCATCGGCGGCGGTGGCGGGTTCGATTCCCTCTTGGGACAGATATTTGTGTTTGTATAGATATTTGTTTTGGTCTGGGTGTATGTTCTTGTGGGTCTCTCAACCGGGACTCGAAGAGCACATAAACTGTCGGTCCCGATTGTTATCACAGACACCTGATGATTAGTTACATTATCAGCCAACTCGCAATGAAGCAGCATGGTGGATTAAGCTCCAATCCTTCTCCTGTATGCAGCAGAGGCCTTTGCCCAGTAGTGTAAGGTTTATAGACTGATTCAGTCCAGTTCAATAGTTATTAGAGCGTAGATGCACTATTTGGATAAGATCGTGAACAATGACTGACCTCGCTCCTAATCTAGTGACGAATGGACTTACATCCTGACGTTAAAATTATTCGTACATAATAACCGTTCCGGTGTAGTTGTGCGAGTACTTGTTCCAACGCTGACAGTCGCGGTTTCGATTCCCATTCGCTAGTAGATATTTGTATTTGTACATATATGTTTCTTGTATGGGGTCTCCTGTCCTCTCATCTCTTGTCTGTATCTCCTTGTGGGTCTTCCTACCGTGCCTCGGAGAGCACGTAAAACTGTCTGTCCCGGTTGTTATCATAAACACATGATAGCGATTGTTACACGAGGTAGAAAAATTATCTAATGGCCCGTATTGGAGCAGTGTGGCGGATAAAGCTCTAACCCTCCCTTCATATGGAGAAGAGCTCAGCAGTGGGACGTTTACAGGCTGATCCAGTTCAGTTGAATTCAGTAATAATAATATTATAATGAAACTAGTTTATTACACACGTAATAAGGAACATTTACGTTAAATTAAAACTCAGATTTAATTAATGGAAAAAAGGAGGTGAATTAGCTTAACTTGTACGGGAATTTGTTCCCATGTAGAGCTCTGAATTTCCTTTTCAGCCATGTGTTTTTCAGCTATCCCCTACCCCCTTATATGTAAGACGGGAGATGAGAGAAGATATCATGTTAGTATTATCTGCATATATCATTAAAAGCTTATTTAGTCATAACCCAATTTGAAATATTAATGATTTTGATTGACTTCTCGTTTATTATTTGACAAGTTATTAATCATTCCAATTCTTCATACTAGCCAAAATTTTACGTTGTGAATGTGAAGAATTTTCCCCTACCCTACAGTAGAGCAACAATAAATTACGCGCCATCTTTTCTCCCTTGTAAAAGAAGAGATCTATGCCCAGCACTGGGACACTTACGAAGTGTTCCAATACAGAACAATACAATGTCAAAATGTACATATATATATATATATATATATATATATATATATATATATATATATATATATATATATATATATATATATATAGAAAAAAGAGATATATAAAAAAAAAGAAATTAAAAAAAAATTAAAATATATATATATATATATATATATATATATAGATGTAAGTAAATTTAAGAGAAAATATTCCGGTCGGTGGACTCACGCTCCACATTAGAGATTCTAAGTTTAGGGAAAGGTACTAAGTTACTAATGTGGCAGCTACAATGTACTGAGTACGAACTGACAAAATAATAAATGGGAATTCAAAAATAGTTAAAAAAAATATGTCAAAATGTATGATTTCTTTTATAAATATTTATTATATTTCGTCCCATATGTAATCTTAAAATACTGAATTGATGTTTTGTATTTCCAGACCAACCTAGGTTGTATGTTTTCTGTTAGTTAAAATTTTATTCAATAGATATGTCAGGTATGCTGGTATGCAACGCCTGTAGCCTACGGATAAAAGTTATATCCTGGTCTTTAGCACTAGAACCCTGACTAGTTCTTGTGTGATATAATTGAAGATTATAAACAAGTTCAGGGATACTTTCATTAATTATTTACAAGCTCGCTCCTGGAGAATCATTCGTGGAAATTAAATACGGAAGTACAACTTTTTTATCCTGACGTGATAATTGCAGAAAATATGGATACTTTTAATGGTATTTTTGTCTTTTAAACCTATATCAGTATTCCATTATTTTCTAGACAATCTTAGAACTGCTGATCTGAAGTCTCATATAAAGTGCACGTGGATAAGAATATAGTAATTGCATAATGTATAATGAAAGGTCACCGACATTAATTAAGAACCTGTGTTTATTTAGTGGATGTAGTATTAATATTGAAAAAAGATATAAGAATACACAAATTATGAGAATGATTGTCGCTATTTTGTGATATGAATTGGTTACGTTAAAACTGCATAATCAGAAATTTTGCCCAATTGTGTCACTGTAAAACTTTTTTTAAATTTTTATTTAGCCACAAACATAGACATCATTGCAAAAAAAAAATCGATTAACATCATTGATATACCCCATAACTAAACCTTACCGAGAAATCGGGATCTATTTGTCCATTTTTACCAGCGATCACGTAGCCTTCTTTTTTTATATAATTATAATTTGCGAGAGGACACGTAAATTCTAGGAAGAGTCTTTGAGAAGTATTGTGTGCCGTTCCGTGTTCGTGACGTCGGCCGCTCTTTCACGGTTCTGTTACGCGGTTGAGGGTCTCGATGACATTCCGAGGCGGTACACGTTGACTGGAGACGAATGTTTCTTAAACGATAAAAATGCTCAAGACTACTCGATTTAAGTACGCTTTGATTTTGTTGTATTAGCGGTCTTAATAATTATATTATTTGAACGACGTTTAGTGTTTTTGTAATTATATTACTACGCATAACTTCGTTAAATATCGCGTTTTATTTATTTATTTATTTATTTATTCATAAGGGATGGTACACAGCACAAAAAATTATAAAAGAAAAAAATGTATTACAATTACGAAGGCCAATTACGACCATCCATCCGTTTAAAATTAAATTATTTATATAAAACAAACGTGCAAAAAAAAAAACTTATTATTATCCTATTAAACTAGTTATTACTCTAAAATATTATTCGTAATAAAATGTTATTATTTCAATATAATGTTATAATTTTTATACTAAAACTGTTTGTAAATAATTATTTTAAGTTTTGAATTGTAAATATGTATAATATTGCAATAAAAAAAAATTAATTATTATATCTATCGATAAATAAGATTTAACTTAAGTATTGAATTTGAAGCAATCAAGAGTTATGATAAAAAGACACTAAATCTCTATAATAGTTAAATTTATAACATGCTTTATTCAAGTGAGCTTTACTAGGCACTTTTAAATCATCATTTTACAAATCTTTTTTAGTTCCAAGTGAAGTAGCTGAGAAAAAAAAATCTTAATTACTACACTTTAAGATCAACTTTACCTTTTATTTTTGAAACAATACTGATTATTATCATAATAATCTTTAACAGTCTAATAAAGATTTTCTTTAGCCGACCCGCCTGCCAAGCGAGGCGAGTATTGACAAAATCCCAGAGATAATAGGGGAGGCCTATGTTCAGGAGTGGTAATCCAATGGCTGATGCGGTAGTGGATTTTCCATTCCTTTAAAGCTTTAATACATTTACATCAGCAGGTTGTATCGATCACTTAAAGTTTATTTAATAATAATTTTCTATTTAATTAAAAGTCTAAAAACGGATTTTATCGCGTTAATATAATTTTCTACTCGAATTTAACACACAGAAATGCACGTGATCACTCAAACGTCACGTTATTTTGGCAACAATAAAGTAATAACAAAATACTTAAACATAAATCATTTCTATAACGCATCTCGACCGCGTGGAATGTTCTGAATGCCACCAAAATTTTTTTCGTCGAAGAATTAGTGAGCGCGCAATGTACGGAATGCGACGCGAAGTTATTTAACTCTTACATATTTTTTCTACTATTACTCCAAGGTTAAAATATTACGATTGTTAACGTAACTCGTCCGAAGAATTCAATAACTAAATAACAAACTTTAGGGTAGTTAGTATTCGATTATTATGCTTAAACTAAACAATTTTAGTGTAATCAGTCCTAGAAAGGTCCTAGGTAAGCGAAAAACGCGGTAACGCGACAAGATACCAGATATTAATTGAATTATTCCGTTAATTTCCGAATTTATTTATTCAGTTGCACGCTGAATGAGATCACAAATTTCAAAAATTGCTTTACGTAATACTTGAACGCCCCCTACCCCAGAGCATAAGAAACAATTTTCTGCATCAAAATACAGAAATATCACACGTTATTACGTAAGCCCACTTGAACAAACATTTTTTTGAAAATGTACAAACTAAAATACTAAATATTTTACATTTTCGTACATATAAAATTATTTACAATAAAAATATGTATATATACAGGGTGACTGGTGAATTACCATCGATATTTGGGGAGAACGCTCGGCGCGCGGTTCCCATTCGGGTCATGCAATAAAAATAGGTACTTAATTTTTGACCAAATTTTCATAAATTTCAATTCAAATAAATGAAGCGATGACACTTTTCCAGTCATGCCGGCGGCACATGCACAGGTGTTGTAATGTGTCGCTTGTTCACACCTAAAAATTGCCAAAGTCACATAATTTACCTAGTTAACAAATTTGTTGCTTAAACGAGTAAAATATCTTAGTATTTTTGCCTTTCCTAAGCCAGGATTAAAGTATTAATGGGGACTGGATCATGCTTGTTTATCCTGCTACCCTGTTTACACGTGGCGGCGTTTGGACGAAGATAAACTACCTGTTTTGTGTCGAAAGTGCAGCTAGCTGCTAGGGTGTCCAGACGATGCGTAAATAATTGGATAATTGTTGAGTAACTTTACTTAAAAGTTTATTAATATTTACCTATTTTTTTTACATGATTCGAGTGGGAACCGTGCGCCGAGCGCTCTCCCCGAATGTCGATGGTAATTCACCAGTCACCCTGTATATACAAGTGACTTTTTTCGGTAACAATATAATAATGAACAGTATAGTTTCGTAACAGACGTTATTTTGGAAAAAAAAAACACATTGGATTGCTTCCAAGAAATGTTAGGTATTTATGTAATTTGTTCACCCTTATTTCCATATTCCGAGAGATTTTATAAACATTTCTTAGTTTCTCCCTCGAATATCGCAATAAATAGTAAGATTACTAGGATTTAGATTCAAAATGTCACGTATTATATTAAGTTTGATTAGTCAAACTTAAGATACTATTGTTCGTGGTTTATAAGCAAGCAAGAGGATGAATAAAAAACAAGTATAATTCATCTAAAAAATATTAATATATTTTATTTTTCGTTGACCGATTATAAAAAGAAAATTACGAGTTAAATTGTAAAATACTGTCTTATTAAAAAAATATATTTTAAATATTTTCTTTGCTTTCGAGTGCTTTTATGTAACAGTAATTGTAGTGGAAACTCTGCTGGATTTTGTATTATGTATTAAATTAATCTTATTAATGTAAAATTATTATGTTAACTGTTTACTTCACAAGCATAAATAAATAAATAAAATATTTAATCGACACAAGGATAATGTTTAACCCTAATTAGGTCATAGAAGTTAATGTTGACTAGGCTACATTTTATATTTAAAGCGGAATTTTCAGTTGTATGATCAGGAAAATATCTTCGAGAACTGCCAGCGTGGTAGTAAATATTAAATCATTCTGAGAACACATTAAAATTTTGTAATCACAGACAAAAGAACAAGAAACAAGGTTAATATATTGATCTTAAAGTTTGATTAGTTACGCTGGTAGCCATATTGTACAGAAGTTATAACTATAGTAACTAACTAACTGTAAATTATAGTCTTACATGCATTAAATTAATTACATTATCCTATTACATTCATTACATTACATTCTTATTAATGTTTAAATGAAAATTGAGGATGTATTGATGGAAGGTTTGTAATTGTTATTTAAAAAATTATTAAAGCGATTGGGATGATACATGCTGTGTCTGTATGTCGCGAATAGAACATAGGCTCCTGTGTATCACGATATTTCCACGGAATCGGAAGTTGCCCAAGTAAAACCGCAAGGCTTGGCTATATTGGGTAATTTTAGGTCCTCTTATATATTGTATACGGGATTGTTCATTTTATTGACTGGAATATATAGTATAATATAAGTAGGAGAGGATAAGTAGGAGGAGGTAGGGGGAGGATCTGGGATACCTAAAACCCCGGACCCAAACACCTTCATCCCCCGCAAGGCCGGCTCTTGAAGAGACTACGCTCAGTGGCTCAGAGCGACTACAAGCAAAGGTGGAGGCCCAAAGAGTAGAAGAGTGTAAATCGCGCACCCCCGGAGGAAGGAATGAAAGTTCAAGGTCCCATCTGGTGGCGATCGCAAGGTTTATCCAAGGCACAATGTCCCCCAAGCGAGGTACCCGACTGTCCCACCTTGCCCCAAAATCGGCGGATCTGAGGGAATGGCAATCGGAAGCGCTGAAAAGGTTTACCGAAGACGAAAGCCAGAGGTACCAACAGGCGCCATCGGCCACCCGTACGAGGGCCGACAAGGGGCAGGTTACACCACCAAAGCTTAGACCAGCGTCCACACCATTACAACATGCATACAATGCATACATCGAGTTCCTGGCCATCACAAAGGCGAACCGTGAGGTAAGCCTGGCCATCTGCAAAAAGATAATGCAGACCTACCAGTACGGACACGAAAACCTGCTGAAGGTAGAACTCGAAGAAGCCGAGGCAGCCATATACGACAACGACACCCAACAAGTACTCAAGGGTAACATGTCGGGACGATATATGGCTGCTTACAACACCACAAAAGGCTTCGTGGACGCGGTCGAGACTGAGGGGCAGAACAGAGGGCCTCAAACCTTTAAAACACCAAAAGGAGACCCGGTGGTGGTGGTGGCCAGGTGTACGAGAGTAATGCTGGACGAACGGATACTCGAGATGGCGAAAACCATAACGGGCGATCCTGACATAGGCGTTACGTTCGGGGCCTGGGAACTACCAACATTGAAATGGATAAACGGGGTTCCTGGGTGCGGCAAGACAACACACATAGTCAGGAACTTCGACGAGAACAATGAAGTCGTAGCCACAACCACAGTCGAGGCGGCTAAAGACCTTAAGGAAAAGCTGGAGCACCGCTATGGCGATAAAGCCAAATCGAAGGTGCGCACTATGGCCTCCATCTTGGTAAACGGTTTTCGTGAGGGCGTAAGAATAAGCCGTCTAACGGTGGACGAAGCCCTTATGAACCATTTTGGGGCTATAATAATGGCCGCCCGGCTGTCGGAGGCGAAAGAAGTGGTCCTCGTCGGAGACATAAACCAGCTGCCGTATATCGATAGGGAAAACCTTTTTGAGATGCGGTACTGTAAACCAAACCTGACAACAGGAATATCATGTGAGTTGCCTTGCACGCATCGGAATCCCAAGGACGTTGCATTCGCCATCAGCGAGGTCTACAACAAAATTTACTCATCTAACCCCATCGTCCGCTCCCTGCGCATTGAGAGGTTCACTGGCGCTCAAATACCGGAAAAACAAGCCCGAACCTTATACCTGGTATTTACGCAAGAAGAAAAGAAGGTTTTGATAAGCCGGGGATATGGTACCGGAGAAGGATCGAGCGTCATGACCATACACGAGGCGCAGGGACAAACGAGCGAGGAGGTTATCATTATCCAAATGAAGACCAGGAGGCTGCGAATTCATGACAGTGTCTCGCATGCTGTGGTCGCGGTGACTAGGCACACCAACACCTGTGCCTATTACACCGACGACGGAGATGATGCGATCGGTCGCTTCATGGGGAGGGCAGCGGAGGCTACACACAAAGAAATCCTCGAGCACAGCCTCAAGATGGCAATACATAATAGAGACGATGCTGTCATTGAGGAAGTACTCGCGCTGCTGAGCGGGGGTCGTGGAAGAGAGCAAATAAAACCAAACTATTGAATGTGGATACGTGGATGTGGTGAGTGAATAAATTAAAAAAAAAAAAAAAAATAAAAAAAAAAAAAATGTATGTAATGTATGTATATATGTATATAAATGTGTGTATGTGTATATGTATATATATAAAATTATATACTTTTGTATATACATATACACTTACACTAATCTAGTACTCTATAAATAAATAATTTTTTAAGGTCAGTGTGGACTTGCGTCCTTCTTAGAGATACTAAGATAATTTTAAGTACCTACTCGCTGTAATTGAGCAAAATGCCTGCATGTAAAAAAAAAAAAAATAAAGTAATAATTATGAAAAAAGGCATGGGCAATCGAGAGCCCGTGGATGTACGAAACTTAATAAAAAAAAAAAAAATATAAGTAGGAATTACAAATACAATATAAGTTTTCCAGTCGGCGTTTTTATGCTATCGGCTATTATTAAACACAAAATTTCAATACATTCAAGTATTTATTTTCGGTCTAAGTCTGTGTGGGATTATTCATAAGATTTTCCTCTCTAGGGGAATGTAATATCTATGTATATTTTACTTAACTTTTTTAAAAAAAATACAGATAAGTAAAAAAAAAACAGTGTCTATCAATGTGCCTTTACTAAATAAACTAATTAAAAAAAATCTATTTAATTATCTTGACAAATTATGTAAAAAAAAAATGACATATCTCATTTAATACTAATAGAACATTAAATCGAATATTGATAAGTATAAAAAGAATAGATTCAATTTATCCATCAATCGGCCTTATTTGCAACCTAATAGAAACAGCCTCATTACAACGCCTATAAATCTCAAGCGATTCCGGGAAATAGAGTCGTCATGACGATATCCGATAGGAAACCGTGAATGTTATTAATATCGCTAAACGACGTAATTGCCAGTCGCGGCACGGTTACTATGGATTTATTCAAGCCTGTACTTCCACGTTAAGCGTCTGGCCGCGCAGACTCTTGTGACTCACGAATCCTTCACCGTGGTACAAGTTATACACTACTGGCGGCACATTTTTCTCCGTTATTTTTTTTATAATGCATCACACTCGACGTCATCCAGTAGAATTAAATCCTTTGGGTTTGGAAAAACATAAATATGTGTATGTCCTAGTAATATTTATCACGAGCGAGGCTAGAAACCGCAGCGGTTGCGTAAAATCCAGTTGGTGTGACCACTGCGCTAATCCGTTGTAATTGCACACATTTCTTGTGATGTATGTGCAGGATTTTCGGGTCTAAAAGTCAATTTTAAGAAACCATTTGAGGTGTCTATGTCTACACATTTTAATGTGCAACTGCTTGTGGAGTCCTTCACATCCATTACGTTATAAATGATACTTAAAATCCCTAAGCGAAGTTCGGATGCCCATTTCACTAGAAATAAAATAAAAACAAAAAGTATCTACAAGGCAGTCTGTTTATTAAGGAAGGTTATATATATACACATACGTATTCGTTTTCTCGTAAAACTCTATCGCTTATGCTTAACACCAAACCTCACACAAGTTCATACGTTATTGTTGAAGGTAGAAGGTAGACCTATAGATTTTAATCAGACATCTCAGGTTTATTCTTTAGTGTTGCTTTTCAATACATCGTCATTATATTTTTATTCTCCCGGAGACTTTATTTAAGTTTTTAAATGCTTGAATGCTGTATGTACTTTTGCAAAAATATTATGAAATTTTTATGTTTCTTCTTTTTTTTTATTTCATGGTATCTTAAAAGGATTCAATATAACTTTCGATCGGTTATTTTTTGGTCTATCTTTTTACAGTCAGGTTTAATGTGGTTTTTGAGACATGGATTCTCAAGTAATCCAACGGCAGCCATCGATCAGCCAAGTCAGCCAAACAAGATATTCAGTATCGGGTATTGGGTGAATGAATTCATAGGAATTTTTTGTATGACTTAGGTAAACATATTATTCGAAAAGTCAGACTTTAGACACAATTACAAATATGTTTTATATGAATAATTGATTTTCGGAAACGAACGTTACGACACGTCTCGACAAGTTCAGTTGAAATATGACGTGCTATGAATGCTTGCACTTATCAATTTTAGTCATCCCGACTCGTAGCTGACTAATACAGGTTGTTTGACTTTCACTGCCGTTGTGATGTACGTGACAGACGCGGCGGGATCAGCTGAGCGGAAACGGACGTGACGTCACGGGATGTTATCGTAGGTTGCTGGACTATTTCGATTCGTACGACGGTAGTGTTTTAATCGTCGATGTAGGTTTGATGAGAGGATTTTTTTTATTACTGTCCGGTCGTCATTGTTGAAATGTGAGTTCGGATGTTTCAATGGAGGTTAACAAGGTGAACTGTTATTGATATCATGTATCAGATTTTGTATTGTTAAAAAGAACAAGTATGTAAGAAAATCATAAAAGGATATATAAAGGGATACTACGTGTAAAATATTTGGTTTTTATTAGAAAAAAACATTCTGTTAAAACATATATTTGTTTTGAAATAGACAACCTTAAAAATCTTGACAAAAACAGCGCTACAATTATTTAAAACGTAATATCCCTGTATTGAAATAGATATAAATTATTTCAGACCACACTCGAGATATAAGAAATCACCATCAGGATCGATGAAAAAAACCCATCAAATGTAAAATTGTCGGCGTTAATCTGTCGAAAACTGCGGCAAGGCAAACACTGATCGCCATAACCACGCCTCTCGGAATACATGAAAAGACCCGACGGCCTGCCATCGGTATCAAATTAGTGAACTTCGCAAAGTGTCTTAATGTTAATAGATATAGTAGATTATTTCAGAGACAAAAAGTAGTGTTACGATTTCGGCTCTCGACAAACAGAGCGGTGCCGTAATGACAGGGATTGGTTTTGATGATATGTAGGTAATTTTAGCACAAATATTGAAGTTTATCAGAGGACCACCTACGTGGAGGGATTTAATTGATGTGTCGTTTCGAACATTTGTTTTAACACTCCGCATTAAAGTTATCAACAGTCGATTTGTTAATAGTTTTAACAGATTACGTATTTTTATTTTATAGTTTGTTTTAAACATTACTACGTCAAAAAAAACTAAAATGGCGGACGTTATTGTCAAAAATCTGTTGTTCTGTATGTGTTGTTTTTTCTTTACAAACTACAAAATACTGGCACATCAACTAACCTTAAATCGAGTATTAATTTCAAGACGAAATTGAAGGGGTGTACTCCTGATAAAATTTCATAAACTATGTAGTTTTAAAGTTGCTTTTCTTTTGTCAACTAATTCATTTATAAAATACTAGTCAATAAACCACGGTCTATACAACAGAGATATTCCCACACCAGTACAAAACGTACCTCACGCCACTTTCCAGACACTTGTATTATTTTTTTTCGTCCTACTAAGATACCTGCTGCGTTCTGGAATTCGAAGCGATCCAACGAGGACGGTACCTTTCGATCTATCATCCAATACTTCCTCAATATCATTCATTGTTAATAGCAGTGGAACAAAAGAGGTAATGGATAGCAACGGATGTGTGAAGATAGTTGGACAGTCGTCGGTGAGGACAATCGGGTGTGATGAGGCGGATCGGAGCGTGATCACGTATCTCAAGTTGGGGAGCGTTAGCGAAACAATTGAAGGTTGATAAACGATTGACAAATATGGGAATAGGGGGCACGCTCTTCCATTGATAGGTTGATTTATATCGAACTGTTTTCGGATTGCGCTATTCATACGTTGGAATTTTCATATAATAAAAGAAATATAGCGGAGCAAAATAATGTGATTAATATGTTCCAATATTAATCACATTATTTTGATATTTTTCTGTTAAGCGTTAAATTTTTGAAATAAATATGTATGTTGATAATTTTTCCATATAATTCCACAGCAATTCCGTAGTATGTGTGAGGTGAGTGTAAAAGTTTTACCTTTGTAAATTATTAGAATCTAACAAATCGCAATATCCTATTACACAGACGTTTGTATTTTATCCTATAGCGTTTTATACATAAATATAATCTTTATTTAAAAAAAAATCTTTTATTCTAAATGTTTGTATAATGTTTATGTATAATTTGTTCCATTCAGTGTCATCAACATTTAATACTCTTAATTAAATGTTTAGAACGTACTAATTGGATGAATAATTAAAATTTTACTTCGATAATTAAAAATTATATCTCCAATTTTTTTGTCCTTTGTAGTTTTATATTCACATTTAAATATATTATTCTAATTCTAATGTCCAGAAGTGTTAATAATAATTTATTATCAACATTGCATTATTTAAAATTTAAACAAGCAATACCTGTGACTTTGCTTAATCTATAGGGTTGGTTAAACGGGTTTATATTTTTAATTTTATAGGTCAAATATGCCGTTTTTTATTAATCATAAATAATGATCAGTTTAGTATAAATAGGTTTATTTTATTTCTGTGTAAAAATTGTATATTAACAAATACTTCTATCTTTCTCTGTCTATAGATTAAATTTTTTTTAACTCAAAGTAAATTTAGTTACAATGGACTGTCTTAAACAATTTAAAAGTTAAATTAAAAAAAAAATTGTGATCGCCGTCTCATCAATGTTGATTTCTTCTTAAATTAGATTTAAAAAAAAATGTCCGTATGTAGGTATAGGTATATACGAGTAGGTACCCATGGAGGAGAAGTCTGGCCTTTTCGCCGAGGCCAGCCTGTCGCTGGAGGGATCCTGTTGCCTGCAGATCCGGGACCCTCCAATTAAAGCGGCTGAAGGCTCCCGCAGGGGTTTAGTACGGTATTGCACTCCCAAAGTGCCGAGTCCGACATAGGTCTAGGACTGCCGACCCGGGCATCCTGGATATCATCCGTAAATGGATTCCCCTGCGACAAAAAAAAAAAAAAAAAAAAAAGGTACCTATATATGAACAGACATAATCTCGTTGCAATTTTGTTATGTAAATGGATTAAAGAATATTTGAGATGTTGAACTGAATGTACTAGACACAATGGTCACAGGTGGCAACGGTAAAATCTCCACAATCAGATTTCTCATACGGAATTTCTCATATTTTTATACAAAGGAGATATTATAAAAGAATTCCAAACAAGATTCTTCCGAGATACAATCAATTATTCTCTAAAACAATTATTTTTAATAATTTGTTTAATACATTTATGTCGATACGAGAACGTGGACAGGATAATTCGTTGGTTGCAATAATATATTATATATTATTAATAATTTTAAGAGAATTAGAGGAAGGTTACATGAGCCAAATATACTAGAGCAAATACATCTATGTGTTCCTGACAGATATGTGTGGCGAAGAAGGAGACCGCGACTGTTTTTTTTCTTTTTTTTTTTTTTTTTTTTTTTTTTTTTTTTTTTTTTTTTTGTCGCAGGGGAATCCATTTACGGATGATATCCAGGATGCCCGGGTCGGCAGTCCTAGACCTATGTCGGACTCGGCACTTTGGGAGTGCAATACCGTACTAAACCCCTGCGGGAGCCTTCAGCCGCTTTAATTGGAGGGTCCCGGATCTGCAGGCAACAGGATCCCTCCAGCGACAGGCTGGCCTCGGCGAAAAGGCCAGACTTCTCCTCCATGGAGACCGCGACTGTTTGTAGTACCGATAGGTAATACTGAATTAATGAAAATGGCACCGCTGCAGCGCTGTCGCGAGCGCTTTGTACTATTAACTTAGTAGTTGAAAACGGACTAGACTTGTTCTGTTGTTCTTTGAGCGAATTAAAAAAAAAAAGTACTATGTATATATTATCATTTAGATTATAGAGTATATAATTAATAATTAATACTGTTCTGTGTTTAAGATTAAAAAAAAAAAAAAAAAAAAAAAAAAAAAAAAAAAAAAAAAAAAAAAAAAAAAAAAAGATGTTTATAATATAAATTAAGTTTAGGTTACTGTGCTGTTGCATTAGGATATCCTGTAAAAATAGCATAAGTTTGTTGAAATACATAAATAAATAAAATAAATAAATATTTAAAACATTTAAATAATGAAAGAAACAAAATTTTACGATTTTTTTTATTGTGTGGAGTTTTAAGAACTTGTTTGAAATATTTTTTCTTTTACTTTTCGATAATGTCCAGATGACCATAGACGGTAGCACTATTTTAAAGTCAATATTAAGTTAATAAGTATTGGTATTATAATCAGCCTGTAAACAACCCACTGCTGAGTGAAGGCCTCTTCTCCATATAGAAGAAGATTTGAAGAGTTGTAAATAGTAGTCTTATAACTTTGCTTTTTGAATATCGACCTGACTCTTGCCGGTTCTTTTCAGTAAAAACTACATTCCTAATCAGTGATAGCATCAAATTAACTATAATATAATTATTGTGTATTGTGTTGTTTTTAAGTAAATTTTGATATGATATTACTGTAAATTTTCTGAAATTTATCCATAAATTAATGTAATTAATATATTTTTTGTAAATGTTAATGTAACGAGTCAAAATGAAAAAAAAAACATGAAATGCTGTTTTTTTTCTCTCGAGTCAAAGACCGAATAATTACTATTATAAATAAACATATGATCATTGTTTTTGAGTTCTTGACGACAGCAAATTTACTTTATTTATTTATTTATTTATTTATTATAATGCGCCAACAAGGTAGACACTAATACATTACAATAACAGACATAAGATTACAAAAAAAGAAAAAAATTTGAGTGTTACCTCAATTATAGGCACATATAGCTTACTTAGGAATATAATAAAAACACAAATAGAAACAAAAATAAAAAGCAAAATCAAAATTAAAACAACATTAATATCAAGATAAAAAACTACTAGTCGAAGTCTGAATTAAAATTACAAATTAAAAAAAAAAAAAAAATTTAAAAAATTATCAATTCAAAAATAGACAGTTAAAATCCAAAAATACAATTAATAAATTGTTAATAATTAGATATTAGACAGTAAATACAAAATAAAAATTAAAAATTTAAAGTCAGATAAAATAAAAAACTATAATCGAAGTTTGTTATATAAAAATTAAAATTAAAAAGAAACATTAAATACTCAAAATTAAAAATTAAAATTCAAAATGTAGTAATTAAAAAAAATTAAGACTAAAAATAAAAATTAATATCAAAATCATTAAAACCGAAATCAAGATTAATATTAAAAGTACAATACAATGTAATAAATCAAATATTATATATTGTAACATGAATTGTAAAATGATTTGAATGTCAATCACCAATGAGCTCAGCTGTTAACAGCTTAAACAATTTAGGGCAGTTTGAGAAAATGTCGACTATACGATTGCTGTCGGTTGCCAAATTGTGAACCGTGTTGTAACTTCTTAGAGAACGGTTAAGCGGGGAAAATTTACCCAGATTTGACTTTGTACTATTTATTTTGAACGGAGGTTTCCTAAGTCGTTGCGGTATTTTGGGGATAGTAAAATTTATTTTTGACAGTATGTTAGGAGTATCCAAATTACCATTCACAAGCTTGTACAAAAACATTATATCAAACAGCTCTCTACGATGACGAAGGGATTTCATGTTAAAGTGGATTAGGCGATCACTGTAACTAAGAAGTGTACCAGTCATGTTATAATTATAGGACAGGTGCCGTAAAAATCGCTTCTGTACACTTTCTAAACGATTAATGTGGACGTTGTAATGTGGATTCCATACAACACTGCAGTATTCAAGCAAACTGCGCACCAGACAATTGTATAATGTGATTTTTGTTCTGGGACTCTTAAACTCTTTACAGTTGCGCAGAACGAAACCTAGCATACGAAAAGCCCTACCAACAACATCTTCGATGTGCAGGTTAAAACGCAATTTACTATCCACGATCACTCCCAAGTCCCGTGTGTGGTCCAGTTCATCCAGCGGAATATGGTTAATATAGTAGGTTCTTGTTAGTGTCGCTCTCTTCCTACTAAACCGAATCACGTGACACTTACTCGGATTTAAGCCCATTCCATTCTCCAGCCCATCCACTTTAATTAATATCTTTTAATTTATTTCAAAATCTCATCATCAAATGTCTATTTGTGTTTGAACTGAATCAGAAGGGTTCTAGTATTCCACCACGCTGCTCAACTGAGGGTTGGCAGATAATTTTCCCTATCATGAGTAACGATCGCTATCAGGTGTTTATGAGTTCATCCGGGACCGGTGGCTTTACGTGCTTTCCGAGGCGCAGTGGGGAGACCCACAATTACATAAACCCAGACTGGAAACAAATATGTGCACAAATACAAATATCTGCCCCGAGCGGGAATCGAACCCGCGACCGCCGGCGTTGAGGCGATCACTCGCACAACTAAACCAGAACGGTGTTTATAAGTGAAATATTCCTTGTAAACATGAGAGCGCCACAGAGAGTAGTGTCTGATATATAGCTTTTTTTATGTTATTTGGATAGGCAAACTGGCAGACGTTCCGCCTAATGGTAAGTGGTTGACGTCGCCCATGAACATAAACCAGTTTACCTGGAACTAGCCCAGGCGACTCATTTATGTGTTGCGTATCCAGAGACATAAGGTGTTAAAGTCTCGGTGCCAGTAATTACACTGCCTGTCTTGCCCTTCTCACCGAAACACAGCAAAGCTAACCCGTAATATATTTATAGTCAAGGTTGTATATAATTTTAAAGACTTATCACTTCGAATACTATCTGTTTTAATCTTTTGTTAATATCTAATGATAAGTTGATGATGTAACTATTTAAATAAATAAATAAATAAATTTATGCTACAGGTACATCAAATAAATGTTATCTTTGATGATAGTTGAAGAGCCGCATTCGGCGAAATAAATGGGAAATATTAAAAATATTTTTATATAAAAAACTATATTTATTATTTCCTTATTCAAATACTAGATTTTGTTCCAGACTTTGAACGCGTGGAATTTGGATTTAGCGTATGTGTATTACACTTCTACACAGTGCATTAAGGAAAAATTTTCAATAGATTTTAAGATGGACTTATAAGAATACAAGTATGAAAACTATATTAAAGTTCAAATTCATTTTATTGAATTTTATATTATTCATGCAGTAGTCTTTGAAACCAAACATATAAACAATCATAATAAATTCAAAATAATTATATTGTTATTTCTTTAAAAAAACTATAGTATTCATATGAATTAAATAATAATAGAACAGCTAATTTTCACCATACAGATTTCATTACACACACATACATTACAATCTTTTTTGTATATATTTGTATAAAAATATTATGTTTGTCGTTTAATTCGTCCGTTCCCAATACAATGTTTACATTCTGATGTCAGTGATTGAGTATTGTCGTCGCCCCGAACATTCAGATTGGATCTGGAGCGTCGAGACCAGACTTCACAATTATTTTTATACGATAATTTATTTATGTTGAAAGACGTTTTGTGTGTCTGCTTATCGACACATACTACGGCTATTAAGGAAATACTTAAAACAATTAATGCTAATTCTATCACTTTAAAATATTGATATTATTTTATCACAACGAGGACGCGATAGCGTAGTAGTCACAGAAAATCGCTATTCCGCTAGCAGTCGCGGTTTCGATCTCCGCTCGAAATAGATGTTTGTATGGATCATACACACGTTCGTGTTTGTTTTTGTATGTTTCCACACAAACACAATATTTCATCCTACTAGGGGTCGATGAGTAAGATAATATACATAACACTAGCTTTATTCCATTGTTAATTTAAAATTTTTGTTTTTGGATAAAAAGTATAATAACTTACAAAATATATAGGTAGTACCGAGGTTAACAAAAAGGAGAGTCAAAAAAGAATCTAAGTTGGGGGTCGCGTGTGAACGGAGCGCCATGAAATCGTGCCACAAAACTTTTTAAAAAAGTGCTGTTTGACCGCTCGACGAGGAATTTAATCCTTCCGACACGTATGCGATATATCGTTACTGGGTTTAACATACACCTTCATAATATTATCGGTATTACAAACACTACTGTTAAATAGTGAATTATTCTAAACAGAGTACATTCTATGGAATTAAGTTGTAAATACGAAATGTTGTATTTTTTTATTTTATTTTTCTTATTAAAATTCCTCTACAAGCTTTCAGACGTACCCTTTTTTACTGCCTTTATATATTGTTATTACACAGGCATTATTACATCAGCAGACAATATATTATCATTATTTACCTATGATCTATACTTAGGATCCCTAGTTCTGGAACCATGAGTCCACATTGACCACTTAATTCTAACACTAACGTTACCTACGTTACGAAATGGTGTTAGAAACAGAAATGAATCTTTTTAAAATTTTTAAAATAAAGAAACTTAGTACCTATTACTATAAAAATTGCCTTTTTTAAGTTATAATAATAATAAAAGGGATATTTACCGTCGTTTTAATAGAAATAACTTTTATATAATTATAAAGACAATACTTTTTTTCTGTCACGCTTTTAACAAAAAATTGTTACGATCTACGCCTTAAATGGATTGCCATCGCATCGGATCAGACAACTCTATACTCTGATTCGAACGTTTTTTATTTCTTATTCTTTCCTCTTTTTTTATTACGAACAATGGTCGGTAAACGATAATTAAAAGTGTAGACTTTATCGCCTTTCGATCTGACTTTTCCACTCGCACCATTTTGTAACATTTTAGTTCTTATTGCCATCGATATTACTGTCAAAATCCTTAGGAAAGATCTCGGGGACTTTTTTGTGTTCTAATCAAATTGGATCCTATGAAGCTCACTAATTGATTGGTTTTCTGTTGATTTGGTTTCGTAATTACGTAAACAAAACACAGATTTTTGGTTTTAATTATGATTTGTAAATTTTAGTTTAATATTTAGTTAGTTTTCTTCATTGAACTAAATTTAGTTGAGAGACATTAATATGTTTGACGACAATTGTGTGTCAAACAGATTTTTTGGACTTTTTTAGTATAATGCACGTAGCGAGAAATATTCTTAGAAATTCACACGTCAGTATTGGTGTGGTAGAACTGTTGGTGTGTTGTTGTGTTGTTGTCAGTGTGTTGAAAAACTAAACTTTTCACCTGTCATCTAATATAACTTACAATTAGACATTTTGATTGTTTTTTTATTTTTTTTTCAATACAGATCGACCTAAATACCCAACTTATAAAACTATCCGTTTGGATGTTTGTTAGCTAAAATATCAAGGTCATAACTTTAGGGTTTTTGATTTAAATTCTTTGAAGTTTTTTTGCGCTGCATCTGATCAAGGCTATGTTTAGGTTTAGGAAAACCTCCACCACAGTATCACCGCAACGGCTCAACTACGGAAGTGGTTGGAGGTCCATCCTACAGCCCTTGCCTTGATCCAGGATCCGTGGATCAGGCAGGGCCGCATATGCGGTTTCTCCAATACTGGAGGTAAGCTAGTACATTGTACAGGGCCTGAAATACCTCGGACCTGTATTTATATTTCTAATAATCTACTTGTGCAACCTTTAACAGAATTCTGTTCTAGAGATCTATGTGCAATCTCACTACTGAACACGACTACACACCAGCCCAAGATAGTTGTCGCCTCCGCCTATATGCCGGATGGGGATATGCCGCCGCCTCCTGAGGAGCTAACGAGGTTGGTGAGCCACTGCGAGGGAACCAAAATGGAACTCCTAGTGGCTACAGACTGCAACGCACACCATCCGCTATGGGGCATGCAGTCAGAAAATGATAGAGGTAGGCATTTAGTTGAATACCTTTTTACTACTAATTTAAATATACTGAACGTTGGGACAGAACCTACTTTTGTCACCAAAAGGTCCAAAACTATTATTGACATCACACTAGCGACAGATGGAGTATGTAACACTATATCCAACTGGCATGTATCCAAAGAAGCATCTTGCTCGGACCACAGATGGATACTCTTCAACCTAGAGGTAAATACATCCAGCCCAACTCCTCGCAGGAAACCCCGCAAAACGAACCCCGCCTTATATAAGACGCTGATGGAGTCGTGTTTGACGAAGGAATCAGTTCCGGAGAAAATAATGGGAGTGGAAAATATTGAGAAACAGGTAACACGAGTCTATGACGTAATTAAAACCTGCTATCACACTGCATGTCCTCTTACCATTCCCCCCTCGGGCAAGCCAAAGGCGCAACCATGGTGGGGACCTGAACTAGAGAGGCTCAGGACTAAGGTTAGAAGACTTTTAAATCGTGCAATGAACACAGGCGCTGACTGCGACTGGGATCGTTACAAAGACTGGAAACAAAAATACAAGAAACGCATCAGATACAGAAGCTCTGGAAGCTGGCGTAAATACACTACTGGCATAGAATGCCAACATCAGGCTAACAGGGTAAGGAAAGTCCTCTCAAACCAGCCCAAACAAATACTGGGTACCTTACGCAGGCCAGACGACACTTTCACCGGCTCCCCGGAAGAAGCAGAGCGGCTCCTCCTGGAGACACACTTTCCTGACTGCAAATTTGTGCAGAACATGGAGTGGACGGAGGAAAGTACAAATGCTAATGAAGAAAACTGGGCAATAGCCTATAGGGTTGTCACGACCGACAAAACCAGGTGGGCTATTAATACATTTCACCCTTTCAAGTCGGCAGGGCCAGATGGGGTTTTTCCTGCCCTATTACAATGGGGGGGTGAGACCCTACTTGCACTGCTAACCATCATCTTCAGGGCGTGTCTAGCGCATGGATACGTTCCCAGAGGTTGGAGAGAGGTGAAAGTTATCTTCATACCTAAACCAGGTAAATGCGATTACTCTAATCCTAGATCATACAGACCAATCAGCCTCACCTCCTTTGTACTAAAAACATTGGAGAGGCTGTGCGAGAAAGAACTGAGGGAAAACTACCTCCAAAAATTACCCTTGCACCCAAACCAACATGCGTACAGTCAAGGTAAATGCACCGATTCTGCACTCCAGGCCGTGGTAAGTGTCATTGAAAGTGCAATATCGGATAAAGGCTTCTGTCTGGGTACCTTCTTAGATATCGAGGGTGCTTTCGACAAAACAAAATTCATCAAAATAAAAGAGGCCCTACAACGTCATGGAGTATGTACAACTCTAAGAAATTGGATTGGAAACATGCTTCAGGGTAGAATATTACTGCTCGTTGAGGGTGAATCGCAGAAGGCAATTGTAGCAAAAGGTTGCCCGCAAGGTGGCGTGATCTCGCCGCTTCTGTGGAATATGGTGGTCAATGACCTCATTACTGCCCTCAATGACCATCGCTACTACACGGTAGGTTACGCAGACGATCTCGCGATCCTGATACGCGGAAAGTTTGTCAATACTATATGTGAAGTTACGAACGCAGCATTGAGAATCGTGGAGAAATGGTGCGGAGACAACGGCTTATCAGTGAATCCTGCAAAAACTGAACTGGTAATGTTTACGAACAATAGAATCTTTGGAAACTACAAGCTGCCCAAGCTGTTCAATACTGAGCTCCAGCTGGCTAACGAGGTAAAGTATTTAGGAGTGATACTCGACAGCAAGCTCAACTGGGGCGCGCATCTAGATGCGAAACTAAGTACAGCCACCATATCCTTCTGGCAGTGCCGTAGAATGATAGGTAAGACGTGGGGCCTCTCCCCAAAAATCGTTCTATGGCTCTACACAGCAGTGATACGGCCCATAATATGCTACGGAGCTGTTGTATGGTGGCCTCGCACCAAACTCATAACGGCACGTAACAAACTACAGAGCTTCCAACGATTAGCATGTTTAGCTATCACAGGAGCCATGAGGACGACACCAACTGCAGCGTTAGAAGTTATGCTGAATCTCCCAGCCCTCCACCTATTCATAAGGCAGGAGGCAGCTTCTACAGCGGTAAGGTTAAAGACACTTCATCTTTGGAAAGGAGACTTGTCCCCCCAAGCGGAGGTTCTAAATGAGGTGATGGAAAAAGAACCAATGCTGCTGGCGGTAAGCGACAAACTTCCAAAGCAATTTGTTTTCGACAAAAAATATAAAATACAGCTTCATGAAGATCCAAACGAAGCCCTGAACACAAAGGACGTAAGGATCTTTACTGATGGCTCTAAGACTGGATCAGGTACAGGATACGGTGTATTCTCCGAAGATCTCAACATACAAATAGCCGCCCCTCTGGGTGCTCACAACACCGTCTATCAGGCGGAATGTATGGGTATCATAGCAGCGGCCTCAGCTACTCTTGTTCGAAAGGTAAAGAACTACTCCATCCGAATCCTCTCGGACAGCAGATCAGTGCTACAAGCTCTTCAAAGTCACTCTATCACCTCAAGACTTATCTACAACTGTCACCAATCCCTGATGGAGGTATGTAATAACAACAATAACGTAACTCTTCAGTGGATCAAAGGTCACAGTGGCTCCCGTGGTAACGATGCCGCTGATGAAATGGCCAGAAGAGGTTCGGAGATGGCTGCGATTGGACCAGAACCAATTGTCCCCCTTCCTACAGCATGGCCTACATCAGTCATTCGACAACACACGAAAGAGCTACATAACAAATACTGGATGGAGGTGAGTGGATGTAGACAGGCGAAACAAGCTCTCCCACACATAGATCGGAGACTGTCTCGTAAGTTAATGAATCTCACTCGCCCACATTTACGCAAAATTACTCATATTATTACGGGCCACGGCCCATTCAACAAACATCTGTTTAATGTAGGTGTTACTGACAGCCCCCTGTGCAGAGCCTGCCTGGAGGCAGAGGAGACGGCCGCCCACATTATTCTGGAGTGCACGGGTGTGACCACCTACCGGGCCAGACATCTGGGGTCACCGAGGACTCTCTCCGAAGTCATTGGTGACACCAGAGGTTTGATAAATTTCTTACAGGAGTTAGGGTGGCAAGACTAGCTGCCCACTCCCACACGCAAAATAGGCGCACAGTGACGTCGAGTTGCGGAAACAAGCCCGTGCCTTACAAGATACAAGATAGGTTTAGGAAGGCTACCTACACGTTAGAAACAAGTATCTATAGCCATTGATAATAACAATTTACGCTGTAGGTATACGCTTGAAACGAACTGCTGAGAAGGACTGAAAAAGATCTAATAAAAACATAAAACTCTTCGTAAGCCTTCAAGATAAGAAATTAGTTAATCGAATGATTTAAAATTAAATTATTTTCGACGATATAAAGATAATTTTAAGACGAATTGTTAGCTATACCCGATAACAAATTTCTTTTAAGGAATTCTTATCTTAAAGAGCTCAGATCAGCCTTAACAGTGGGTGTGGCCAAACATTAGAATATATTAAACAGAATCCTTTTCGTTAAGCGCCGGCTAAAACGCACTCCGTGTTACCGACATTTTATTTGTGAGAAGATTTATATCCTGCCAGGAATGTTCGGCATTTGTATCGACCTTGATTTTTTTACAAAAAGTTAATTGATTTCTTATATGTAACAGATAATAAATTGACCTTGAGTTGAAGTCAGAAAAAGGAGTTAAAGGTATAAATTCATGAGATAAAAGTTGTAAGAGTTAACGACATTGTTTCTTTAATGGATGACAAATAGATGTACAGATGTGTTGATTTTAATTGGATTCTCTGAAATATGAAGTATGAAATGTAGATTATTAATAGTGTAAACCATATCGCATATCATCGTATTTACTCTCTTATTTTTTATCGATACGCGTTATTCTAACTCTGTTTGTTTGTGTTACAAATTAACTCTACAAACACTATGTTTATTGAAAAAAAAAAATAGGCTATAAGAGATCACGATATAGGTTTAAAGAACTTTATTTCTCATAATAATTTAACATTCATTTAAAATGAGATACAATGACATTTTTATACATTAACAAAGACAGTTTTAACATCTGGGCCGTTGGATATAGAAGGCTTTACTAGTCACTTTAGTGAGGATATAATATGATTTTTTAGTTTGATTTTAAATATTTTCATACTATCACATAGTTATATGGTTCACATTACCTCTGTAGTAACAGTAAACATAAAGCGTGTAAAGTTATACTCATCTAGTTCAAAGTACAAACACAAATCTTGATAATTGGTGCAGTGCACTTTATTATCGGATGATTTTTTATCAAGAAGTATTTTAATAGTTTTAGGGCTTGTTTCACCGGTTGCTGATAAAGTTATCTGACACATTAGTTACTGATAGGCTTCTTTGGTAGTATGTAAAATAGGCCCTAAGGGACTGTTTTACATCAACTAATAAGTTACAGCTTTTGGATTCACAGGTTGCGAAAAGATATATTTGACAAATAAAGTACATGAGAGTGTTTTGGTGAAAAAGAAATATATATCATATACTTCAATCTATTGTATACCATTATACGTCAGATAGCTTTATAAGCAACCGAAACAGGCTCTTATTCTTATTATAATAATCTTAACTTAACTTTTCTTATTCATCAAGGAACACCATAGCTTCAGCGCCTCCTACAGTAAATATTACATCATGGAAGCTCAATTTCCTTCCTTCTACAAAAAATATAGGTAAAACTGTGAGAAACTGCGGACTTGACATTTCCCTCCCTGCTTCTTTAAGTATTCTCTGTATTCCTTTGTCACATTTACCATGATTCCTATACCCCTCGAATGCCAACGTATCTTATGAAAGCCGTTCCCAAGCTGAAAAATAAATTTTAGAAATATTTAAAGTTTTCTATTGTTTAATATTTGTTCAAGGTAAATATGTTTTAATATATTTTAATGTTAGGCATTGATAATGAAGACCAAGGCGTGTTTGAAACAGATTTCCAAATAGCACGCGAGGCCGTGAGAGCTTCAGTACCCCGTTAGCCTTATCGAACTGATAATGTTGTTTGCGATGTCTTCTATGGTTTTCCTTTTGTTTCCACAATGATTGTTATGTCACATAGAAAACTCACGGTGTTGACGCACGAGCCTCGGTTACTTTGAACGTTTTTGATACTAGACTTCTTATGTGGTTACGCTCATCATTGCTCAATCTATGTGTCGTAAAGCAATGTTATTTGGTATATAATCTTCATTGATTAGCAACTGTCTAAAATTTTAAGATTTTTTTTTTTAAATAAATCAGCCGATACTAATATAAACTGCAGCCAAAACGAGGTCCAATCCATATTGATGCCAACGGACGCGAGTACTATTCACGCTGGTTTCTTTTAAATGGAATTATGAGTCCCTCCTCATGTATCGATAGAACGTAAAGTCTTCTGTTCCGGTTGTTTAATAAACACCTTATTGCGGTCCTTAGTTGATTACTCTCTTGGCAGGAAAATGATCAGACTACTCGCAATGGAACAGCGTGGTGATTTAGGTCAGCATCAACCCGTCTCCTATCGAGAACAGAAATTTACCAAAACAGTAGGACATTTAGGGATAGATTCAGTTAAGTTCAATTAAGATTTACTTGTTAAATAAGTATAATTGACTTGTTAAATAAGAATTATGGACCTTCAGGTTTTCTTAAACTTAAATACGCCATGGAGAGAACGGTTATTTAAAAAAAAAATAGAAAAAATAAATATTAAAACAACAACAATATCAAAGCGATGCCACAATTAATAAAGTAATAATTCAAATGATACCACACATTTTCATTTAGTAAACCAAAAAACTCACAATTGGTCTAGTCATTCATGGCTAACAATGGGTAACCATAGTAACAGAGCCAGTTCCGTCTGTCCGCGCCGCCGACGCACTGTAATCTCCTAAACTTTGCATTCCTCACATAAACCGTGGTGTGAAAAAAATATCTCCAACACGGTTCACTGTGTATGGGTTCTGTATATTTGGTTATATTCTTAAAATATATAAACAACTCTCCGAGTTGTCCGAGAGTCCGAGTTGAAGTTTTGTTATTTTTCTAAGACGTCAGTTGAGAAATACTAAGTTGCATGTATAATAGTAACTTGCATGAATATTATAAATCTGACGTTTAAAATAAATCTTTTTATATATATAATCCTTTTGTGCGTGTGTATATGACTGAACTCCTCCTAAACGGTTGGAGTAACTTTGATTTTTGTGTGTTCAAGAGGATTTAAGAATGGTTTAGATTCAAAATTCGGTCCACACAATCTTTTTTTAATTTTATTTATTTATAAGAAAATCACGATAGCGTCACCTCTTTTTTTAGATTTTTTTAATGTCACGGCTGACGTTCGTGAGATAGGATTTTCATTCAAGAATATAAAATTTTATTATTATAAGAAAGCATATGTTATAAAACCTGAAAGAAGGGCTATTTGGTTATTTTGTATGCAAACAATTTATATTGAGCTGAATATTGTATTTTTTTTTTGTTTCACAGAGAAAAGCACTTACGTATTTATTTCATTATTACCATTAAAAATATAGAGAGTACACTATTACAATAACTTATTTTATAAAAAATTTCATCAAAACGGTCCAGATTGCATGAAGTATCTTCAATGATACAGCTTATTCAAAAATTTTTGCAATTTTCGGATTTAAGACGTGTGTAGAGTACAACGTCTGTCGGGTCCGGCTAGTAATTACATAAAATAATAACAACAAACAAAAAATTACTTCAAGGATATCTCAAAATAGTTGTACAATTTATAAACCTGAAAAGTTGTACACAAAACACGGGGTCCAACAAGAGCGTCAATATTTATCCACAAGTATACCACCGAACCCTAAACTGGCCGCGATACTACATATAATGCTTACCTATGAATAATAAGATCAAATAAAAATAAAAAAAATACTTCGAATTCGAAGCACAATCGTGTAAGTATGTAGTAGACAAACCATTATGTTCATACAATGCAATAGTTTCGTATGATTCGTCCCGTTCTGACGTCGCGCCTTCACAAAGACGTATTTTTTTCTCTCGTTTCATTCAAATGAATTAACATTTAATGTTCTCGAGACTCCGGACAGTCAGATGTGAGGACATCTAAGAGAACGTACCCATACTACGTATCCGTTCAGGAGGGGGGGGGGAGTGTCTTCAAAAAATTCAACGCTTGGTCATTGGGGCGAGGGGGTATTTTTAGATTTTCGTCACGTAGTCATACCCTCTGGAGAAATCTCGCGATTTTTCGAGCTATAATCAAATACGGCTCGCAGCGTTTAGCGCTTTTTAAACTCTACTACTACTACAGATACTACGAGTGGTCACTGAGGAGGGGAGTGAGGGGATTAATGATTGTAAAAAATGGGTAACGCAGTATGGCTACTTACCATATTTGATAATTTTTTGATATTTCTGTAAAAAAATATATTGAGAACTTTAACCCGATTGCTAAAATATAATATGTTATAACACTTAAAAAATAAAATATTTATTCATACCGATTATCCGACGGCAGACAGAGTGAATGCTAATAAGTAAATTACTATAATTGAGCTACGCACCAATACAACGATACGCTTTACTCATATTCCTGAATTATTATTTAAAATTGAATACGTAGGTGATTAGCAATCAACAGAAGCGGGAGACTGCCATAGCAACGTCTCAGCGTGCTCCGACCTTCACCTTGGCATAACGGCTTCGTCTGGTAGGGAACAAGTTACCGACCAAATACCGAGACGCAATAGACCACGTATGACGTAGCCTTACATACACATCCAAGGAAACTTTTGCACGGTCGACTATTTCATTTATCTAAAGCTAAATGTCAATGTATAAAGAACGTAATAAATCTATGAATTAAATAAAAGAAGCACGGAGAGCAGCGTAAACGGCAAGGGGGTACTACAGGGTATGTTTCTGGGGCATCTACTTCATAAGGTGACCCTTTGAAGGGCGGCCTTTATTCTCTCGGGCGTTGTTTACACGACTTCTTGTTCATCGAGAGGGGTAATCGAATCACTATTCAAATGCCACGGAGGGGAAATCGTTCGGGAAGCTATAAGGGCTTTTTTATGTACGAGTAAGCGTAATTACAGTGTTATCTTGGGTTGATTTATTAATTTATAATGTAAGGTTATTGAATTATATACCTAATTTGCAATTCAAATGGGAGTAAGCGGTATCTATTTTAAATTATCGGAAAAATTAAAATATATAATCTCGTGATCAGATCAGCTTAATTTTTCTTTGTAATTCGGTGAACATCTGATCTTTTAAAAAAATATGAATATTAAAGATTAGAAATGAAGCAACAGATGACAATGATATCCACTTGGAATGACATCGAGTAGACTTCGAGTTTTAGCGAGGGGACAATGAACCGTAAGGGTGGTTTTTAAATGAATATTCTATGTGTTCATTAGCATAATCGCATGACAACCTGTGAACGAGGCGCGGGCGTGTCTTCGACTAAAGAAACTAATAAAAATGCGCCTTGCTCAAAAAATAAATAAAAAATCATACAAAAAACGCTTGTTGTGACGATGTATTATTTGGAATAGATTGTATGATGCCAATGGGTCTATAATAATTTTATGATGAACGTTTAGTGTTTGCTCATATTTTTGTAATATTTTGTGAGACCGCGTTCAGCAACAGTCAGTTGTTTTTTATTTCAAATGAAAAGTATTGACCTCATTAACCTTTGATACTTATCATTAATTAATATCCTGTACAATAATAAAATGTTTATTAATGGAATAATAATAGTCATTATTGACATAGCAAAACTTTAGATGTTAAAATTACATACATTTACTTGTTTTGAGTTTGTAGTCTTCCTCAAATATCTAACAAAAATATACACTTTTTTTTAAATTCTTAAAGCTTCTAAGATATTGATATCTATTGATATATGAAGATATAAATAAACTCCTATTACATTTGTATAGTTCTCAGTGTATGTTTATCGGTAATAATGTCAACAGTTATTACTTAGAAACTTTACAGACAACTCCGTTAGTTTTATTATATCTATACTTATCACAAAACTGACTAGTAAGGTCCAATTCTGTACATTAAAGATATTCAGTTTTTCTTTAGTCGATGAAATGAAGGTCAAAGTGTATTTTTTTATTCTTGTCTATTTGTCTGTCAGTCTGCATCTTGGCCGCGACTTCACGGCACGACAATGAATAACAGAATGAATTTGAATGAAACTAGGCACGATTTGAGTCCATACTATGAACAAGGACACTAAGTATTTTTTTTATCTCAAAATTCAGTAATGTTGCCTTGGGAGAGAGGATGTACCTAATTTGGTGAACTCAATAAACACTGTGTTATTGTGTTTTGATTATTGTCGTCAGCTTATTAAGTATTATGTATGTGTGTATGTATGTATGTTTGTATCTGTTTATGATGTATGTATTTGAATTATTTGCTCGTGTATATAATAAAACAATTGTTACTAACGTTATCTTATTTTAGGTTTTTTTTTTAAATGAATTTTTTTTTTGCACACCTACAAATGTCCGCTCTTGTACGTCCTAAGGTTGGCTAGTAGAGAATGTTTAGCTTTAGCATTAAACTCGCCTTTTGTACAATTCTTTAATGTATTGTGCAATAAAGTAGTAATAAATAAATAAATAATGGAACTCAAAATGTGTACAGCTTGAGCATTAAAAAAATCTACACATTAACTTGTTTCCCATATCCTTATTCAAAATGTAGTTAAGGTTATTCAAAGGAATCGTATTTTAATTTAATGTTATAATTAAGGCAGTTTGCTTCTGAACTGTTTGGGTCGATAAGGTATAAGTTATATACAAGTTTTATCATATTATTTTTATTTTATTGCTAAAGTTTTAGGTGGTCTGAGTTATCAAAGATTGGGGTTCTGTAGTATTAAATTGTTAAGTTATAAATAAAATTTAATTTAATTTTCACTAATTTAGAAAATTATGGATAGCAGTGTTTCTGATATCTAAACTAAAACAAATTGTAGCCGGTAGATATCTAATAAATATTTCTTAATTTTTCACTTCTTTGGCTTTAATATTATTATTTTTCTTGCAGTTCCACTATTCTGTACGCAAATAATTAAATTATTGACCGTACAATACTTTAAAATGTAATTCGTTTAAATTATAAAATTTGAAGTGAAACAAGTATAACCTACGGAACATACATTCCAAGTTTCTTATTTAGAATTTCATTTATCTTTTAACAAGGCTCGATGAGGCCACACACACCTCTGCAAATTCTCTGAGGTCCTTAACTCCGTAACATTGTTTCGTCAGGGCGCATTAGGATTGCTACGTCTTTATTTACATTTTCGTTATAACTTAAAAATGAAAATTTATCACTCTAAGAACATTCTTTGGACATCCACACTCGGGACACCATTACGAGGGCATTATGTTTTTTAAATAAATTTTCCATTAAAGAGGTTTCTTAAACCATTCTCATAACTGTACATTGGGACGTCAAATTGACATTTTTCGGACAAAGACGTCATTTAAATTATTGTCGAGTGCAATCTTTGTAAATTTTTGTGTATAAATAAGTGTATTTCAACATATCTTTTTTATAAGTTAAATGGAACAATTCGTTAATAAAAATAGTTTTCGAAATCTGCGAGAAAGTGAATCAAACGAATTTCATTTAGAATCACATATAATTGAATTAAATGATTTAAATCAAAGAGTCACCCACAGTGATTGTGTTACAAGTAGTGTAAAAAACAATAGCATTGATAACATTATTCAAAGTTATAATACAACTATAAAAGGAAATAAGTATTACTTGAATAGGTATATAGGTAACCATGCCTTATTTGCAACCAATTTAGAATATACACATTCCGTTCAAAGTTATGTAACTAAATATAAAGAAAACGAAAGTAAGTGTAATAGCGAAACAAAACAGAATAATAATAATAAAATAGATAATGAAATCATGAATAATGAATACAGAAATAAATTTACGTACAATATGTACGACAAAGTCCATAAATTACCAAGGGATGAAGAGAGGTTGACATCAAATGAAAAGATGTTTCATGACAAAACGACATATTGTCGTCCGGTAATTAATTATTATAATGAAGAATTTATATACAAAACAATGGAAAGAAACGCTAGACTGAAGCGGCTAGTACGAAAGCTGGCAATTGCTAGACAAAGAGAGAGAGAAACGGTAAGCTGGAATAATTTCATAAATGATATTAAAAACAAACATGGAATAAACCCTGAAAAATCAAGCCCGGTAGATGAGTCTGAAGGGTATATTACCCCTGAAATTATCAATGATTATTATAATACTAAGTTTTCATGTGTACAGTCTAGACCTTGTAAACATTTATTACAAGAATTCTATGGAATAAATGATGGATGTCAGTCTGATTGTACATATTATCCACAGTTTAACGAAGATAATGTAAGACATGATCTTAGGAAATATTTACCACATGAAAGGAATCCATATTGTTATCCCACTTCTTCACAAGGCAGATTAATAATCATGGAGCGAGAGAGAAGATTAAAACGATCTTTAAGAAATTGGCCCTATAACTTAAGTGATAAAAATGTAAACATTAAAAGTGAAATAGACAAGAAATACGATGGTGCAGCAAATACCAAAACACGTATTAAAAATTCAATTCATAAATTTAATATTTCACACAATCGGACCACAAGTTTTGATAGACAGGCATCAGTCCAAGCAGATACAAAGTACTATCCTAATTTAAATAGTACTACGCATCAAGACAAAGCTACTTATAAAATAGATGACTCCATTGATAGCAAAAATGAAACTTATAAAAAAGTTGAAACGTTACAAGAGACGTATCAAGAGCCTAAAAATTATTTAAAGAAAATATCATTAATAAATATAGATACTAAACTAGAAACACTCATTGAATCAATAAATACATTTATCGATGAAATAAAATCGAACAAATCTAAGAGAAAAAAAATTAAAGAATATTGTTTGAAATGCAAAAATAATAATAATTGTCAAAATACAAATCTGTTAGTAAGCGATTCGATCAATAAATTGAAAACAGTGAAAATAATTGACAAAGCTGATAATTCTGAAAATACATTTTACGTTTCCAACTTGAATAAAAAACGGTCTTCAAAAATAAACGAATTATTCCAAGAAGAAAACGTGCACAGCTCGAAAAGCTTGCAAATAAATAATATGTGTACAAACAAACCATGTTCAGTACAAATCAGTTTCGAAATTCCAACAAAAGATTGTTCAACTGAAGTAACAAGGTCGCTTTCCAAACAAAACACTTCATCTGATAATAAAGATAGCTGTATAGAAGAAATATCGACGCCGGGATACATGCCTCTACAACGAATGACGATCGCTGTGAACACGGATCCTCTAAGTTTTTTAGGTCTTTTACAGATTTCAACAGACACATTCAAACGTTTACTATCGTACGTTCCGAATTTTGACTACTATTCATATTTATCACTACTCCAATTTCCTGTATCTCAGAGAAAAATTGAACCGCATTACGTTTGTAATATCTGTGGCGCAGATTTCAACAAACCGTCGAAACTAAGTGATCACATCCGAGATCACAATCTGGGGAAGACGAAGTGAGTAGATATGTTAACGTAACTGAATTAGGTCTTTATTTCATGCTCAGTGATTATCACTTTAATTTGTGATCTTTAAATAAAAATTATAGGTAAAATGATAACATTGTTTAAATCTTAAACATTGCCATATTTTCTTTGAACATATTTTTAGTGCCACGAGACTTAATAAACCATCAGTGCTATTCAAATAACAAGCCGGCTTTGTAAAGTTTATTATCTACATATATTTTTTTCTCAGAGATTGCTGCGTTTGTCGCCACGTCTTAGACACGACCAGGAAGATTTCTGGCCTATTCAGATGTCGGTACTGCGGTCAACTGTTCGCCCGAGCATATTGCTGTGAACTGCATCAGGAATCATGCGCTAGAAGACTTGGAAGACGCCACGATGTGTCTTCAAGCCTTATGATGTTACGATGATATATTATAGTAATTGCTTTCTAATTTAACAGTTAATTTTGATCTGTGGTTAATTTTTGAAATATCCTTATAATAGGACCCATCTTTATATTCGAATTATGATATTTGACTTATCTGTAGCTCTGTAATTCTAAAGATTCTAGAGTCGAACCTCCTTCTAACTCTCACATATCTTGAAAGCTTAATATAGAAACTTTTTTTTTATATTTGAGCATTTCATATTTATTTCAATAGAATTAGAGCGTCGAATGGATGAGGTTAAACTTCTTCGTCGGGGGCGCCTTAAAAAGGTATTGTTTTGATTAAGTTATAATAAATATTATTTGCGTTTTCTCGCCTCGCCTTAATAATTGAACAAAGTCCGAACGAATGAATTTAATTACATGAATTGGGTTTAAAACGATATCGATATTTAATAAAGCTATTAATTTCGATATGGTCATATAAAATAAAGATCTTGTGAATCGTTGCGATAATTTAATTTTAAAATGCGGTTTTGATGTATTTGTTTGTTTACTTTCATAAAAGAGGATATTAAATTAACTTGTTTACTTACTCTTAATCGTTTTTATGTCTCAAAGATTTTTATACAATCTATCTTTATTATTATTGTTTATAGATGTAATTTAAATAAGATTTTTTTGGTTGTTTTGGGATATTTAATACTTTTGAGGACACTGTCATATTATAATGCGATGCTGGTGTAAAATTTTAAATAGACTGATAGAAATTGTAGAATAAATGTTGGACAGAAATTTTTGTATTAACAATTTGACGAAAATGCGAAGTAACTATGTCGCGACATCTATAGTAATGTAACTAATCTTATAATCACTAATATGTGTTTTTAAACGCATATTTTTGTTGGACATATTGCCAGACAGTATAATCAGGTATATTGAAGAATACGTAAGCAGTCGTTAGAATGCATATAATGCTTAAAAAATAATGAAACATGATTTATTTCATACTTTGCGTAAATATTCGATATATATTTATATATATGTATTATTTATATGTATGTTTATTTAAAAAAAACGTATATCAGTCGGTTCTTACCTAAACCACAAAAAAGTTGCCTACCTTAGGAGCGGAGACGGTCATGTGTGTATGTTAAACATAATTATTTATTTATTTATTTATTCTATAGTGTGCCAAGTGTTCTTAAGTGTATGTTAGGCATTCTGTACGAAAACTGAATTACGCTTTTGCGGTAACTATGTACAGAGACTGTTTGTCTCGAGTGTAAGTTAACGCTAATTTTTAAGTTTTCTGATCATCTCTAGTTTTCACTTTTGTTAGAATTGAAATTCTAGTAAATTGATTTATTGTCATTGACTAGAGATGACATTGACGACCGTTCTGGTGTAGTGGTGCGAGTAGTCGCCTCAACGCCGACGGTCGCAGGTTCGATTCCCGCTCGGGGCCGATATTAGTATTTGTACAAATATTTGTTTCCGGTTTGGGTGTATGTTCTTGTGGGTCTCCCCACCGTGCCTCGGAGAGCACGTAAAGTCGGCGGTCCCGATTGTTGTCATAAACACCTGATAGCGATCGTTACTCATGATATGGAAAATGATCTGCCAATCCGTAGGAGAGCATCGTTGTAGATTATGCTCAAACCCTTCTCCTATATGGAGAAAATGTCTTTGGCCAGCAGTCGGTTGTTTACAGGCTGATTCGGTTCAGTTCAGAAACGACATAGCCATGTTAGAGTTGTCGTGACACATTTCAAAACAATTCCTACCTCGTTTACTCAAAACGATTCAATAAATTACAATAAATAAATTACACGTTTCGAGATAAAAAGCATCCAGTTTCATAGCTTGTAGTATCAAATTATGACAAGTTTCATTTAAATTCATCTGGTATTTTTGGCGTAATACGCGGCTAAGCTTTCTTTTAAGAATTTTTTAAACATGTTTAACATACATGGTCATCTTAACTTAATGTCTGTGTTTTAGGTAACAGCCGAGTGATACATCTATTTATATTTTAAGTAAATTTACATAATACATATATAATCATGATTACCTGTACCTATAAATATTACACTCATACTTGGGGTGGGAATCGGATTCACAACCTTCGAACAGAAACCAGGTCCACTGACAACTACGCCGATAGGCCAGTCTTACAGAGCAGATAGAAAAAAAAAAAAACATTTTTTGATTTAGTATTGAATACAGAGTAAACTCATTTTTTTTTTCAAAAAGCAAAATTGGACCTGTTACACATTCGATTATAAGTATAAATAAGATTATTTAGTTTTGATATAACAGAATACAATGCTATGTATCGTTATTAAATTGGAGACTTAAAATTGTAGGATATTCTAACGCAATTTCGCCTGGGGGTTAAAAACCTATTATACATAGACTCTATAAGAAAAAAAAAAATGAAGACCGGTCAGTATTTCCCAAGAATAAACATACATAAGAAAATACACACTGTTATTATATATTTTATTTTATTGTCAAGGATATATCGCAATATATATTTCGTAGTAAAACTAGTACAGTAGCATATTAACAGTGGTAAAAGTAGTTAAAACGAAATGTTTTCTCCTGTGCTAAATGATACTGCGTTGACATTTATAGCAAATGTCCCACTACCATGAATCGTAGCATGATGTAGAGATGTAGAGTATATGCTAAATCTGGACAATTCAGATTTCAAATGGACATTTTCAATGAACTATAAAACCAAATTCGTTAGATTTTAGATTTGATAAAATTAAAAAAAAGCTCATAAATTTTGTAACAGAATACACTGATAACTAGTACAATACTATTTATTTTATATATTTGTATATAATTATGTTGAATAAATATTTAATCTCGTACATGAGTTACGGTTCCGTGTGTCCCTTCGCATTTTAATTTCACGGGATAAAGGGACGAAGGTAGAACGTATGTCCTTTGTGGTCGCCGCCCCATCCATCATAGTTGTTTGCCAGATTTCGTGCGGCCATTATTGTTAAATGGGCGTAAAATTCTGTCGATACATCTCAATGGGTATCCCGTATTAGGGATAATTAAGCTGGGTATGGTTGGTGTATGTAATGGCATTACTGCTAAATATGATAATACAATTGTCAATCAATATGTTACGTGTTTGTTTTGTACCGTGACTTCACCCTCATTTGTCTTACTCGTACACAATTCATTTGGTATTTTGACATTATTAAAATAAAAAAAAAACTTTTTATTATTTCTAAATCGTATACAGTACATTGTGGTTGAGTCTTCCCAGTGAGTAGTCATAGACACTCGCATAACACAAATACACACGCCTAGATTATGACACGTATAAGTATGACCTGTAGAAATATATGTCGTGAGCGGGGTCGAAGCCGACCACCGCGACTGCTGCTCCGATAAGTCATTTTTTAATTGTTATTGCGAAGCTCCTGATAGTTGCAGCATAATAATTTACACCAAACACTTTCTTAAATAAATGGACGAACGTTGATAGATGTTCAAATTATATTAGTAAATTATATACTAATATAGTTCTAACAACTACAACTACTACTACCTACTAATTGATGAGCATAAGAAACATAGAGTCTTTTAAAACGATAGAGTTCTTCAAAACTTTTAAAACACTAGTCACCATTTCATTCAGTATTCATAATTCGATATTTCGCAAAAAAATAAATTACAAGCTAAAGCATTGTTTACAATATTGCAGTGATAAATCACTTTATATTAGTCCGTCGGGTTAAGAAAGAAATACAAAATATCTGTCCTAGGCTGATAGTTAATAGTTAACCGACGTGTAACGGTATCCAACATATAAAAGTTTATCACATACCTATATTTCTTTTTCACCATCGAACTCCATTTTATCTCTCAGATATTTCTATTCGCAGCCTGTGAATCCAAATAAGATGAAACGAAATAAGTTGAAGTTTATTAAGAAGTGTAACCGGTCCTAAAGTCTTCTTTTACCTCCAGCTGATATAGTTCAGCAGTAACTTATGTGTGAGATAAACTTTATCAACGACCGGTAAAACGGATATTTACTCTCGTAATTGTCAATCAGTTAAATTAGTTCCATCTATCGAACAAGTTAGTTGTTTAGGTGAAATTGTAAGTATGAGTATTGTGCGAGCGACGGACGTGGGAAGATGAGACGATAAAAATAATGTAAAACATGAATTGATTTCTATGTTTGCGTTATCATAGTTTCTCTTTTATTGCGCGCTTTGCGTTTGTTCAAATTGAATTTAGTTTTGATTTTTTTTTCTTTTTTTAAGAAAAAAAAAATATATCAATCCTCTTTGGTAATAACTAGCTGTTGATAAACTAGCTTTTAATGTGATATAATTGGATCTTATATATTTGTTTTTGTTTTACAATTATCAATAGTTTTTAAGCCGTAAAACAATTTTTTTCGTAATATAGGAACACTGTCCTTCAAATACGGTATGTATAAAATTTTTTTAAGTATGCTTAATATATATATATATATATATATATATATATATATATATATATATATTTTGTAATATATAATATTATTAATCTAAAATATTTATCTAATTTTAAATGTTAGTAGCGACATCTGTTATTATTCGTGGTTAGTTTTTTTGTCGGTGTTGCAATGATCATGGCGTTTGCAATATTGCCGAAATATCGGGAGCTCAGAATGACACGAGAAACATGGTAAATATCCCGTTTTACGTCTTGACAATATTTGTTAATGCGAATCATTACACCTATACTATTCCAATTTATATAGTTCACGGTAATTCAACGTGAAATTCATATTAAATGTGAGCTAAAGTGGCAAATTATAGTTAAGATTCAACCGTTTACTGGGACAGTATTACCGACTGCCATCATGGCGACCGCGTAGATCGGGCATGAAATTAAAATATCAGTTGTAACTAACTCAGTTTCTGAACTATTAACCGACGAAAAAGAGGAGGTTATGTTATTGACCTGTATATTTCATTTTATATATACGTATATTTTAGAATTAAGTATGATTTCAATGATTGTAAAACTCGCGATCGTCAGCGCAACAGCCTGTTGCTGTGACTACTGAACTAACTAATCAACTCCATACTTCGTTTGACTTTTGAAATGTTATGAAAAATTGTTAAATTCAATTTAAATAAATACTCAAACAATTGAATCATTAATTTTCTTTATCTATATGACTGTTATTAATTAATCGAGAGTCAACATGCATAAATACCGGTGCACAAACGCATTCAAAATTTCCATGTGAAAAAAAAAAGCTATCACTGTCAAGCCAATACACCTGCACTACAATCTAAAATAAAAAAAATAAAAAATAGAAACAGAGGTTCTTTGACGTATTAATCATTCAAAAACAGAAGTTTCTTCGATACGTACAAAAAAAAAAAAACAATATTTGTCATTCTAATCTCCACAGTAAGGCCCGATACATATTGAATGTGGTATCGCAATCATTACTAAATTTATTTTATTTAGGCTTTTAAATGACTTAACTGAATTAGCCTGTAAATGTCCCACTGCTGGGAAAAGGCCTCTGAAGGCCTGGAGCTGAATACACCAAGCTTTTGCACTCCGACTTGGTGGATAATTTCTCTACCTTGAGCAACGGTCGCTACTTCTTGGTTGTTTTAACAATCCTGTCTGTGATAACAACCGGGACCGACGGCTTTACATGCTCTCCGAGTTACAGCTGGAAGACCCACAAGGATACACCGAGACCATAACCAATTATTTGAACAAATACAAATATTTGCTCCGAGTGTAAGTCGAATCCGCGACCACCAGCATTATGGCGACTACTCGCTACTACACTAGAACTGTTGCCAACGGTACAAACCGTCACTGTACAAATAATTTGCAGTTAATCTGAAGCTATCACCGATTCTGAATATAGATTCTGTTGAGAAGAATCGGCGAAAAACTCAACAGTTACTCTTTAATAATTAGTCGATACGTATTTTAATAATTATGAATTTCATCATGTATCTCACACGAACGTCAGAGTTACTAAACCCACACATTTTTATCATCATCATCATCATCATCATCATCAAACTCAACAATTACTCTTATAAAAAATTGTCAATATAATCTATCTAAATGTTTTGTATTTACACGGCCCATTCTAATTAATATTTTACGCCGAACTCTAAAATAAAAGAAGTCGCGCGAAACCGTGTTCCGTGTGTGAACGCCTTAAGGTGCACCTTGCGGCACGTGCGTAATCTTATCAATTGTTTGTCCACCCTCGTTATCACTCCCGGGGGTTTCGATGACGCCCCACGTACATATTCATTGATAACTTTTTTAATCGCTACATATTAGCACGCGCTGGCTGATATCTTGAACACCTGGTAATGAAGATCAAGAGTGATTTCTATGATGAAGTGGTGCGAAAAGTTCCATTAACGTCGAAAGTCGTAGGTGGTTCCGAAAGGATATTTATATTTCTATAAGCTTTTGTTTCTGGTCTGGGTGCTTGTCTATTTGGGTTTCCCCAGCATCCCTCGTAGCGTAAAGCCGTCGGTTCTGGTTGTTAGTATAAACACTTGCTAATTATCGTTACTCTTGGTAGGAAAACTATCCACACAATCGCAGAAGAGGGCCGTGGATTAAGCTTCAAACCATTGACGCCGAACCAATTGACTGTCCGTTTGGTGGAGTTAACAGTTCCCTGCTTTCTGCTCCAAGGCTGTGGTGTATTATTTATATATCATGTATATATGTAAATAAATTTAAAATAAATATCTAAATTAGTCCGCTGTTATCTAAAACAGAGGCATTAAGCTGTCAACCTTAGGAACAAACGACGATTTGTGTGTTAAAAAAAGAAAAAATATATATATTAAATGACATGGCGAAGAGACATTAGTCATTTAAAAAACTAACAGTATATCACTTAGTAAATAATATAAATTTAGTTATATGTCTTGCGAAATTAAATTATTAATAAGAATTTATCGATTGCATTAAAACAATTAAAAATAAAAAAAGCCGCTGCGCAACGAATATCTGAATAAGATTAAAAGGATGTCAGCAATGTCATTTCCGTCGCTGTACTGGTGGAGTTGCACCGGAACTGACTCAGGACTCGAACCCGCTGAGCGGTATTTAGTAGCCACTTGATATCTTAAAATGTTTTAGTGTAATAAAAATCAAAATCTCTATTCAAGTAGGCATCAAAAACAATTTTGATCGCCAATAAAGTAAATTTTCTTTCTTTCATTAATTACAGTTAATGTGAATCTACCACCAAGTCGGAATGTAGATTCTGTTCAGAAGTATCGACAAGAAACTCAAAAGTTAATCTTTTAAAAACAGTCAATAACATCAGTCAAACGCTATGAGCTCAGTCGTATGTCCTGCACAAGGAATTTATATCATAACTGGAACGCTCACTTAATAAAATTGTATATTCAAATATGCATCTTGAAATAACTACCATTAGGTTGACATTTGTTTCCAATATGCAAAGTGAAAAAATCGTTCCGAGCATTTCGTTGACTATTGGTCTTTTGTCTCTTTCTTACGAGTTGCTTTAAATCCATGGTAGAAAGAGATGCAATCCTTCTCTTAGGAACGTTTTTTGAGTGGACGTTCGCATTACAGTTTGTATATTAATTCCTTGGTCCTGCATGACAGCCACTACTACTAAACCTAGACTTTGTCTCTAGATCTTTGTCTAAATGACAAGTATATCGTATATAACTATATAGTATAATCTTGTACAGAGTAATATGCTTTGGATGTTAAAGTGTTTTCAATATAAACTTTAAATTTTTTGATTGGTAATTGTATAATCGCTTCTGGGATATGCGAATACTATGGTATAAAAAAGATGTGTACATTGCAAAGTAGGAAACTTAGTCATAATTTTATAATTACTTCTAGTGTTGATACTACGTTTGTTGTAGTTTCTGTTAAAACAATCAATATTTTTAAGAATATACATAATATTGTTATAAATATACTGTCACGCAGTTGTATCTATCTTAGGTACTAAGAACATCCCGAAGTAATACTCGAGTTTCAAGATCATAAATGAATTATAAGAATTTAAAAAAAAATTTATTAACATTAAAATAAATAATAAAATTATAATATAAGTATGGTTATTTGTATATAAAATAAATATTTTAATTGTCTAATTAAAAGGTCTGCTAATTGAAAATGTTCGAATCTTTAAGAAGAATCTTAGATGGTGGGCTGACACAAATTAAACAACATGGTGGCTCCTGACATTATTGCGTTTGAACAAGAATACAAATTGAAATCGCTTAGACGCCGTATTGACACAGTGGTACAGGTACTAGCTGTTCCTCTAGCGGTCGCGAGTTCGATTCCCGCTCACGACAACTGTTTGCACAAACTGTGCATACGTTTATTCTAGTCTGGGTTCGTTTAGAGTAATATTACATTATAAAATTTATCCAAAACGTATTTTTGGGATTGTGGAGGGAGTATTAATTTTAATATTGCTTTCTTTCATTCAAGCCTTCTCTTAGAGTAGTAGTATTTTGTTCTTTAAAACATTCTAGCTCTAACAGTACTATTCAAGGTATTTTAAATTAAGATCTAGTGGAAAAATAAGGACAACGAAACATGACATCAGAGGTTAGGGACGATTAGACATAATTGCCAATTGTCTAGCTTGGAAGTGAATCTGTATCCTCCGAGTAACGGAAGCCGATGCAAATGACTCCGCGTCGCCGCGATCACGTCACATACACATGTTATCTACCCATGACGAGAATATAATCATATAAATGTATTGATATTAGAAAAATTTGAGTGAAATATGATCTTGTTTGACTTTTTGTAGTGGATATTTTTTAAATTACATCTACTTAAAAATATTTCATCATTTAAAAGGTTAAATCATATAGATATGTATTTATTTAATTTTTGTACAATTATATTTAATTTATAACAGTATATTAAACAAAAGATGACCTTAAATCTATGCAGCCTTATCTCTCAACCAACCTTGGGGTGCTTTGATTTTTTAATTTTTTTTATTGAAAACAAAATAAAAATGAGATTTATGTATATATAAAACTATACTATAAATACATCACTACATATTATAAAACAAAGTCCTCCGTCGCGTCTGTCTGTTCCCGATAAACTCGAAAACTACTGCACGGGTTTTCATGTGGTTTTCACCAATAGATAGAGTGGTTCATGAGGAAGGTTTAGGTACATATAAATACGCCAAGCGCAGCCGGGGCGGGCCGCTAGAGTTAAATAAATAGGACAAACAACGATAGAATAAAAATCATGACAAAAGTATATTCTTTCAACTTGGTGATGAATAGTTACGTAGCATTTGTTGTATTAGGTAAAAGGTATTTATTCTCTCAGATGTGAGATCTACAAGCAATTAATACAAATCCATACGGATCCATCAACGGAATACAAATCACATTATTTCGAATGAAAGTTGTAAACAATAGCAGATTGTGTCTGTCCTTAATTATCGTTGTATTGTTCGAAATTTGATTTAAAACATTGTTTTCGGAAGTCGATGATATTTCTATAGATCATTTTATTTTATATTGCATATGATTTTATTAGTTAGTTTTATTTTATTTGTAGCTCCTGACATTATTGCATTCGAACAAGAATACAAACTGAAATCGATTCGACGTCAGCTTGGCGCAATAGTAACTGACTGATGTGCTAGCGGTCGCAGATTCGATTCTGTTCTGTGCTTCTGAATCACAGAACTTTATCATACTTATTGGCTTCTTGAATTTAATTTAATTTTTTTGTTCAATTTGATTGTATCCATAAAGTCTGTGTACCTATGTCCATTCACATTAAGACAGTTATTCACATACATACTTTAATTGAAATCGATATAATGTAAATACAGATTACTATCACAAAGATGAAAAATAATTATATAATATTATAAACTAGCGGCCCGCCCCGGCTTCGCACGGGTATTTAACTAAAATTTCAAAAATTATAAATTTATATTTTTTATCACCTACACCTGCGTCGATACTGGAAAATATTTTATAACAGACGGATTGGTTGTCAAACATGTGTCAAAATAAATTTTAATTTAAATCAAAATCACTATGGAGTATTTATATCAAAATAATTTTCTCCCCCCTTTTAACATCGTTAGAGGATGAATTTCGATAAAATACGAAACACGTCTTCAACCAATTCTGTTAAAGAATATTTATGCGAAATTTGAAGTAGATTGGACCATGGAGGAATCATGTTGTCCCATACAAACTTTGCCCCCCTTTTTCATCCCCTTAGAGGTAGAATTTCGTAGAATCCGTTCTTAGCTGACCTCTACTCGGTAAAAGGAATATTCTTACCAAATTTCAACTCTCAAGTCAAGTCTCCCTTATAGTTTCAGAGATATCGTGATGAGTCAATGTATACGTGGAAATCTCTTATATATATATAGATAAATAATTGTTTATATGTACTTAATTGATAATCTTGGAAAGAATTAAATCGATTTTAATAATTATTTTGTCATTAGAAAGCTACATTATGTAGAATGCTACAGTAGGCTATAAAACGTCACGCTATAATAAGTACATAGCACTTTTATTTTTGGGACGCAGGGAAATCCATTTACGGATGATGTCCAGGACGCCCGGGTCGGCAGTTCTAGACCTATGTCGGACTCGACACTTTGGGAGTGCAATACCGTACTAAACCCCTGCGGGAGCCTTCAGCCGCTTTAATTGGAGGGTCCTGGATCTGCAGGCAACAGGATCCCTCCAACGAAAGTACACAGCACTGGATCAGAATAAATACATATTAAAATAAGTCGCAAGTTTTAACTGGCATATGTGTTATATCGGTCATTTAAATTTTAAACGGTCGATTGCCACGGATTCTTTCGCTTCTTTCGATTTTATTACAATAAGAAATCTTTCTAGGTACTTGTGTATCTAATGATTAATGCATATCCCTAGTATAGAGGAGTTGGAGAGGAATATTTGGTAGTTGTAGAGTTCGTGAAATCGTCAATATAACACCAAATTTTGATAACACACGTGGTAATTTCTTTGACATTTCCGTAAATCGACTATCCCTACGTATACTATCGAAACTGAAAAAAGGTACCTTACAGGAGAGCATTTTTAAATTAATTTTGTGTACAAAATTGTCATTTATTTGTTAAGTATCGATATTATACTCATGGAAAATGTGGTTTAATATGTATTTTTTTAGCTTATTCTCTTTTTTGTATGAAAACATATATAAAAAGGAGTTTCTTAGTGTAATAAAAAAAAATCGCAAATTTTCAGTTTCGATACTGTACGTAGGGACAGTCGAAATTTTGACAATTCCGTTAACGAACTCGTCAAGTGCTTAATTAATATCTCTAGAAAGGTTTACCGACTATGTGTGATCGAGTCGGCTTTTGAAGACACTTAATCTCAGAACAGATATACCATCTATTGACAATGTTGTTTAAAAACTAACAAATGCGTCGACAGTAAATTTCGCGAGGCGAGAATTGTCGGTCGACGTTTAGTGGTATCTGTGCGTTATCGTAAATTAAATGGAGTAATCTCGGATCTCCCGACCACCTGACCACCGGAATCGCTCGATAAGATGGCGCCTGGCCTCTGAGTGTGATATACATGGATTCAGAGAATGTAGAATGACCACTTTAAATAAAAACAAAAGATATTTTTTATTGAGAAGTAAATTTAAATTTATATACAATACAAATGCTTGTTATATTTATATTGTAGAAATTTTGAATTGTCGTTGACTGTAAATTACTAAGTTTAACATATATTATTTGTTCCTTTCGAGGTTGTTGAAAGAAGCCTTGAAAGAAGCTTTTAGCCGACCTCTTTAGCAAGGGTGGAAGCTTAGAAAATTCAAAGATTCCTTTTCGTTAAAGATGAAATACAGAAATATTGCCAGAGAGTAATATCTTTTCCAGAGACGACATATCCGTGTCGCCATACCGCTGGCGCCTCGGCGTTTGGGTGCTCGGATGACCACTGACGCTTTTTTCGTTTTATGCGCCAGCGCAGGTCCGAGCGCGATGCTAAGCGACAATCATTGTATTGTGTTCCGAGAAATATTCGATCGAATCGATTTAATATTATTTGGATGCGTTATATTGTTGTTGTGTTAAATTGGAAAGATTGTTTGTTTCAAAATTTATATTTGTATTAGACACATAGAGTTTGTACATTTAAAGGTCAAAAGGTCACAGGAGAGGAACAATTATTATATCTAGTAATAAGTAATTTTTATGGCAAAAACTCTATTAAAATAATATTTGTTTTAAATAAACTTACTTTAAATGTTTTTTTTTTTATTATTTTTGTCTTCCTTTTAGATTTTTAAGTATCATCTATAAAAGAGGGAAATTACAAAAAAACAGTATTTCTTATACAAATATTACTATGGTAAATGTAATTTTTTATAAAGAGTTTTGCGTCCTTCCCATAGTTTATAAACAAGTCCTCTGAGGCCTTTGAGGTTGCCTGGATAATTGCTGTATTAGCGATAAGGCCGTCTGTTGCAACTGATGCAAGTTGACTATGTTATATATTAACAGTCACATTCCATTTATTGCTACTTTTGTGTATTAGTATGTAAAAAGAGTGAATAAATAAACAAAATAATTATTTTAATCTGAATTAAATATTTTTATATTTATTTTCAAAAAATCGATCCATTGCCATCTACAATATGCCGTATCCGAGATTCCTCTTTCCTATATCAAAGTCCCTATCGGAATGTAACACCCTCGATTAAAACAAACAAAAACAAAACACCAGCCCTTATCAGATCGGCAGATAATGGATTGACCCATTTAGAGTGTGAATCACTCATTATAACGAGACAAAATCCCCTTGCAGTCGGGAAACATCACGTTCCATATAAAACGTTTGGATTATAGAGTTTTGTAACAGCAAACTTAAGACTATCGTCCTTAATTCCTATGTAAAGTATAAAGTTAGGTATTAAAATGATAACGATACTTCACGACTGTGGTTTTGAAAATGGAATCATATTTTTTTTTACATATCTCATAGTTTTACGAATTCGATAGGTAAATGTTTTTTTTTTTTTTTGCTTGTTCATTACAAGAAATCAAGGAAAGACGTCCAAGCTGTAACATAATCGAAATATTTTTCGTTTTTCGAGTTGTTATTAAATATTGTATTTATGTAGTAATTGAAAAAAAAAAACTTAAATACTGTACCTACATAAACAATATTTAGTTAAACGTATAGACACGATAATAAATTAAAAAAAAATATAAAACCTTTATTATTGCAAAAAATGCGAGAATTTAGTTTAAAACAAAAGAAGGGAATTAAATAACTCAAAACGCTATCTTATGTAACATTCGATAATTTCAAAATTTAAACAAATTGCCCCTAAATTATCAAAACATTTGATTTCCTCATAACGTATTCCACAGAACATCGCGTTTTTAGTTTTGATCTTGTAAACAAAACGATTACCGCCTGATTGAGGTATTGGCGTGATTGCTCTTCGTATTATAATGACTGAATAAATGAATAATATTAAATATAATATTATTATGTAAGTTTTGAAAACGAACGTGGGGCTAAATTCAGCGCAAGAGGACAGAACTACAAGTCTATCCCTTCTCTGAACTAAACTGAATCAGCCTGTAAACGTCCCACTGCTGGGAAAAGGCCTCTTCTCCGTATCGGAGAAGGGTTGGAGCTTAATCTACCACGCTTTTTTTTTACGCAGGGGAATCCATTTACGGATGATATCCAGGACGCCCGGGTCGGCAGTCCTAGACCTATGTCGGACTCGGCACTTTGGGAGTGCAATACCGTACTAAACCCCTGCGGGAGCCTTCAGCCGCTTTAATTCGAGGGTCCCGGATCTGCAGGCAACAGGATCCCTCCAGCGACAGGCTGGCCTCGGTGAAAAGGCCAGACTTCTCCTCCATGGGGAATCTACCACGCTGCTCCACTGCGGGTTGGCAGATAATTTTTCCTATCTCAAACCCGCTACCGACGGCGTTGAGACGACAACTCGCACTAGTACACCAGAACGGTCGTAAATAATCGAAAGTCGAATATTATTCGTATATCCCTAATTATAAAATCATATTGTTTATTTATTTATTTATTTAATCATAGGTTTATCACTAACATCATAGGTAACCCCAATTCGTTAGTGTACCTTATTCGTTTAAATTATTTTATATTTATATAAATTCAAATACTTAAGTCAATTACAATCAATTTTCAATCTTAAGTTAATTTAAATTTTCAGAAATGTTCAATAATAAAAGGTAATAATAATAACAATAATAACCGCCGTGTGGTTCCCGGCAGAGTAGAATAGGACCAACCCATCCTCAGCCTAGGGTGTCGTAAAAGGCGACTAAAGGCAACTAAAGCTGCATAACACCAACGCAGCCTCCTCGGAGAGCGTGAGTGCCTCTCCGAGGGAGTAATCTAGCACTCAATTTTTTCAATGGATGGACAAGGACAATAGAAAGCGCATAGGGCCGCTGCCTGGGGGGCGCCAGGGCGCGTCTGGAGCTGGCGCTGGACGTGGCAGCATGCGGGCCGCCAGCAACCCCCGCCGACCTGTACCACCACCTAGCCGGCCGGTGTCTCCACCATCCCCACCAGTTGGCTTGGCGCCGACAGAGTCTTCAGGGACTCAGCATTTGGCGCCCGCCGCTGGCGGAGTACGCCGCATGAGATGGACACAGGAGATGAATCTAAATGTCATGCGCGCGTATTTTAGGGCTGTAGGGGGAGAAACCGGGCGGACTGGCTACCGAGCAGTAATGCACCGCGAGTTCCTGCTGCTCGAGCCAAATTTAAATGTCACGGAGCAAAACTTGGCAGATAGAGCTCGGTACATCCAACGAAAGGGCGTATTCAACGCCGCCGAGCTCGAACGATTACGACGTGAGGCTGCTCCTGAAGTCGAACCCGTATCTGCAGAGCATAACGCAGTTGCAACGCAACAGGGAAGCGTTCGTAGCGAAGTGCCTGTGGATGCGATCGCTGAAGAAGCAGTCTCCCAAAAAGTAGAACAGATGAGAGGGATTTTGGAGGAGGCGATTTCCGAGATCCGAAGCGCTCCTCTGGAACAGAGGCCACGACTATCCCGTCTTCCTCTTAATGCTGCGACGCGGGTTGCCATTGAGACAGCTAACAAGCTGCTACCTCCATATTTGGATGGCAGTCTAGGCTTGGATGATACGGGTTCTATTCTCTTTGGTGCTGCTCTAGCGGTACATCGCTTCATTGGAGCCAAAACCCGGGAGCCTGGACGCACTATTAATAAGAATAGTGACGTACCAGCCTGGAAGAAGAGAATAGAACGCCGTATCAGCCTGGCCAGGGCCCTCATTGGCAGACTGCAAAGCTTCAGGTCGGGCAACACTAGGCCAAGGATTGTGCGCTCCGTCAGAATAGCTTTCAATGGATTAGGCGTCAGGCTTGACCAGCCTGATATAGCTGAAAAACTGACGGAGCGCATCGACGGCCTGAAGCAAAGAATCGCGGCATGGGGGAGGCGTATTCGTAGGTACTCTGAGAGAGTTGAGCGCTTCCGACAAAATCGCCTCTTCGTGAGTGATCAGAAGAGGTTCTACAGGAAGTTGGAGAACCCGACGCCGTGCTTTACCTCCCCAAAACCGAATACGGCTGACCTCGTCGCCTTTTGGCGGAATATATGGTCACGGGAGATAGAGCATGAGGAGGGCCCTTGGATTGCAGCGATTCAGGAAGCATGTGCTGGAATCGAACCGATGAACCCAATCGCCATCTCTTCGGAGAACGTAGCTGATGCGGTCCGGCGGGCACCGAACTGGAAAAGTCCGGGGGCTGACGGCCTGCACCACTATTGGCTGAAAGGGTTCTCGGTATGCCATGCGACCTTGGCTCGACAATACCAAGAGGCGATAGAGCGGAGGACACTTCCGAACCTCTTCACTACTGGGATCACTCACCTAGCTCCTAAGTCCACCAACACCGCGGATCCTACCAACTACCGCCCCATAACGTGTCTGACTTCTATCTACAAGACACTGACATCCGTTCTGAGCTGCAAAATCTCTCGTCATATTGACGAATTCAACATCTTATCTGTAGCTCAGAACGGATGCCGTGGAGGCTGTCGCGGCACAAAGGAGCTCCTTCTCATTGACTCTGTTGCGGGCCAGCTTGTCAAACGCAACCGTCGGAACTTCTCTGCTGCCTGGATCGACTACAAGAAGGCATTCGACTCGGTGCCTCATTCATGGCTTCTGAGGGTCCTCGAACTGTACAAGATCGACAGTGCAGTTCGAGACTTCCTCGAAGTATGCATGGGGCAATGGAGTACGATCCTTTGTCTCCAGGGCGAGAGACTGACGACGGGTGCCGATGACCGAATCTGGATACGAAGGGGTATTTTCCAGGGTGATTGTCTGAGCCCACTTTGGTTTTGCTTGTCCTTGAACCCTTTAAGCACCCTGCTGGAGCGTTCAGGGACAGGCTTTCAGTTTCGGAGAGGAGGTACTAAAGTCTCCCACCTTCTCTACATGGATGACCTCAAGCTGCTTGCACCTAATGCTGCACGCCTTATGGAGTTGATGAAAATCACTACTGAGTTCAGCGGCTCCATCAGGATGCAGCTTGGAGTGGACAAGTGTGCGGTCGTGCATGTAGACAGGGGACAGGTGACGCAATCGGCTGAAATTAGCCTAGAGCTTTCTAACTTCAAGACCCTCTCCGAAGCTGAATCTTACCGGTATCTGGGCATGTCACAATGCATAGGGGTCCAGGAGGTGGATATGAAACAGGCTGTTTGCGAGGTCTTTTTTGGACGGCTGACAAAAGTTCTTCGGAGCTACTTGTCGGGCGCCAACAAGGTCCGAGCATATAACGGCTGGGTCATGCCCACTCTCTTGTACACATTTGGCGTGCTCAGATGGACTCAGACCGAGCTCGACGCCCTGGACAGAAGAGTCCGCACGACTATGACTCACCATCGCATGCATCACCCGAAATCGTCGGTCATGAGACTGTACATCCCACGGAAGTGTGGTGGCCGAGGCCTATTAAGCGCCAAGTCCATGCATAACCGGGAGGTGTGCAGCCTCAGGATCTACTTTGAGACGAGGAGGGAGAGCGCTATCCATGGTGATGTTGTAGTATGTGACAAAGGTCTCACCCCGTTATCCCTGGCGAAAGAGGAATGGCGAAGACCGGTAGTGCTTAGCACCTCTGACCGGGAGACCGTATGGATGGAGAAGGAGCTGCATGGACGGTTTTACAAGGCGCTCCACGCACCTCACGTGGATGTTAAGGCCTCCGTGCAGTGGCTGCGATTCGGGGACCTCTTTGGGGAAACCGAAGGTTTTGTCTGTGCAATACAGGATCAGGTGGTTAAGACGAACAACTACCGGAAGCACATTCTGAAGGATGGCACTCCCGACTTCTGTCGAGCTTGTCGTCATCCCGGCGAGTCACTCAGACATGTGCTTTCGGGGTGTTCAGCGCTTGCCAACACTGAGTACTTGCACAGACATAACCAAGCGGCCAAGATTCTTCATCAAGAGCTTGCTCTAATGTATTGTCTTCTGGAACAGAGGGTGCCGTACTACCAGTACACACCGGCGCCAGTACTCGAACGCGACGGAGTCCGGCTCTACTGGGACCGGCCTATCACCACGGACAGGACGATACTGGCGAACAAGCCTGATATCGTGGTGATGGATAGGGCACAGTCGAGGGTGTTTTTAGTGGACATTACCATCCCGCATGACGAGAACCTCGTAAAAGCCGAAACAGAGAAAAAACGTAAATATCTGGATCTGGCGCACGAGATTGTCGACATGTGGGGTGTTGATTCCACTGAAATCATTCCTATCGTTATATCTGCCAACGGTTTGATCCCGGTTAGCCTCGCTCACCATCTGAGGCAGCTGGGTATCCGTGACGGTTCGCTCGCAGCCAGGATGCAGAAGGCGGTATTACTCGACTCGGCTAGGATTGTCCGCCGATTTCTGAGCCTACAGCCCTAACCCCCGGCCGTTTGATCTCCCTGCCGGGGTGTAATCCTCCACCCGCTTATATTTATCTAAGTAAGTTCATGTAAATTTATTATATTCCTTATATAAGTAATTGTATTATATTTATTTATATGTGTATATGTATATCTTGGACGGGTGGAGTGTAGCAATTAAAAATAATAACAATAATAAGTATTAATTAACAATAATAAGCATTAATTAGATTAATACAAATAATGGAAAATTTGAATGTAATTATAATTATAATTAGGAGCCCCATCCACTGACCTTACGTATTAAATATAACTACTTATTAAATAAACTAAAGTTTGAACTGGCGGATAGACGAGATTTTATCGCACTAATTTAAACTAAGAGTAGACGGTAGGACTCGCTTTCGCTTACCCCAAATATACACGAATTAGGTTCTTCTATATGGAGTTCTTCTATACGGAGAAGAGGTCTTCACCCAGCAGTGGGTTGTTTACAGGTTGATTCAATTCAGTTCGGTTCAGAATAATACTCTAGTATTTTTTTGTCTTTCATAATCGTAAATATATAACGACAATATAAGAATCGTAATACTGTTGCTAACGATAAGTATAATCAGTGATTGTACATTATTGATTACACCACATCGAGTGTGAGCATGTCGACCGCCAATTTAATAATCAACCGACAAATCAAACCCCAAATTAAACGCTCGCTGACGTGACTCTTGGTCACTGCAACGAACGCCTAAACATTAACAAGCATTAACGAGCCTAAATTATAAGAATTTCGCGGTAAATTTCTTAGCATATCAAGAATTTACCAAATTCTTAACCAATTAGCTGAAATATAACACGAAAATAAAATCCGATTAAATACACGTAATAGCTCATTAAATGAATATAATGAATTCGAAATGTTTCAGCTATTTCCAAAATTACTTGCTTTATAGTTTTTACGATTATAATAATTAGTTCTCGAAAGTTAAGGCTTTGATAACTTGCTTCGTCGTCTTTTGAACGATTTAAATATATTTACACGAGTTAATATTTTCTCATTTAATTACGTTGTAATAATTATTACAACGTTCTTACGACGTTTTATATGAAATTTCAATCTTTAAATTACAGCTTTTGCTTACATTTTTTAAAATCCTAACAAAAACAATTTGTTTAGCCAGTCATCTAGTACATATTAAATATAGGAACGTAAATTGGAAAATTATTTCATAGATTATGTCAAAATGACATTAAAGTCCTTTCTCCATTTATTTTTTGGCAATTATTCTAGTTGTTAGTATTTTTCTTTAACTCGAATACGATTGCATTTAAAAGTAATAAAATACTATAAATAAATAAATAAACGTCTCATACTCAACGGCCCCAGTAGGAAGTGAATCCTGTGTCGGGGGTCCGGCAACACACACAATACACAAGCACAAACACCCAGACCACGACAAACATCTGTATGGCCTATACAAATATTTGTCATGTGCGGGGATCGAAGCCGCGACCGCTAGCGCATCAGCCAGTTGCTGTGACCACTGCGCCAACGCGTCAGCAAATACTATATATAAATACTATCAAGGATATTGATGTGAAATGGTTACTATAGCTGCGTTTGGTACGACAAGTGAGGCTGTTGGAAGTGAACTTTATTCCCTCTTTCCCTATTCTAATCGGGAGTTAGGAGGGATACTCTACATATTGTCTGTTTTTGGCAGAAAAAACATTTCCATCTTCTGTGGCCCTACAAATCTATGTCGATCGTTTTAAAGATCTTCTAATTTATTTAGTGGTTATTCCATGTAAAAGGTATATACGATTTTAATGTTAAGTCTCATTGTATTGCTCTTATAACTCTTCTCGCAAGGAAGTTGTCATTGGTTTGATGTACATGACAACTTCATTGGTCTGATATACGCATGTACTACTAAGTCAAGTATTTCGTAATCTCCAACCCTAGTACAGACGATTCCCGATCATTTCACAGTCGATTAGACAGTGATTACGATTACGCCACTTCACACCTGCGCGTCACGCGCGAGCTGATCCACTGACCCTTTTCTATTACTCCAGACTTGTTTCTAAGTGGAAATCAATTGAAATATATTGTTTTAGTTATTTATAACTCATCAAAATTCTTTCACTTTTGAACTCAATGGGTTGCAATGAAAGTACCGTCAACGTATTATTACGAACTGTTTTTCCAGCGTTGATTTTTGATAGTATTTAAATTACGATAATAAAAATACTTGAGATAAACGCTGCTAATATATTCTACATCCAAAAAATTATATATTATATTTTTTGAAACATAATAGTCATCTTCGTATATCAGTATTTTTATAATATACAAGCTGTACCTGTGTCTTTTCCTCTTCCAAGATAACCATAATTAGTTTAGGAATTATAAAGTATATTATGCTCATAATATGGTCTCAAATACTGCCTACTTTCATCAAAATTTATTCAGTAGTATCGACGCGATGCGTGGTCAAGTTACAGACAGAAAAACAGACAAAAATGTAAAAAATAGCAGTTTTCGCTTCAGTATCCATTATAGAATGCCTTCCATTTTTTTTTTCAAAATATCTTCAAATAACAGATACCTGACGATGCAATTTTACTATATTTATGGATAATATTATTATCCATGACCTAGGATGGAATATAATCTTAATGTATTAACAGGATGTAACAAATTGTGTCGACAGTATCCAAGGTAGGACCTAGGTGTAATATAGCTAGACCACCCAGATAGTAGTGAACTAGAATAGATTAGTTCTTGCTTCAAACTTTTTATTTGAAATTAAAAACTTTTAACACAATAAATATCTTGTTAAAGAATATTTTTAGTTTGTATAATATTTAAACTAATATAAAAAATATTGAAGACGGTAAGATCACGATAATATCAAGATCTATCAGTTCTATAAAAAAAAAAAAACATAAAAAAGCCTGTTTTATCGCTGTTGGGTATATTAATAACGTTACGAATCATGGTATGAGTGATCATGACGCGGGTGAAATCACGCGGGTCATCTGTTAATAAAATATATAGTGTTTAATAAAAGAAAACAATCGTTCCGGTGTAGCGGTAGGAGTCACCTCAACATCGGTGGTCGCGGGTTCGAATCTCGCTCGGGGGAGATAGGTGTTGATTGTACAAATATTTCTTTTTGGTCTGGGTATATGTCCATGCCTCGAGAACACGTAAAGTCGTCGAATCCGGTTGTTATCATAAACACCTGATAGTGATCATTACTCATGGTAGGGAAATTATCCGCCAACCCTCAGTGGAGCAGCGTAGTGGATTAAGTTTCAACCCTTTTCTTATATGGAGAGGAGGCCACCCAGCAGTGGGACGTTTACAGGTAAATAGCCAGTTCAGTATAGCTCAATAACAAAACAGCTCCGAGAATAAGAAATTAATTATCTTTTGAATAATTATATTTAACATATGAGAGAAGAATGAGGATTTTTCTAAGTAAGCATGCTATACTTATTTTCAGCCTCGCTGCACTTATTTCCTTTCCATCAGTCAAAATTGCGACCATTGTAAATAGTTAATTCGTATTTTTTTTACATGTTATATACATACAGAAGTTATTTACATTGTCTATCCAGGACGTCGTATCGTTGGATGTCCACTACTGAACTTAGGCCTTCACCACTATCCCTGGGAAGGGTTTGCATGGAACGCTTAACACGCAGATTGGCGAGCGTTAGTTTGTTGCGGCAGGATATGGTGACGCTTTTGCCTATCACCATCCTCGTTGGTGTACAGATGTTCGCACCACTTAGTCGACTTTTAACACACCTCGGCAAGAAAGAGGTCGGAACTCTCTCGGATCGGATCTCTGCCGGTCACCGGTCACGGTAATCCTATATTAATATTACTAAAATTTTAAAGGTAAACCGTTTTATTTGGTTATCCAAATGAATAAGTTTAGTGCAGTTTGTATTGAATGTCGGCCCGTGTGCAAAAATATCACCTTTGATCCAGAAGACTTACCTGTAACAAAAAACATATTATTAGATAATATGAAAGGCGAAGTCTGACCCCAGATGGTATCACGGGCTTAAATTATTTCGAAAGGTGCATATCGATTGAAAGGGAATCCGAAACTGTAACATTTGTAGTAAAAATTATACTACTTGAAGGGAATTTTGATCTTTAAGACTTTGATATAGGGATGTGTTTTTTTTTTAAATTTTAGTCACAGTCCAAGGTGTTTCATTTTCGATGCAAGTTGTTGCAAAAAGTTTATACATATAACTGTCGTTTAGCTGGTGTTGCCATCTGGTGTTACGGTTCTATAGGTATTTACTGTTTCGTGTTCACAGTGTGATGGTTATATTTTCTACTATTATATATCGTCCATCGATAGTTTAGTAGCATGGCGGCTTTAGTTCTATCACATCCCCTATGTTTAGGGGAGTATTTGTTACAATGCTACCTTATATGTTAGTACATTGTAAATGCGTAAGCTTATGTGGATGTTTGTCACTCTATAAATTTTCTATGCCTTATAGACAAAAAAAAAAAAGAAAAAACTTTAATATTTTCACACTCAACAACAAGATATCAATTTTATTAATATACTCGTATAACATAGTTTGACATATAATAAGATGAATGACGATGAAATTGAAAATGCAATTTCACTAAGGACTGCGGAACAATTTGACGGAAAATGCAAAGTTATGGCGCAACGCCAGGATACTGTTTTATGAAAATACGGTACATTTTCTACATCATACACTTTTATAGTACAGCAATAAACAAAACTGATCGAGTTGGCACACACATATGTAACCATGAACTCATATAATCAAACGTATATTTTGGATTGAGAAAAAAAAATCAACTTCTTTAATATTTTATTATGTATAAGTTTTATTATTTATTATTATAGTTGTTGTGATATATATAATAACACAGTTCAAAATTTTAAGTAGGTATCTAACGGAAAAATTGGTTTGATACTTTTGATAGAAAATGTAATTAAGCACTTTTATACATACATGGTCTGCATAACACCTTAAATGCATCATACTATATTTTCAACGTTAAAATATGAAAAAAATATCTCATGTCATCGTAAAAGGATATGCTATAACAAGCTGCTATACACAGTGGATTGCGAGGCTAAAGCTAGTTGGCGTGGCGGCAGGACGAGGAACATAGCGTGCTTGACTTTTCGTCGTCTGATTATATCGACTGTAGCCGACGTATTGTGTTCTTGTCAAGCATTGGTATATTAAACTTTTGTCACGACGACTTGATGGCGACTGGCACGCTGGCGCAGTTGTCAGTGACCCGATTCCCACCCCGACTCTGTGTGTAATCTATATTTATGCATGTAATATTCGAATGTACTTTTCTTTAAAAAAAATGTATATCTGTCGGCTGTTACCTAAAAACACAGCCATTGGATTGCCTACCTTAGTAACAGACGACCGTGTGTATGTTAAACATATTATATTATATTATGTATCCTTGTATTCCCAGGGAGATAAATATTGGAGTGTCTAACGTCCAATTATACGAGGCCCTTGATCTATACCCTCGAGTCAACAGGCGGCAGGCCTTCGTGGTATTCTTATAATGTTATTTAAAACCCAAAGATATATATAGCTGATAAATTAATAATATAAGGGCTATTATATTTAATTTGTGACATATATAATTCTACTTTTGAGTTTTACTGTGTGATAAAAAGTCGAAAGGGCCTCCAATGAAGTTTTGTTACGGGGTCCATTGTGGGTTAGTTCGCTACACCACTCCTTAGTCATAGGAAAATTAAATTGTAATTAAATGTTTATCAAAAATTTAAAACAATGGAGGTTGTTGTTTTATTAAAAAATAATTATAGATATCAATTTCTTAAATCGTATCTAACGCACGAAAACACGAAACGTTTAACGATATCACTTTTTACTACTAGAATATTGCATTAGTTCCAATATGCGATATCGATTCCTGATATATAGTTTTGAATCGATACAGAAAAAAGACGATATCGGCCGATAAAAAGACGATATATAGAGGGCTATTATAGGTATACGAGATTAGTGCGCCGAGAGAGATAGTGGATCGTCAAATAGCGTAGTGACGTATGTCGTGTAGCGACGCGTCGCTCCGCCAACAGTCGGTCTAACCCGCCGCTATAGATGTTTCACATCAAAAATTAATGTTTTCATTATCTTTTAACTTTAAATAAGATATTAGTTAACTCATTATTAACCTTACAAAAATAGTATCAAGAAATAACTAACTTATTTTCGAAATCAATAATATTTCAAATTAAAGTGTCCAATAACATTGGATCGTACTATAGAGGTCAATTTCCGTGACCCGAAAGGTGAATCGTAAAGCTGTGGCGACCTATAAAGTCGCCCTTCAAAGTCATAACGCCCTTCAGGGGTGCTCTACATCAGGACATTGTATATGCCATTAAGTTTATCAATTTTATATCTAGAAGGCACCAATTTATGTATTATTAAATTTCAATATCACAGGTTATAAAAGTGAAATCTGGACCAAACGGTCCTAAAGATTGTACATAAATGTAAATAATGAAATTTTATGCTATCAGCGATGATTTAATACAGGAAAACTATAACATCAAAAACTTTGAATTAATTAAATTAAAAAAAAAAAAAACTTAACGAAAATGTCATATACTACGTTCTTTAACCTGAACATAGTCTTTATTAAATTCTTCTAAATATATGATCAAGTCAATAGCTATAAAATGTCTCTCTTACATCTTTTAGGTTGGAGCAGGACAGATATAGCATTCGAAGGAAATACGGCCGAATTGGAGCAAATAGTAGTACTTAATTACCGATATATTTGCAATAATTTAACTTTACGATCAATCGTAAACATTAGCAGTTTTATATTTACGCTAAATTTTGATCGACTGTTCAAAAAAGATGTATAATTTTTTTAGGGTCTCGTAGGTATGTATGTATTGGTTTTCTTATCTGCTAACCGGCAGGGAAATATCGGATTAGCTCCAACCCTTTATTTTCCGAGGGTGCTTTATCCCAACAGTGGGATCTTTACAGGCTTTTTATTTTCAGTAAAGTCCGGTCCAATATTAGAGATTTCATTTCATAGAGATTTCATTTCAAAAAGAAGTATTTATTAATAATAGAGATTTATTAATAAATAAATCCGCTACGTATTAGTCCACTCAATAATAGAGATTTATTAATAAATACTTGTTTTTGAAATCGTGCGTACTTTTTAAGATTTTCGTAATATAAGATATTATTAGGATTAACTTATTACCAAAGACTGATATCAATTATTGAGACACTATGATATTGACTTTGTCCAGAGGTTAATAAAATTAAATAGCATCCGCTACGTGTTAGTCCACTCAATCATTCCAAAAACCTTGGTATTTATTTTTAAAAAAATCTTAATAATTTAACAAATATTGCGTTACAAGGAACTCCTCTGTTATCGTTATCAAAACAATTATTCACAAATCAGAACACGCGATCATTCCGTGAAACAGTAAAACGTAAATTTCACGATCGTAATCTCTATAAATTATTTCAACTATTTATTCTATAAGCCATTTAATAACTTTGACGTGTAATATTAATTTAATCGTTTTGATTACTGAGAAATTAAGTAATAAAACTATTAATGTTATAATTTAAATTGGCCTATTATACGACACAATATTTTATAATTAATAATTCAAATTACCATTGTAATACATTCGGTATTTGTTTCTTTGTAATTTTAATAATAGCCACTAAAAGCTATATGGACAGACGATTTGAGGAGAGTCGCCGGAAGCCGTTGGATGGAGCCTGCTTTGAACCGGTCGCTCTTGATGTCGATGGGGGAGGCTTACATTCAACAGTGGACATTTAATTCCTGATATGATGATGATGAAAAGCTATATTATCCGAAAGTAACGTAGGCTATAAAATTGCACGTTACTATTAATATTAGCCTAGCTAAAATAATAAAAGGTTTTCCAATTTGATGTCGCTATAGTCTAATTAGTATAATAATTATTCAAACACTTGTATGGTAAATACAGTAACCAAAATTTATACAAAATCTAAAGAGTCATTGGCATTAGGCAACACTATCTGCTTTAAGAGTAAAATTTTACGACTCTTGACTAACCTTAAGACTGATTTATATTAAAAGACTAGCTGCGCCCCGCGGTTTCACGCGCGGGAAAATCGTACTTAAATATTTTTAAACAATTACTCTAAGAGTAGGTAGGTTGGTCGAGTGGTCGCAAGCATTACTGCCGAGCTATGAGTCTCAGGTTTGATTCCTGGGAAGTTAACGTATTATTGAGTTTTCTTTTTTATTTCTCGAAAATTCTCAGTAAAAGAGTGATGTTAAATTTATTTTAAAAGTGGAACTATAGTTAGAAAATGTCTCAAGAAGACAAATAATAAAGGACACAAAGGAAGCTCTCAAAGAAGATTATTTTTTCCCGTTTTTGTTACATTTCTTATTATTGCTCAGCCCCTATTGGTCGTAGCGTGATGTTATATAGCCTATAGCCTTCCTCGGTAAATGGGCTATCCAACAAAAATAATTTTTCAATTCGAACCAGTAGTTCCTGAGATTAGCGCGTTCAAACAAACAAACAAACAAACTCTTCAGCTTTATAATATTAAGTATAGATTAACTCGAATTAACTTCCGACTACAATCCATACAAATACAGACGTTAAGATAGTTGAATACATTTTTGTAGTCTATTTTTTACGCCCCTATTAACTACTGATATTGATGATTGACCCCACTCTATAAACTTCGAGAAAAAAAATTGATTGACACTACATGCAATTACAATAGGAATCAATTTTCTTTTCATAATCATAAATCGTGATCCATATTAATTTTAATAGAACAAAACATGATACTTCAATAGTTCAATGAATTCGGTTAAATATTAATATGTAATTTATTTAGTTCACGGTCTTAAAAACACAGAATAAGAATGTTATGCCATCATTTCTCTCCATCAGTATAAAGCGGCAAATTATTAAAAAGCTGATCAGTTCAACTAAATATTTCTCTACATTGTATTCTTGAATTCTCAAGTTTACTTTTATATAGACAAGCTTACTAAACCTATCAATAAATAAACTATAGTATTTCACACATCAACAAGGAGCCAACTTGCCCCTATAATTGGCACAAGACCACTCGAGAGCAATACAAACTCACAAAACCGGAAAAACATTATGGCGATCTAATTCTGTTTATGTTTGTGCCATGCGGAAGTCGAAAGCTGCTAGCTTTTTGCACTGCTTCAACTGCCACGTGTCGACTCGTGAATCAGGAATAAAAACCATGATCCTTGCGGCACACCTGCTTGGAAATCCGAGGGAATACACTTGGTGCGAGCGAAAATAATACTTATTTTAAAGATATAGAGGCTGTGTTGAGTGGAAAGTAGAGTTGTAAGTTAAGAGCGTTTTCGGCAGGAAGAGGGTGTCTATTGAATTATATTTAGTCGTGGTTCCCTTTGGGCTGATTGAATGAACGATACGCGACAAGGTGCGCGGACACGCTCCTGCTTGTGATATACCTTTATATCTTGAGTGATTCTGTATTGTAGACTAGCTGATGCGTGTGCCTGATGATATTATAAATATATTTTTTACGTAATAGCATTGCGCTTGACCAAAATTTGACAAAAAAGGAGCAAAGCTGATCTGTGTTGATGTGCCCTCACCAGAAGGCGTCTATGCGTTCTTCTGTTCTTTTAAGAGGGTAAAGTTAGGTTAACTTGAGTAAAGTTGTATGAATCAATTATATAAATTACAAAGATGTGTGGTTTAATTAATGATGGCTTTCATGCAGGACATGTGACTTACTATTACTTAATGTGACTTATATTACTATAATTATTTAATGAAGTATTTAGGTAAAATTTTGAAGTTTTTTGTAAAGTAACGATTTAGAGGTGTTTATACGGCCTACTTGAACAAGTAAATATTAAATTGAAAATTATGATTATATATAATAATTAATAAAAAATAAATTAAATTTTATATGGCGACTACACAAGCAATTAACCGCCTGAAAAACTTAACGTTTTCAACTTTCTTAAAAACTGGTTTTTTACCTTCCTATTTATTTTATAAAAGATAAAAAAAATCTTTTTACTTTTTTTTATAAAATTAGTCTTGTTGATAGGCAATAAAGTTTCTTTTATATCGTTCTTTTTTTATTTTCCGTGTTACATAGTAAAAAACATGATAAATTGTTTATATTTTATATACTTAGTAATAACAATTAGTTCTCTTCGTAAGTACTGCGTGTCAAAGAATAATAAAGAAATATTATTAATTGTTACCCTTTTATTTATACAATTTACTGTAAGACTATGTACCAGTTCCGACTTTGTTCATATAAAATTAAAAGAGAATCAATGGTATATTTATAGGCTAAATAGCGGCCCGCCCCGGTTGCGACCAGAGTATGTATATATATATATATATATATATATATATATATATATATCTAAACCTTCCTCATGAATCACTCTATCTATTGGTGAAACGCACATGAAAATCCGTGCAGTGGTTTTTGAGTTTATCGCGAATACATAGACAGACAAAGAGACAGACACGCGATGGAGGACTTTGTTTTATAAAATATAGTGATATTATGTATACAGCACCAAGTCTTCTAAAGTAATCAGGCTGTCTGGAGCAAAAGTAATTGTGAATAGCTCAACAGCATAGTACCGCTTTATGACAAGTGTGAGTCTCAAAAAGTAAACTAACTCCCAAAAGGTGTAACATTATGTAAAAATGCAAATTCATTATGATCTTGTATAGTATTAATTTTTAATATTCAATTCATTACAACAGTTTTATTTGTTATAATATCGATCATATTAGTGGTTAATGCATATTTTGTAATTTCTTATATATCTATTTTGATTCCAAACATACGCTCTCTCATAGCTCTATATAAGACGTATAGATGGAAAGACGGACAAACGGATAGCAAAATATTAATAATATGGTTTCGTGGGCAGTATTTGTCCGAATCAAAAAATATTTTTTTGAAAGAGACAGACTGCAGTCATGGATAAAAAATATCAAGCTAAGAGATACAGGAGATTAGGAGGGTAGGAACAAAAAATTCAGTCTTCTAGAAATATTACAAAATTACGACATTATTATTTTAACTGTTTCAGCGATTTCGTAATGCTTTATAGCAAACTTTCTATTAAAAAATTTCATATCCAAGCACGTGCTATCCGCCGCTTGATATTATCCTCATTTATCTAAATTTAATCTCCAATAATACACCATCTTCCCCTCGACGAAACTAAACACTACAATTTTAAGTCTTGCCCCAATTAAGTTAAGGATTAAAAGCTTTTATAATATCAGCAAAACATCTTTACCTTAGTGCAACCCCCCAAATTCGAAAACAAACTGCCTTGACTCTCGAAGAACACGTTTATAGCTCGTAATACTCTTTATATAAGGTCGATATTTAGTAATTTTTTTATTTCAAAAGTGGATTATTTAGCTTGTAATGTGTTGCTACGGGGTGCGCACAAAAAAAGGCAGTTTTCCTTCGTCCCTGCGCACGCGCAACAGATGGTGTACAGGGGCATTGACTCCTTAAACATAATTTTTTTTTTCTTTAAATCGCGACCCCTAAATGCGGTTAGGAAATTATAATGCGGGCTCGTTTAATTTGGCGTAAGTAATGGATCTGCGGCTTGGAATTATTTAAAGGTACAACATTTATAAATGATGAAAAACGCTTTTGTATCGTGTTCTTAAGTGTCTACTTAGTGTAGTTAGTGCTTAAAAGGCTTTCGGTTCTGATGACTACACGTGCTTAAACTTTCGATCGGCGGCGCTCGTAGCATTCAATTGATTTACGTGAAATTATATTGTTAAATGTGTATACATATACAATAAATAAGAGATAAGAAGAATGTCTACAAATAGAGTGTTCTGTAGGAGTACTGGGATTCTATCGTACTTTTGTAGCTTACGTACAAATATGTTGAGTTTTTTGTTTCGTTAATTTCAACTATTGCTTGTTTATGTTTATTTAAAATACTTTTTTTTTCAATATATACAGTATATTTTCACAGCATAGATTATCGAATTATTCATAACATTTCCACAGCAACTGTTCTGAAGATATCAATGATAGTGTCACCCGCATTGCGCAAGCACTGCACTCAATGTCATTGTTGTATGACTGCGATGCGTTAATTTCCTTTCGAAGTTAGGTATCGTTGGGTATTACATTTTTAATTTCCATACCATTTCATTAGAACAAAATTTCAGAACATTTTTGTTAACTCTGGGTTAGGTAACTTCGAACAGACATACAGACATGTGTTATGAATGTGAAAGTAACAATGTCTGTTCGTTTGTCACGGGAAAATTTCTCGGCCGATTATGATATTCGTCGACATGGAAATGTATAGTTAGAAGAACTCTTTCAAATTAAAATACCTAAAGCATCTCTTCGAAGTTCAATATACTTGCTTCAAGTACGCATTAAAGCTACTTTAAATCGACAAAACAATTTTATTTTATTTATTTTAGTGACAAAAATATATTTGTAATAATTTTATAAATATAAACGAAATTTTTGAAAATAATTTTTCAGTTTTTTTTTTGCACGTAAACAAATACGTGTATTTTCTTAAATCAGTATCGATTTTATAACTTAAAATTTAAATATTATAAGCTTTTAGATTCTACACAAAACTATTTAGTATGATAAATAAAAATTATTTTACAAAGAAATTATTTTACCGTCGCGTACCAGCGAAATAAAAAAATAATGGTCAAAAGTATCTCTTCATTACCTACAATTTTGCCATTAAACTTTTTTCCATAGGACTTGTAGTTTTGCCGGAAATAGAGATAAACCGTTTTTTTATTCTAACCCCCCCCCCCGTTCCACCTCTCGACCTCAAATTGCCCGTAAATTATTTTTCCTTGCATTTTTGTTATATTCCCTTCCTTTTCCAATGGGTTACTACTATTATTTTTTTTTAGATTTTTACCATTTTCAAAGGTTTCGGTACCTACTGATCTATTAGCAGAATAGCGCTTTAGTTATTTAGTATGAAATGTTATTTCTGATAGTTACAATTTGGTACTTCAATTTTCCTTAACGATTTTTATGAAGATGATTTTTTGCTTTATTTCTTGTTTGGGTGTCTAATTCGTGAGCCTCTATGAGATGCACGCTACCGTTTATGCATATTATTGCAAATTTCTCAAATCCGAGCGATCTTCGTGGCCGCTGCAATCATGTTATTATACAGAAAACGAACAGACAGATACGTTGTTAGGAGATTCTTATTTGATGTTAATTCTTATTTGTTGTTAAGATGGAGAGTGACCATGATTGTATAAAATTATGTACAATTAGTTAGTTTTATAAATGAACTACATATTTTGTGATACTATTTTATGATTTTTCTTATTAAATCTAGCTGTAGCTGTTCGTTCACGATTACACATTTCGATTTTTATCCGTCCTCCCAAGGGAACCGTACACAAATTCGGGATAAATTTTTCAGTGTCCTTGCTCGTAGTATGACTCAAATCATACTAAGTCTCGTTCAAATTTATTTAGTAGTTTTAGTGTGATGTGTTGCCAAGACACTCTTTAAATATGAATCAGTGGAATTTCACTAATTTCAAGTGACTATACACTTTTTATCAATGTAGAATCGTACCACGGCACAATTAGTGACTATTCAATGTATGAATATATGAATATTATAATCCACCGATTTGATCATTGAATATTTGTATTAGTGAGTATTCACTAACTTGTAATTGAAATTGACTGATATGTAGTGAATACATCTTCACGAACGTAATTAATGAAAATTCCACTGATTTATGTTTAGAGAGTACAGACATACAGTCTGATAGAAGTGAAAGAAATTACAGTTTTAGCTTTAGTATTAATTACTGTTTCGTACAAATAAAAAAAAAAGTAATCAAATATTTTCAACGTACAAAATTGGACTTCTTAGAGTTTTAATATAAGTAAAGACACTATATGGTTTTGTTTCTGATTATAATTTAATAGATAAGCAACTTACATGCTAACATTAAATCGATCACTATCAATGCCTCCTGGATTTACTCACGTTGATATTTGTGGCTACTGTAGCATTACTACCTATGTGTCAAAGCGTAATGTTACCTATCTATGTATTCTAGGTTTTAGGTTTAGGTTTAAGGATATTTATTCTCATTAAGCTAACATTATCACTTACATGAGGATACGTTTGTAAGAAACATTTAAAAAAAAAACACTTCGACATCGCACTCGTAAGAAACAAATGACTATAAAGTAACACGATTTTTTCAATTTAGCACTTTTTACTCTAATAAAATTAAAACTAATTTAACGTATTGTATATTCAATGCGTTTCTTCTGAAAAATGTTCAAAGTTTATCAACCTCTAACAAACAAATCTATTTTTTTATATTAATATTATTATAATATATTTTTTTAAAGATTATATTGTTAGAGTAACAGTGGTCACAGTTTGGATTCACTTTTATATTGACATGCTAACTTCTGCCCGCAGCTTCGTCCGCGTGGGTTTCAGTTTGCCCAAAAGAAAGTGTAGAAATATTCCAAAAATTAAAAGTTTAAACATTACGTAGTTTCGAGTTTTTAAGGTCATTGGACCCCTACTTTGAGTGAATGAAAGAATCATTCAAAAGAACCATCTTTCTTCTCTAGTCGTCGTCTCGTCTTTTACTAGTGTTTTCCTTACAGAATACTGTCAAATCGGTTTAGCGGATTTAAGCCTTTATATTATATACATTTTATGAGAATATTATGAAGAGGAAGGATTTTAACAATACTTAATCTTCACAACTATTAGAGTATTATTTTTCATGATGAAAAATTATCGGAGTCGTTTCAGTACCAACTACAATATTCAACTCGTTGTGGCGGAACAACTCAAGTAGTCACTCGAGTAGCCATAAATGTCAACATGAGGAAAACCGAAACGGATATATAGTATAAAATAAATTTATTTTTGGTTTTTAAATATAATATATTTAAAAAAACAAAAATCATGGCAACATTGATACAATTATTAAATTCGAAATCGTTATGCGCGGGTAACACTTACGTAAGGCACGCGATCGACGAGCGAAATTATAAACACGAATCGATTGAACTAAGTTCACTTTTTTATTACAACCAAGTTTAATACATTATTCGGGGTCTGATTTTATGTGCGAATGTCATAATAATTTTACTTTAATATTGTACTTTTATAGTAATTACACGATTTCGTGAAATAATAACAAAAATCTACTCGTGTACCGATCTACGACAGATGGAATTACTAACATTGACAGCGGTTTTACCTGTGTAAGTACCCTGATCTTATAAACTAGTCGATACGTTAAACTATTTATGTAACGACTTAACGAGTATATTATGTACCAAGGCCTATTTGTTTCATAAAAGAGTAACAACCATTCATTGATTCATGAGGCTTTCTGTTTACAATATTTACACGTATGTGGAGTCCACATAAGATTTTTTATCAAACATGGTGTTGCCATGTTGCCACAATTATCAATGATATACTCATCTATAAACACATTTTAAAAAGACATTTGTTGTTTCTTTCTTTTATAATAAATTTTTAATTATTAGAAAACTACACAGTCGAGGAGTAAGTAAGGATAGGGTTATGTATAGGTGTTTGTATAAATATCAAAACTCAGAACAGGAACAGAGTGAAGCGCGGAGCCTGTTTCGGCCAATATTCTAAAGGTTTTAATCCTAAGTGTGGTATACTTGAGGTGTACCTCCAGTATTTGTAAGCTACCATCTGGCAGACAGTGGTGCGGCAGCTGCGGCAGCTGCGGGCTTTTTGTGGGCACGAGCGGCAAGTTGAGTGAATTTGCATGTCAACTGAAATTGCGGCTCTCCCGTTTATCAGTTACCATAATATAGACTTGTGCAAATCGTTGTTTAGATTTCCAAGTGTCACCTATACACAGGCGTGGATATACATACATGTGTGTGTATGTGTGAGTAAAGGAGTTGTTGATTGGTTGATTGATCATCGTATAGACAAACTCCTGGGGTGATATTTTGCTATTAGAATAGTTTTCCAATGGTCAATCTGTAGCCTTTATTATGCAAGTGTTAGATATGTTATATTTTTTATGTCCACTAGTAGTCCAATTTAAATTCATTTTGACACCATTATGACACAATTGAAATAGTGGTTTACCAAACGTATCAAAAACAGTCATTCGAATAACTATTGTGAAGAACTGTAATAGTAAAAGCACTAAAACTGATAAGCTATGAAGAGAAAATAGAATATTTTTTTAAATGTTTGTATATTTAATTTTATTTCAATATAATTTACCTAATTTCGCGTAGATTTTAGAAAAACATATACATATATATATATATATAACTCAGTTTCTCGGTAGGTAGAATATGCAAAAGCTTCCGCGGTATGTGATATGCGGTGTAAGCATGTCTATTTTATAAGATACACTCACAATACTATTATTACAGCACGGTTTAAATTTGTAGCTTAATTGCGATGTTATTTTGTTCAGTTTATTAATAAATATATAAATCTGTTAGTTACCTTCAATATTTACGCGTAAAATATATTTTAAAAATGTCTTTTACCCTGTCCTATTCAAACGAACACAAGAAGTTCCCAATTAAATAAAACTTCAAATAGAGACAGTAAACTAGCACTCCGACACAGCTTTAGGTAATATAATTTGCTGCTAGTGTGTTATAAAACAAAACAGAGAAAAAAATATTTTTATTATTGTATAATATGTGCCGTCATTCCGATACTTGACCATACGATGATTCCGAGGTAATGAACCATAAACAAACAAACAAAAACAACGAGATGACTGAAATGTGTCGCGACGCGTGCGCGGAATATCGCATCTGCCGTAACCTGACACGCTCCTTACCATATGAATTATGCTCGGAAAAAAAATCTTCTAAAACAACCAAACAAAATTCAATCTTACCTCCGACTATCAAAACTCATAATCGACAACCCTTATTATCATTAACTCATAAAAACAAATAAACAAAAATAGACTTTAGTGTAAAAGATTTAGGAATGATTTTCGTTTATGTGTTACGTGCGCTGGTCTAGAATACAAGTCATCTGGAAAAAGACATGTGTAGGGATATTTCGGCAAGGCACACCAGATGGTTGAGCTAGTTGATTTCGAGATGGTATGATTTTTTTTTCTCCCCATATACCGGTGGGTATACTGTTACTCTGAAGATAAATGCATTGTTGGTGCCATGTGTATTACCTTGCATTTTGTATTGTATTTTTTTATACAGTTAAGTTTGACATGTGCTACTGAGTTGCATATTTTACAATTAGAGCGATACCTTTATATGTAACATAATAAAATTACTGTTATTTTTGGATTCATTAACAACTCAACTAATAACACATACATACATTGTTTGTATGTGTGTATGAGTTATTAATGCACTGTGTGTTCTTGTAATGTGTTGTACAGACATACGTTGCTTGCAGGTATAGAATATAAGAAACAAATATGCATATATCAATAAAAAAAAAAATAACGTAAAGATAAATATCTGAAGCACTATCTTGTACAAATGTACTAACCACAATTTGAATCCCCTCACCATATGCTGAAACATACCAAACGCATGAAACGGTGTCCAAAGTTTGTTGCTGGTTTTCAGTGACCGTTTTAGAGAGATCCTTGCAAGGAACAATGGCTATCTCATCAATCCTAAGACACTGTTCGATTAGAAATCTAATTACGTTAAAAAAAATCTTACAACTAGTTATACAACGTTACCCTAAGACACATAAGTATACAGGTAATACAATCTGACAGGAAACGAACTAGATAACTCATATACAATTCAACAGATTTAAAGTCTCAGATCGCTTTATCCTATCGCAGTCCACTGTTGGACATAGGCCTCCCTAATCTCGCGCCAAATATTCCGATTGTCTGCAATCCTAATCCAGCCTTCGCCGGCGACCTTGCAAATACCGTCGGTCCAGAAATCTGAAGGGCGCCTCACACCGCGTTTACCGATACGCGGTCCACTCCAGGACACGTCTAACATCCATCAGTCCTGCGACATAGGACCAGCCAGCGCCATAGTGACAGTGGTCACTTCATCTTGCTGATTCTACGAGCTATGTTACTTTGATTATATCGCGGATATACTACACCATTAATTATTGGCTGAACTGCCTACCCATTATTCTCTCTATATATTTCTATCACCTCTATAACACTAACTATAGGTATGGAAACATTTATTAGTAGCCGTATTTATTGTAATGTGACAGTGGTTGAGACTTGTTCAAATTGGCCAATAATCCGTGTATAACTGTACGAGATATCAACAACGATTTGTATTCAATGAACGTAGAGAACTTTGGGTTCCGCGCCTTCCGCTTAACGTATAACGTTAACTACCGACCCACTGTGACAGACGTGTGAAATAATCATCAGAAGTGTCATTGTTGTTTCAAAAATAGTTTAGCTATAACATAATATAACACAAAGTGTCAGAGGAAAATTATATTTTTATCTAAATTTAGCACTCGCTTCTTTTGTATTTTGATGAGATGATTTAGAACTTGTTGAAAGCAGAAAATTAAGCTACTACTCGTAAGTTATAAATTATCAAGTGTTAAAGCCTAAAAACACATCTCCTCATTCGTCCCTCTGCAGATCTTAGAAAAAAAATTGAGACGAGTATACGTGTCAACACCTTGCGAATCAGGAGGCTAGATTCTACTTCAATCCTTTTTCCTAATAGGAAAAAAGAATTTTACCATTGAATTTGCCTAGTTATGGGATATGTATACGCTGGTAATGCAGTAATACGTTTTCTTACGAATTGCAGTTTGCGTAAAATATGCCCTGACGAAATGAATATTTAAACGCTTTCAAGATCTTTTTTATATCGATTATTAATAGTACGTGGCAGAAGATAAAAAAAGCTTACGAAATGCGTAAATCTAAAAACTTTATATAGATACAATAAAAGGTAAAACTTTTGGTCACATCATCAGATATTTCAGCTCACAAAGATTTATATATCAAACTTATGAAAGTACTCGTATTAGAAAATACGAGATCTCAAATTAATTTACATAATCACATGCGAAACGTATAGCTCATAAAAATGTCTCAATCGTATATCATAATAAGGATTAGTCGGTGGTTATGCGTGGGAGAGTTGAGATGAATAGAACCAAGAAATAGTCATAGTTAAAAGATATTCATTTAGATAATTCATGAACTCCTTACCCAATGGTCTTAAAATACAACATAATAATTGGGAAAAATTTAATGGAAAAAAAACTACAAACTGATTTTAATAATTCGGTCACCATTAAAAGGTTAAATTATTCAGAAGTATTTAGGCTATAAAACATCAAGCTACGACTTGTAATTGCAGAAAAGTAGCCATAAATATCAACGCAGGTGGAAATTGTAAGATAACGTTTTGACTAGATTTTAGATTTTACAGTATTTGTCAAATTATTTCAAAACATAAAAGCACATATGAATTTGAGATTTTTCGTACAAGTGTTAGTATTTTTAATTTTATTAATAGATACAGTTGCTTTATAAATTTAAGGCTTATTAAAATAAAGTTTGTAATAGGTAAAGCATTGTATTATTTGAATGATAAAGAAGCGTGTGTACTTAGTGAGTATTCAAATTAAAATATACATATCTAGTTATTAATATATAAAAAGTTTTTTCACTTTTTTCTTAAGAGGATCGTATACTTTCTTACCGACTCGCTTTAAGCGAAAACTGCATTACGAGTCGGCTGTCGGCTTCTCAAGAACATATTTTAAAATAACCCTTAAAAAGTGATTTAAAAAAATTAATTTTTATAATGCAAAATCTATTATTTTTATAGCTTTTACTAGCATTTTCCATTTAACATCACATAGTTTCGCTACACGAAATACTTTTAATTGATGAACATATATATATATTATATAATTATAGAGACAAGAGAGTTATCTTCTCATATAAGACATGCTTCAATCTTCATTATCATAAAAACCCTTCATCGATAAACATTACGAGTAACTATAGTTAAAGGTACAATCATTCAGTTACAATTTAATTCAATTATGCGGGCGCATATGCAAATGTGAGGCGCCGAGGGGAGAGGGGAGGAGGGGCGGCGGTGTAGCGACGAGACGTCGTCTGCGCATCCCGTCGCGTGGCCCTCTTTGATCGCACGCGCTACATGGTTTTAGAAGTGTTTTCGAGACTTAAAATGATTTAGACAGAGACACAAATCATTTTAATTTTTTTAAAGACCTGGCAAATAGTAGCAATTAATGCCGAAAGTAAAAATTAAAGATACATGTCTGAAAATTCCGCCCGAAGTATACGGATTTCATTCACGATTGTTAATTAAATCTCTGAGTACGAAATTTGTGAACTTGCTCAGATTTATACACACGACCTTTCAGTTAAGATCCATGTGTTCTGATAATTTTAACCTTATTATTTCGTGTTAGCATGTACTTGAAATAGTAACCGAAAAATAGGTTATTTTTAATAAGGTTACAGACTTGTTTTAATTCCTAGGAAAAATCTATTAGATTAGAAAAGGGCGTAATATTATATTACATATTTTTATTGCACTTTAAAGCAATTCAAGGTTACAATGGAAGGTGGTAACGGTGAATTTATCTCTAAAATAGATCGCTACCAGTCAACTGGTAGTGGTGAGAGATGATGTTGACGCGGGGTACATTAGTGTAAGAGAAGAGAAAAAAACCCAAAATATATTGTATAGTAGGTACGTACCCATATACATACATACATACATATACTGAGTAATTATTTCTGATTTTTTTGCAATCTAACAAAACAAGGCAAGTGTCGTCATTTAGGATTAATTTGTAATGTCATGTCTTGTAGAGATGCATGTCTCTGCAGTCTGTTGGGGGCAGCGGTTATTCGCGGAGTATTTGCAAGCGCCGCTCGAGTCGACGCTTTGAGATGGATCTGTACAAATTCACGGATGAAATTAACGCAGAACTTCAATGTTATATTCTACTACGAGTATACCAAACTCTCTAACTTTCAGCATGTTGGAAATAATTATAGAGGAATTTTACAGTTTGCAGATGCAAATTACCATAATATATTAAATATCACAGAGGTTTAACCCGGAAATAAATTTGTAGAGCAATTACAGTTAACAAAATAAAATACATTTGAAAGATATTTCGTAGCATCTAATATTTGTAACACATGTCTATACATGATTCAGATAAATAAGCGAAGCAGATTATTTTAATTAAACGGTGTGAAGTAAATTAATCAATCATGAAACAGCTGTTGTGGATTATGACAGAAAATATTTAATAAGTTTTCACAGAGGTTTTCAAAAAACAGCAAAACCAGTATTACAGCGGATACCAACACCACTATATCAGACGTTGGATCTCCACTGCTAAACGTAGACTTCTCCCATAATCTCTGGGGGATTTGTCGATACTCGCCGCGCTTGGTATGCGGGTTGGCGAGTGCAGTGTGTGGTAGCAGGATATGGTGACGCTGCTGGCCATCACCATCCTAGTTTCTCAACAGTTGTTCATTCCACTATATCCTTAGCCGTCTTTTACTTCATATGATTCTTGATACATCTTTGTACCTCAAAAACTGACTACCGTGGTTACGCTGCCGTTTCCAAGTTCTGAATAAAAAGTTCTCAAAAACGAGAGCTTTAACTTAAAAAAGAATCTACAGCATGGAAGTAACAAGTCCCAATTAGTTGTAGTCAACTTTATAAGTTAGCTATTTCTTAAAGAAGTGACCAGTTTTGAACCCATTTTTTTTCTATAGGATTTTTGATTTTACTAGTAATGGATCATCAGAGGTTATGTTAGGTTAATTTATTCGTAACTATACGTACTACTTTTAATATTCAAATTATGTGACAGATGTTTTTTCACATTGTTCTATCATAGAAAGTCTTTCCTGAAGGTTTGGACTTTCTGTTTGTACGTTGTAAATGAACTCCTACCTTCTTTCACTAAGTATTTTAACTATCTAGGTATTGGTCTTTAGATAATCATTAAATGTGAATTTTTCTAGATGTACAAGATGGTCAAAAATTATATATAAAACATTGTCAATTAAAAAGTAATTTAATGTGACAAATATTAAAGTAAAAGTCGTTTAACATTATCAAATAGGAATTCCAACTGAACTGTTAAGATTTTCGTCGAGATATGCACGGTGACAGTTTTCCTGACACATTACCAACAAGGGACACAGTACACTGTGAAACTATGCAAGCGAAAATAGTCCTTGTCGCACCAGTTTTGATACTATTATTGCATAATCGAATATTTTAAATGATTATCGCGGTTGACTGTAACGAAAATTAATTTCTCCTTAATCGTGTGAACAGATGGTTATCGTATTTTAAACTGCGGTTATAAAATAAAATGTTAACAAATTGCTACGTCTAAATTAATATTTTCATGTCCAGCGAAGCGGTGAGCGAACGGTGAGCGAGCGGTGAGCGAGCGGTGTGCGATTTATTGCGAATCGCAAATTTTCTTAACAATTAAGTTGAAAGAGATTGACAAATAGCGTAGTTTTATTCAATTTATTTTAAGTAAATTTGTAGTAAAACTTGGCAACGCATTAGACGTTGCCATTAAATGTAAAAAATTTAAATTGACTGGATTGTCTGACGTTCTATAGTATAGAGGTGGATAGTAATTTTATTGTAATTTATTGAACTGTAATAGTCTGGAAATATCCATCTGTCAGACAAATTTCAAAGATTAAACAACTTTGCTGCTATATTTAATGCTTTTTATAAATAAATACAAATAAAAAATAGCAAAAAAAACTTCTAAAAGTTACAGGAAATATTTGTTTCATTAATATGAATAATGTTTTGTGAACGTTTTATTTAGTCTTGCTGGTGTATCGCTAATGTACTCGCCGAAGGATTTATTGGTCGATATCGTGACACCGGACAGACGGACGGCGTGCATATATATCGTTGCAAGTCGAGCGTTCATTAGATTGAGAATTTTTCTAAATATGGAAGCGCTTTACTCCGTTTCGAAAATGTCGTCACGACGAATTATCGTATCGCTAAAAATTCTCGTTGTAGGTATGTAAGTAGATCTAAAATATATGGACCCCTACTAAGCAATGTTGTGGTCGGTATGTTCCCGCGACAATTTTGTAATAATAATAAACGCCTCAAAGTTAAAGACACGTCCAAAAAAAAAAAACACACACACACACAACATAGACACAAATGACCAAGTTACGACAAATATCTGTATGGTCTATACAAGCATTTGTCACGTGTTAGGATTGAACTCACGACCGGTAGCGCAAAAACTAGTTGCTGTGACCACTGCGTCAATTAGTTGTTAAAGAAACACCCTTTAAAAATCCCACAGCTGGGCGTAAACCTTCTCAAATTACCCAAATTTGGCATGATCTTAACATGGCACACTGCTCAATTGTGGCTGGGCGGAAAACACAGATATATAGTATACGAGTACTTTTTATAATTGTCTCGAAATAATAAATCAAATAAAATCAATTTACAAAAAAATTAGTAGGCTACAAAAGCAGTTTTGAATACTTATTTTACAAAGTATGTATATAATATTGTTTAATTAATTAATTATACTTAATATGTAGCTACCACCGTTTCGGAATGTAGAATCTGCTGAGAAGAATCTGCAGAACTCATCATATGCTATAGTATGAATTGTTCCTATTTTGCATTTATAAAATTATATTATAGTTTTGTTATTAATCTACTGTACAGTTGTACACCTATACCATCTATATACCATTTCCTCTACCCTAAGGTTGCCTGGAAGAGATCGCTCATTAGCGATAAGGCCGCCTTTTGTACTTATTTCCTTTTTCTTTTGTACTATTGCTTATTCTTGGTGTACAATAAAGAATTATACTACTATACTACTACTATGCTCTTTTAAAAAAACCGCCAATATTCATCTATTCAAAATTGAGTCAAATATCCCACCGAAAGACAGCTCCACTAAATCCACACATCTTTGTTATTTGTATAGTATCTATTGTTTCGAATAAAAGAAAAATATCATATTACATATATTATATCATATTATTATTTGAATATTTAAAACTAAGTAACGCTTCGTTGGTTCAAAGTCGTGGTTTTTTTTTAATTCCAAAGTGTATTTTACATAAATCTCTTTGCGACAAGGTATAAACAGGATCGAAGAAAGTGCGTCTTAAACGCATTGTCGCGACTTCAATTTTCTTAAGATAGACATTTAAAATGTATACTTTTAAGCTCCATTTAATTTTCTTTGGAGTATTTTATACGATAAAAAATATTTAAGTTTCTTGTTGTCCTCATTTTGAAATCATTTACGTTGTTTTGCTCGGATGGCAATTAGAAATTGAAGGATGTTAAAATTAAATCTTTCAGAATTTGGAATTTGAATTGAATGAAATAAAACCAGGCTTTGAGACAACAAAGAGATAATTCTTAAAAAATACACAATCGCTTTAGCTGAATATAATCATTCAAATCACATTAAAATTTATTTGCAAAATAAACCAACCATTTATTCTTTGTGCTCCATTAAAAAAATATGTCCTTAAACGAAAATAAATGTAAAGGCGAGCGTGTTCACAGGCGCAGCGTCGCTATAGTTAGCTGTCTGCGGTATTAATAGCCTCTCACGATTATAATTAGATCTCGATCATCTGTACGGAATGTCACGGCGGAAATAGAAATAGCGCCAAATAGAAATTACTTTATTTGACTAAAAACCGTTTGGTATCCACCTTTACTTATATAAACTATCTCCTCTTATTTTTGCATTGTAAAACTCTACGCTCTAATTCGCTATGAAGTCCAAATTATACTATAGTGATTCTAGGTGTCTCAAGTAAGCCACGAGCGTGACAGCGTGTTGCGGCTAATATCACATGACGGTAACTAATGGGACAACATAGGAAAGTTTATAGGTATTATGATTATTTGATATATTAGCATTTCGTCGCGTAGCGTAAACTTGTCGCTTTTAACGCAACGCCAAGCGATGTGACATATCGCGGATAATACGAGTATAAAACATGGCGTGAGTGAACATGACAAGGACAGTTTATAGGTATTATTACTATTTGACATATTGGAATTCGTCGTTTTACGTAGACGTTTGCGAAGAAGCGACAAAAACCGAAATGAAGCGACGAAACGCTACGCATCATAATACTTTTATTATATTTTATGCGTATAATTACACGTAGAACGTTATATAATAGGTATATCAGATATAGGTAGGTATTATAATATGTGCTTGATATCGCCTTACATCAAGTCGATTCGCATTAGTAGAGTGGAAGGAAAGTGCTAGCGATTTTATGCATAATTATATATTCCTAAGGGTTTAATAGCTTAAGGGCTTAATGGGCAGTTAGATTGACAAGAATTTTACAAATTGGATTTGTAGTTTCAGTTAAGTGGTTTTAATAACTCTGGCTATTATAATTATAAAATTATGCGATTTGATTTTTGTTTTATTCTATTAAATGCTTTTATCTTTTATTTTAATTTTATTTTAATTGTATTTATTGTTTACATTTAATATTTATTAAGTAATAAGGAATAAATAAATAAATAAAATTATGCGATGAAATATTTAAAAGATTAGGTAACTGTTGAGTTTCATATCGGTTCTTCTTAGAAAATTACATTCCGGTGATAGATTTCCATTAGTTATAATGTTTTATAGTAAAATATCGATTCAAAAGTTGTTTTATGGTTAAGTTGAATAAAGTATATGATTGATTTGAATAATTTACTATAACTTACGTATAAAGAGGATATAAGTAATTTATAGTTAATAGAAAATATAATTCTACCCTGTATAAATTGAATAGATAGCCTTTGATCATCATGTAATTGTTAAAGAAATAAGATAAGTTTCTCTTATATATGTCATTTATATATATATGTAGATATATACTTGTCTAGCTTTTTACCGACTCATTGGCATCGACATCCGACTCCAGACATTTGGGTGCTCTCCAAAGAAAAGCCGACGAATTTCCTACTAGGGTTGTCTTGACCATATTATCGATATCCATGATCGATAATCTAGTTTTCCGGCTAGGGATTCTTACAACTTGTATCGATGCCCAGTTTCTTTTTTAAGCTGTTGAAGGTCCTGGCAATATTAGGATCATGGAGCTCCTATGGTTAGTTATAGATCAAGTTATAGATCTATTTAACTGTCATATCCTAAGTATTTAAAATAATTTAACGGAATAATCATGTGGATAGGCAGAAACACAGATAATGTTGTTCTTTAATATACCAAACAAGATGTTAAGCGTTGATTCAAAATTAAATAACTCAGATTAGTTAAGGAGTGGACATGTTTCTGCAACCTATGGAAGCGATGATTGTTGACGATCTTTGTTTATCTTGTTGTTGTTGTTGTTGTTGTATAAATATGTTACGTAGAATTTTTCCTGTTCATATAATTTCTACCCACATAGTTAAACATGTAGTTTGAATTCTTCCTATTGTATGTTTTTATCGACGTTTGCACATCACTAGACGGAAGGCTCTTACGTCCAACTTACAAGGCAAGATTCAGACTGATAAAGTGCGTGGATTTCTGCCAAATATATTCATTACTGTGCACTATCAGCGACGGGTCAACGACCCGACGTTGACACAACGCGCCCTTCACGGAGGTCACTACTATATTGAAAGTGACATAAACTGTCCTAGATATTATCTTACTATATGTCTTGTGTTATAACATATAACTATATGTCCTGCATGGCTACAATCTATTGACTTTTTGATGCTTGTTATATTAGTTGACATGATTGGTTAAAACTGATCTTTTCAGTCGTTGCGTAAAATTTTATACAATACTAAATGACAGATGTTATCTTGTCCTAAAAAACTCTACGAGCCCAATTTCGGCGCCACCTACCGGTTCCGTTTATGAATTAAAATCATCATGCTTACTTAAATAAAAAGTGTTATCAAAATCGGTCCACCCATTTAGAAGGAGTTTAGAGACATGTTTTGTAATATCCCTAATATTATATATTCGAAAGTAAGATTGTTTGTTACGCTTTCACGCGAAACTACTTAACCGATCATCATAAAACTTTGTACATATATTCTTGGAGGTTTAGAAGTAACATAGGTAACATATCAAAACACTTTTTTGGTCGCGTTAACCGATATCCACGCGGGCGAAGCCGCGGGCAGAAGCTAGTATAATATAATATAGTTAAGAATATTTCTATATTTCTTAATAAACATCCTATCTAACAATAATTTTTTTTAATCAGTCCCGTAAATCTAGAGGCACTACAAACAATACATTGAACAACACACAAACGATTGATAATGTTAATTATTAATTTAAGAAAAAAATGTGTACAAATGGTCATATACCTTAACATAACATTTCCACAAAGATTTTTTATCTCAGTAAACCGTTTTCAGTTGATGTTTCTGAGACTATTTATGAGAATGTTTTTTATTATAACGATATGTCCTCCCTCATAACTTTACTAGCGATATCCCTCAGTTATTCTTGCCTATTTACAGATTATTTAACACAAGCTCTGATCTCGTAATCGTTCAACCTGCACTAGAGAAGCGAAATAGGTTAAGTTTGTGAAAATTTTAAGCCTTATGATATTACCGCCCAAAAGACTGAAAGATAGATGGACAAACTGACAACAAAGTAATGAAGTCCTATTGGTAACTAAGGGTTTTGCTAAGCATTGTTATTTCATGTTGATTATTGTTGAAAATGTGCAAAAGCTCTCTTTTTATGTCTCATTTCATATCACACAGAATATTTAAAAAATCAAGAAATCTACAACCACAAGTAAGATCATAGCAGATATACCTAACAAAAACTATGTTTATTTCATATAATTTTGTTATTTATATATTTATGAATTTATATTAGTAGCTGTATTTAGTGTATATTAGTCGGTAGATTGTAAGGAACATTACAATATTGTATCGTCTAATGTATTTCATATGTTAGATCCAAGAATAGATATACAGAGTAATACATCCGTCTATATATACATAAGTTAGCACGGATCTATGTTCATATGATTACATAATGAACGTTCGATCATTTTATGGTAATTTTTTTAAATATTTATGGCAGTTGAGCATTTGCCAAGTTATGGAGAGCTTATTCCTTATGTAACATTTAACGCATACTAATATTAATAGTCTCTAAGTAGTTCTGTCTGTTTGATATGCTTGGGTTTGAATGAAATTCAATCAGAGTCGAGATGACTTAGTTGATAGAACATGGAGTTTTTATAGTTTATTTTTTAAAGACAAAAACGAGTACATACGATATAGTTTTTTTTTTGACGATTTTTGTCGTTATTTTGGACCAGTTACATTATCCGTTGTCACGACGAGTCAGTCTCGTTTCGTCGTTTTTGTCATTAAAAAATAAACTCTGTTTCAAAACAAATGGGGCTTATAATCGCCGTTCGGTTAAAAACCCCGTGTAAAATCTGAGCTAACACTTAAATTTGAAAAATCGCTCGTATTCCGTAAAAAAAATATGTAACAAGGAAATCTAGATGCATCATGGATCATCTGCAAATGGGATAATTTTACAACTTGTTACATAACAGAAAAGAACAATTGTATTCTTTTTATAAGCAATATAAGTTCATTCATGATCATCAAGGTTTAAACTATAATTATCTTTTGTAACTCTTAAAATCTGGCAGTCTTCGCTATGGAAGCCACGCGAACTTATTTTAAATATCTGTGCACGCGAAGTATGGTCAGGTATTTTAATAGCTTTATAAAAATTTAACTATTTTCAAAAGATTTTTAAAAAGTTTTCAAATGAGTAACTGTTAATAGTTCCTTGATGGTTCTTCTCAGATGACACTCCATTGACACTCAGAATGTAACAAAATAGAAGATGCGCTTCACATTATGGCTGGATGTGTCCGAAACAAAGCAGTGTAAATTCTTATGATGAAGGAATAGGGAATAGTATTCTAGCCTTTCCAACGTTTGGAGAAGCAAGAATGCTAAATAAAATAGTGTCAATAGGATCAAGACGTCGATGCTTGTAATAAATAGATTGTATTAGAGGCAGTGGCGTAGCGTGACTTAGATGGGCCCTGTACCTAGGGTTGCCAGATGGTCGGGATTCGTCGGGATTGTCCCGACATTTCGTATGATGTCCAGAGTCCCGAAAAAATACAAAATGTCCCGACAAATAACAACAAAACAAAAATCTCAAACTATCGCGATAATAATAATCTAAAATAAGAAGCTTGCTGTATTGTCCCTAAAAGGCGAAAATTTATTTACTTGGGAAGAGCTCTCCTCGTTTCCCAACGTGCTAAATATTTCAAATGAAATAGATCAAGATACTTTATATACTGATTAATGCTGCCTTAGAGAAGCATTTAACCACCTTTAAAAGACAGAAACATATCAAATGAAATCTGGTCATACTTTTTTTTTTTAAATCGAAATAGCAAAACTACTTCAAAAACTTAAAAAAAAAAAATTGTATGTGTCAGCTCCGACGCACGACTGAAGTTTACTCCTTAAGTACGATTGTCTAAACATACGCAAAAAGAGTTTATCCAACTGAAAATAAGATTAATACCATATGAAAGGGTAAATTAACAAATTAATGAAAATAATATACATATATAAATATATATTTATTCATTTTATATACATTTATTATAACTAATCGGCGAAATATTTTACATTAAACTTTTCACAATAGTCAATTTCAGATGTGCACAAATATTTCATTAGGAATGTTGATAAATTATGTAATTATTATTATCTGACAATTATCATTTATTTTTTAAATATTATTTTTCAATATTAATTAGAGCAACATTACTTTCGCACCGCACCGTAGGTGCGCGCGCACCGAAAAAGTAACGAGGTCATTCAATAGTAGATTTTACCTCTCATATTTTTCTCATACCGGGCGCCTTATATATGAAAATCGATTCTTAAGGAGTAAACTCCAAAAAATTATATCATTTGTACTGTCAATTCCAGTAAGCAATGTTTATTGTGAAAGAGTATTCAGTCTTTTAAATAACTTGTATACCAAAGACAGAAATCGCATGGCAATCGACCTAATAAAAGCGGAGTTAATGATAAGACTTAATTTTGTCGAAACTTGTTCAAATTTTAAAAGTTATCTGAACATTCCGCAAGGCTCGAAATTAGTAGATGCAGTAAAATGTAATGCGAAGTACATGTGGCAGTAATTTATTAAAAAAGAGTTCCAATTACTAATAAATATAATACTAGAGTATTAGAATAAGTGATTGTGATAATTAACGATCTCAGAATCTGCCAAAAAGTGTAATTTATTTTGTTTAATGTTTTTGTGATTTAAATTTTTATAATAAAAAGTGATTTTTTATATTTCATAATATTAATAAGTCCCATCGGTCCCGACCATAATCCCAAAATCCCGACTTTTTGAAAATTTGCCCAGAAATTTTAGTCTTCCCATCTGGTAACCCTACCTGTACCTATCAAAATCTGTAAAGGGGCCCCAATGAAGGATAATTTTTTTCCATAGCGGAACAAAAGCACTTAATACACGGATTTAGAGTGTGGAGGCTCGGGGCAAAAGAAAAGTGGAGGTCCCGTGATCTATTTTTTTTTTCAATTTTTTTCCATTAATTTTGGTTCCCAATATATTTCTTTGCGTACGACGACAAAAAAAAAGGTCGTCGCGTCTCACACCGACATTTTTCTTTATGTCGTCGCGCGTCGGCCTATATGTATTCCTAAAAAACAAAGGTCGTCGCAAATCCGGACCACTATTCCGTCGGGCTATATGTATTACTAAAAAAAAGGTCGTCGCAACTTCGGACCGGTGGTATTTACTCCGTCGGGTTATATATATTTCTAAAAAAAAGGTCGTCGCAACTCCGGACCAATTTCTGTCCCGAACTCTATTATGGGAGCCCCTGTAGACCGGGGGCCCCGTATCATTGATACGGCTGATACGGCGGTAGCTAGAGCTACGTCCCTGATTAGAAGTTACTTGTATAGAAGCTACTCTTATAGGGGTGAAATGATTACTTCGTGACCAAAGTCCTTTAATAAAATAAAGATGTAAAAAGAAAAAAGAAATACACTGCATTCTGAACATTGATAATATTATTCTAAGATGACATTTAAAGACAACTTTTAATTTTTAAGCCGAATATTCTTGAATAATTTCTGTAGTTTGTTGCAAAGTCGTCGTTTGGCACATTACGTCATTATCGAGAGCAATCACGGTAAACCACAAGTTTAAAAAAAAGAATCGGTGTCACAAAGTATCAGCAAGAAACCGTCTGGGTTGAATGGCCGCTCGTGGGCGTGGAGTATGGTTTGGCGAAATTTTCTTACTTATTTTATGCGATTTTAAAAATTTCGTCTATAAGCTCTTGATTGTGATTTATATTCGATATTACGATCATTTAATTGACTGTATGTTTTATTAGTTTATCATTCGTGAATGATGTCACTTGATCTACATGTAACATAGAATAGAAAGGTTTTACAGAATAATTTTTACAATTTTATCGTTTTCAATGATTTACTTCGAATCGTCAGTTGTCGCAGTTTGCAGTGAGTCTGCTTTCCAGTCCAGGGTTGATGCGATTCCCGCTTCGAGTTTGGATGTAATATTTATTTATAAAATTGCTGTACTGTACTGTATTGTGTCAGCCTGTAAACAACCCACTGCTGAACGAAGGCTTCTTCTCCATATAGAAGAAGAGTTTGAGCTTAATCCACTACGCTGCTCCAATGCGCGTTGGCGGATAATTTCCCTAATATGAGTAACGATCGTTATCAGGTGTCTCTGATAACAACCGGGTCCGACGGTTTTATGTGCTCTCCGAGGCACGGTGAGGAGGCCCACAAAGACTATATATATATATATATATATATATATATATATATATATATATACTTATTTTTGTATTAGACAGTCCTAAGAAAAATTACTACAAAAGGAGTACTTACTGGCTTTTATGACCCATACAAACAACAAGTAATTAGTGGGTATAATTATCGAAGTGGGTGTAATGACACAGATTTTTTAGGATGTATAATTTTTTTTTCTTTTCCATAATATTTTTTGCGCAAACCATAATGTGTTTCTATACACCCCGTTTTCATAAGATCCTCTTTCATTATTCTAAATGAATAAAACTATGGTCTATAAATTCTTATATTTTAAAAAATAATTAATATTAACGAGTTACGTACCTAAGTCAAGTTTTCACTAAATTAATTAATCAAGCAGCATTGACGCCTTGCAGGTAAACCGAAAACCGAACCCTTGAAACAATTAATTAATAACTCTTAAGACATACTTTCAACACCCAGCTAACACCTTTTGTAATGGGGTGCTTAAATATACATAAAATTCTTAAACCATAATTTTTATACTAATATTATGAAGATGAATAGAGTTTATTTGTTGATCTGTTTGAATACATTAATCTTGGGATGTACTAGATCGCTTTTTATTTTTTTAGGTCGAAAACCAGTGTTTTTTTTTTTAATTTATCGGCATAGTGATGTATATAGCATTACGCTATAACTCAAAGTGTTGGAACCTAAAATTTTATTTCTAAACTCAAAATATATAAGTATGTCATGTCATAATGTCTGCGTTTATAAAGTTTTCGTTTCACAAGAAAAAAAAAAAAAAGAAATAAGGAAAGTAAAACATTTAACGACACATTAAATATTCAAAGACAATTCCGTCCATTAAATTTCGTTATCTAAGAAACTTATAAAACCGTCGCTAAACATAAAACTAACAAAGGTTTTATACAATGATTACTTTTTCATAGGCCATAAACAAAGAGAGGGACGGCGTCTTTTATATCTAAAAAAAAAAAAAAAAAAAAAAAACAATAAAAAAAGCGCGCGCATATGCGGCGCGCTGTTTAAATTTCGAATCGGATGCGAAAAAAATTGAACGCAATGTGCATGTAGCACGCGCGACGCCATATGCGAGAGGCACAGATAAAAAATATTTTTTCATTATGTCAAAGCGGAGTAGATTTTTTTTACTCATCAAACACCCAACGGAGATAAGAATTGAAAAAATTGTAACATAAGCATAATATTAGTTGACGGCAGTAAGTTAAATAAAAACTTAACACAAAAACCGCTCATTTTGAGGTTAAATAGACGCTTTTGAAGGCGCTCGCGCAGGGCTGCCGACACAGATACTATTGAATAATAATTATTATATAGTTTATTGTACACTAAAATAAAAATATTATTTAGAATAACGATAACAACGATATTGGAATGCTGTTATTTTACATATGATACTGATTTTATAGAGTATTTTTATTAATTTACTGACTAGAAAATAATTATGTTAAAAGCGAGGAACAGGATGTAAAGTTCTTCATCTACCATACAAAAGGGAGGATTCTCCGACCAAACGAGCATGCATGGATATAGTTTATAATCTGAAATTACACAAGGATTTTTGTCTCGGATTTTCCGGGACGTTTTATATGGGGATAGCAATTATACTATAGGTACTACAGTGTCAGTTTTCACACAGAGACATAAAAATCATAACGCGAACGAAGTCAATGAAAACAGCTAGTTAGTTAAACTAGATAATTTACTCATCAAAATAGTGAAAAGTTAAATTTATTGTTTTAAGTGTATATTGTGTTATTTAAAGATAATTTTGTGGCAGCCCTAGCTACCGGCGCGGGCGCAAGACATCTGTCGCTCAGTGAAATTTGTTCGTCACTAGCGCGGATTGAACTTATGTCATATATTATAAGATAATAATTGCTTTTATATCGATATCGATATTCGTATATAAATATTATACTCGACTAGACATCTCTCACGGCCTCACCTGTTGACATATATTATCAACAAGGTAACATGACTGGCTTGTTGTCACAGTTGGCACTGACCGTGCTTTCCACCCCAGCGTGGGTTCGATTCCCGCCTCGAATTTTTGTGTAATATTTATTTATATGTGTATATCTCTCCATAGTTAATGATTCTAAAAATAATTTTAGTTAACAATAGTAAGTATATAAATCTGCAAAGTGACTTTTTTTTCTATTTTCATTTTTTTGGCAAATTTTTTTTTTTTTTGTCTGTTTGTACTTTGTATCAAAAATATCAAACATCAAGACGCCAAAACGTTTCATTGTTTTCTGCTCCAGGGTTGTAAGTTCAATTTCCACCCCGAGTCTGGGTTTAATATATATTTATTTACATAATTATATTTAAAAAAAATTTTTTTTGTAATTTTATATTTAATATATACTTTTTTTCAAAAAAAGTGTATATTAAATATAAAATTACAAAAAATTACAAAAAAAATTCCGATGAATTTAAATGAAACTAACAATAACTATAAATTAAACCCATACGAGCGATAATATTGAATAATTTTTATCCCGAAATTCAGTATTGAACCCTCCCTTAGAGAGGGAATTAGAGAGAAAGCTTACATCTAGAGTAATTTAATAAACTAAACGCAAGCGAAGCGGCGGGCTTAAGCCAGTAATACGTAAATAATGAATCATTTCGTCACCATCACCACAGCAGGTGGCGTTCATTTAAACAATAAAAAATATGTGGATGTACGTTTAAAGTAAAAAATTCTAAGCCCTTTAAAAATTTTGTACATAAAAAAAAGAACGCTTAATCAAATCGCTGTTATTAATACCGCCTGTTGTACTTACAGCTGTACTGTACTAGTTATAGGTATCCGCCTGTAAACAACCCACTACTGAACGAAGGCCTCTTCTCCATATAGAAGAAGAGTTGGAGCTTAATCCACCACGCTGCTCCACTGCGGGTTGGCGCATAATATCTCTACCACGAGTAACGATCGTTATTAGGTGTCTATGATAACAACCGGAGCGACGGCTTTACGTGCTCTCCGAGGCACGGCGGGGAGACCCACAAGGACATACACCCAGGTCGGAAACAAATATTTGTACAAATACAAATATCTGTCCCGAGTGGGAATCGAACCCGCGACCGCCGGCGCGCGGTTTGTGGTGACTAATCGCACCACTACCTACACCAGAATGGTTTCTGTACTGTCTGTGTACAACTGGTAAAGCATTATTATATCACTCATTGATATGACCCATTGTATACGTGAACCGACAATTGGTGACACGACACGGTCGCAGGTTTAAATCCGAGCTGTCGTCGCCGAGTTTTTAAAAGCTAAATTGGCCATTCATGTTCCGTTTGGTGGTGAAGCATAACATTGTGGTTCAATCTGCATGTCTCATGTTATATTCTAGGACATGTCTATTCACCATTACACAGTGCAGCAGCGTGACGAATTAGACTCTATCTTTGTCCATAAAAGGAGACTTCTTTCTCCATAAAAAGCTTTTGGCTAATAGTGGGATTACTGTACGTAGTAAAATATATCTAGGAGGGATTTTTTTTTTTTTTTTTTTTATTCACATCTACAGGCTTACATGCGCCTATACCCTTTTCTTTACATATATTTTATTGTTATATACAGACGTTTTTACAGCAAAAGTAAATAAGTACTTAAAACTAGACTTAATATCTCTAGTCCCTGAGACGAGAGTCCAAACTGACCACTTTTATACTAATATATATACATTTTTTTTTTTCAATATTATATCTACGTGTATTTCCTATTTATATTGTTTTACAATACTATATCTAAATCTATTTTTAAAATACTATATCTATAGCTAATGTTTTTTTTTTTTTTTTTTTTATTTATTTTTTTTTTTTTTTTTTTACAATACTATATCTATTTGCATTTACATTATTATATCTAGTTATAATTCTCCTATTTAGGTGCTCTATAATTTCACACCCACCAATTTATCTAATCAGCACCAGCCCCCAGCTGTGCGAGCACATCCTCAATGACTGCTGTGTCTCTATGATGGATTGCCATCTTGAGGGTGTGCTCCAGGATTTCTTTTGTTGTGGCCTCCGCCGCCCTCCCTACGAATCGGCCGATTGCGTCATCCCTGTCGTCGGCGTAGTAGACACAGGTCTTGGTGTGCCTACTTACCGCGACCACCGCATGCGAGACGCTGTCGTGTATTTTTAGTCTCTTTGCCCGTGTCTGGATGACGATGACCTCCTCGCTCGTCTGACCCTGCGCCTCGTGAATGGTCATGACGCTCGACCCTTCTCCGGTACCATATCCCCGGCCTATTAACTCCTTTTTCTCCTCTTGTGTGAAGACCAGGTACAGGGTCCGGTTCTGTTTTTCGGGTATTCTAGCGCCAGTGAGCCTTTCCGCACGCAGGGAATGGACGATGGGGTTCGAGCTGTAGATCCTGTCGTAAACCTCGCTGATGGCAAGAGCGACATCCTTGGGATTCCGATGCGTGCACGACAACTCACATGATATATTTACCGTCAGATTAGGCCTGCTGTATCGCACCTCGAACAGGTTTTCCCTGTCGATGTAAGGCAGCTGATTAATGTCTCCGACAAGGATAACCTCTTTTGCTTCCGACAGACGGGCGGCCATCACTATGGCACCAAAGTGATTCATGAGGGCCTCGTCCACCGTTAAACGGCTTATTTTTGTGCCCTCACGAAAACCATTTACCAATATGGAAGCCATAGTGCGCACCTTGTATTTGGCTTTGTCGCCATAATGGTGCGTCAGCTTCTGCCTGAGATCATTGGCCGCCTCGACTGTGGTCGTAACTACGACCTCGTTTTCCTCGTCGAAGTTTCTGACTATGTAAGTCGTCTTGCCGCATCCAGGGACCCCGTTTATCCATTTCAGTGCTGGTAACTGCCAGGCACCGAAAACGCTGCCGACTTCCGGATCTCCCGTAATGGTTTTTGCCATCTCGAGTATCCGGTCGCCTAGCATCACTCTCGTGCACCTGGCCACCACCACCACTGGATCCCCTTTAGGTGTATGGAAGGCTTGAGGTTCTTCGTTCTGGCCCTCGGCTTCGACCGCGCCCACGAAGCCGACTGTGGTATTATAAGCAGCCATATACCTTCCCGACATGTTGCCCCTGAGTATTTCGCGGGTGTCGTTATTGTAAATGGCTGCCTCAGCTTCTTCGAGTTCCACTCCCAGTAAGTTTTCGTGGCCGTACTGGAAGCTCTGCATGATTTTCTTGCAGGTGGCTAGGCATACATCGCAGTTCGCCTTTGTGATGGCCAGGAACTCGATATACGCATTTTCCGCATGTTGTTGCGGCGTGGACGCTGGTCGTAGCTTTGGTGGTATAACTTGCCCCATGTCGGCTTTTGTCCGAGTGGCCGGTGGCGTTTGTGGGTACCTCGGATTTTCATCTTTGGTGAACCTTTTAAGTGCCTCCGATTGCCGATCTGTTGATACCAACGACCTTGGGGCAAGGTGGGGCAGTCGTTTTCCTCGTTTAGGGGAGGTTGTCGCTTGGATAATTTTCGCTATCGCCATCAGACGGGGCTTTGATTTGGATGTTGTGTCGTACGGAGTGGGCGACACTGATTCCGCTTTTTGGGCTTCGGTCTTTTTCTGTAGGCGCTCCGAACCACTGAGTACGGTCCCTCCAAGAGCCAGCCATGCAGGGGGTGAAGATGTTCTGGACTGGGGTTTTAAGTATCCCAGATCCTCCCCCCTGTCTTCGTAAACAATGACCTCGTGAGTTTTCGAGGCCATTAGGCAGCCGTATCTATCAGACACGTTGCCTCTTTCATAGCCGACTCTCATAGAGTCCACACTTATTCTTCCGGGGGTCGCCCCGGGAATTTCACCCCGCCGCTGCAGCCACGAGCTTGCCTGCGCAAAAGCAGACTCTTCTCCCCACTCGAACAGAGCGATCACCTTGTTTTGCAACCGCACCGTCCGGTAGATCGAGTCATTGTCCGATTTCTGCGCAAGCGCGTCGATCTTAATGCGCTTGAAGCTCGTTTTCTGTGTGCTGCCCTTTATCAGCAGAGCGAACCCCGGCGAGACCACCAGCCGATCCTGCCCTTCGGAGCGACAGAAACTTATTCCGATCCTCTCCGCTTCATTGTCCATGAAGAGAGCCACGCATCTGGTTCTAATGCCCACTTCCCCGCTCCCATTTCCCTCTCTAAGCAAAGATTCTACTGTAACGCTGGGGCCGGGTTGCGAGGGTGCGTTCTGATCAGTCCTCTTCTGGATCAATTTTCGCAGAGCGGATGGAATGGCCTGGATAATCTGGCTCAGCGGTGCTCGGGTTGGGGACCGCTGAGACGGAGCTGCCACGACTGGTTGTACAGCTTGTTGGCTATGAGTTTGGACGTTTCCTGTATCTACCGTATTTGATGGTGTGTTTGATGAAGTGTTTGTGGTGGTGTTGTGAGACTGTGGTATTGACCGTGAACTTTGTGGTAGAGCGGTCGAGCCATTTCTTTTCGCGGCTGTCACCACGGCGTGTCTCGCGAATGCGAGAAAAGACGTTCTGTCGGCCTCGTTCTCCAGGATGGTACGGAGTGAAGGTTGGTCTAGTTTTCTCTGGAGCTTAATCTCCAGATCCAACCTTTCTTTGCCGAACCTCGGACATTCTAGCAGAATGTGGATAACTGTCTCCTCGCAATTCGGATCGCAGATACACGAAGGACTGTCCTTCAAGTGAAACCGGTGTAGATACGCCGCAAATCCTCCGTGGCCGGTCAGAATCTGTGTATCGACAAATGTTAGTTTCGCTTTTCTTACCAGCTTACAAGCGGTCTTTGCATCTGGCAAGAAGATTTTCGTGACCGAACCAGTTTCCGAAGAATTGTATCTGTCCTGCCACAATCGGACTGTCTCTTCCCGTATCTGCCTCCTGACATACGAAATTGGAACTTTATCGTAGTCAGGGGCCGATTTTTTCGTAAGAGCCGCCTTTTTAGCCAAATGGTCCGCTCTTTCATTGCCTGGTATTCCTACGTGGGCCTTCAACCAAAAGAATCGCACCGATCTCTTCTCTTCCTGGATCTGTCTGATGCATCTCTTCATCTCTATGGCCAGAGGGTGAGTCGCCAATGGGCTCTTTAGTAAGTCGAGCGAGGATCTTGAATCGCTCAGGACATTGACTGACTTCTCTTTCGACTTTTTCACCATGTCCACAGCTCTGAAGAGCGCATACATCTCAGACTGAAAGACCGTGTTGTGCGGCTCGAGCCGGAATGTGGAGTACCTTACTTCCCTCCCTTGGTTCCACCACGTTAGAGCCGCACCGACTTTGCCCTCTATTTTGCTTCCGTCGGTGTATATTAATGGGCCGACGATGTGGTTTTCTTCAAGGGTTCCGGGGTTCAGGCTCATCAAGCACTCATACTCAGTTGGTTTGAGTAGAGATGGGTGGGGATTCTGTATTGGACCCACCCTGCGTTCCAGCTCCCTTCCCGGCGGCAGAAAGTCCACGCAGTGACCTTTTTTGATTTTATAAAGTATGGCGGCCTCCCGGATACGAAGGTCAAGTGGGAGCAACCCTGATAGGACGAGTGCCGATGTTAGAGACACCGTTCTATACGCTTTGCAAATTTTTTGGGCAAAGCCTCTCTGCAGTGAGTATAGTTGTTTCCTTATTGACAACTTCTCTGCTGCAGGAGACCATGCGCTTGCCGCGTACAGGACGATGGGCTCTATCACCGCCACGTAGATGGTCCGTACGATTTCACTGTTCAGACCCCAAGATACCCTCGCTGCGCACGCTAGTTGTTTGTAAATATCTGCTGCTTTTTTGCATATTGCAGATGCATGCGCATTGAAAGTGAGCTTAGAATCTAAAATGAGCCCCAGCAGTTTTATTTCTTCTACAAGCCTCAACCGAGTGCCGGACATGTGGACTATTGGGGTTTCATATTTGAGCTTCTTTGTTATTACCATTGCATTGGTTTTATGCGCCGCGAAGCTCAGTTTGTTACGAATACCCCAGTCCTGGACGGCAGCTAAGGTGGTTTCGGCTGAAGCTTGCAGGTCACTGGTTTTGTGGCTCGAGAACACAAGAACCACGTCGTCCGCAAAGGCCTGGCAGTGTACTCCCATGCCATTTACTGTTCTAAGGAGTGAATCCAGGATAAGATTCCAGAAGGTCGGTCCACCAATGGAGCCTTGGACACAACCCTTCGTGGTTTCCTTCTCACTGGATGCTCTGGCATAGTTGACAATGACTCTTCGGTCCTGTAAATAGGATGCCACCATGGAATACAGGTTCCTCGGGCAATGTTTATCCACCAGCTGTTTTTTGAGAGCTGGCCACCATGCATTATCGAAGGCGCCCTCTATGTCGAGCGATACAAGAAGCACTATCTTTTTTAGTTTAATCTCACTCCTAATATGCTCAACTAAGTCGTAGAGAGCGTCCTCCGTTCCCCTTTGTGGCATGAATCCATACTGGCTACGGTGCAGCGTTGGGAAGAGCCTCCACTGAAGTCTACCTATTAAAAGTTTCTCGACTGTCTTTCCGAGGATCGACAGGAGTCCGATAGGTCTGTAGGACTTCGGGTGGGTGTAATCCTCTTTTGCTGGCTTGCGGAGGATGCATATGTGAGCGACCTTCCACTGTTTGGGAAAGTATGATAGCGACAGGCATTTGTTTGCCAGTGCTAGGAAAACCTCCCTGTCACAGTTTATTGCCGCTGCGCATATGTCGGACGTTAACCCATCGGGACCTGGAGCTTTCTTTGGATTTTGGCTCGAAAGAACCATTTCCAGTTCCGAGGTAGTAAAAGGAGGATCATCGTCCGACAGGTCCTGTAACTCCGCAGGAGCTTTGCAGTCAACGGATTCTCTGACTTGCTTGTGATAAGTGGTGTCGGTTATCACAGAGTCATCCGGGTAGAACGTCTTTGCGAGGAGTTCAGCTGACTGATCTGGTGTAAGTGTTTCACCAGCTGGGCTCCTCAGCAACATGTCGTCCTGCCTACGAGAGGTCTTCCGTATGACTCTGTAGATACCGTCCCACACGCTTTCACGGTCTTGTGCCGTGCAAAACTCCTTCCAGCTTCGAGTAGCTGCTTCACTTGCCTCTGTTTTGTATCTTTCCCTAGCCATTATGTATTCTTCAACGACGCTCGCCCTTCTGCTGGGTGCAGCATTTTTTATTCGGCGTTTTGTTCTTAATAATTCCCTTTTCAGGGAATGTAGTTCAGCCGACCACCAAGGTGGTCGGGGATCGCCTTTCCATGGCTTTATTTTTGGGATAGTTGTTTCGCAGGCACCGCGGATTATCGATGTGTACCTGGTCAACATTTCCTCCAGCTCCTCTTTACTCGATACATCAGAGACGCTACTCAAAGTCACGTTTTGTTCCACAAGACCGGACTTCAGGATTGTGGTGAAATCTGACCATCTCGCCTTTTTGGTGTTATATCTACGCGTCGTGATTGGCTCCAGTGGTTTTAGGGGCCGCTCAACGCATAGATCAAACGTTATGGCGTTATGATCGGATGTAATCAGATCTCGATCCACTCTCCAGTTCTTCATTTTTGCGAGGAGGGACTGACTCGTAAGAGTCACGTCAACGCAGCTCGAGTATAGCCTTTCGCCTCTGTATGTCTCGAAGGTCGGTATTTGTCCTCTGTTTAGGATTTGGAGGTCCATTTCTATGATAAATCCATGTAACTGTGCTCCTCGATGGTTTTCGGAGCTGCTGCCCCACCAGTGACTCCAGGCATTGACGTCGCCTGCCACTACTAGGTGTTGTGTAGGGATTTTGTCGGTTGCAACTCTCAACTGCTGCAGGTACGGTTCCATGTCTTGGTCCCCTTCAAAGTAGACGGACACTAACGCTAGCCTAAGCTGGCCAGCCTTTACGAAGACCGCGGCCACGTTCTCGGTGACAATCTGGGAGTCGTGGATGACTTCCACCCTGTCACCGAACACGATGATCGCGGCCTTTACTGGCTTCTGGCGGCCCAGGGTGCACTGAATGATTTTAGCACCAGGTTGTTGTCTCATTTCGCCCGTTCTGCCAATGTACGGTTCCTGGACTAGGGCGAAAGAGATCCCCTTTTCTGAGGCCGCCTGGAACAGTTCAGCGGTTGCCAGCTTAGAGCGCTGTAGGTTTACCTGTATAAATCGTAAGCCACAGCCCGTTTCGCCCGTCGCTCTGTTAGGGACCACCACTTTTGCCTCCGGGTCGCCCTTAGCAGTATTGGACCCTCGACCTGGCTATACTATCCCATTTCTGCCTTTCCTGACACTCGTCGCTATACGCGGTATGTGCCACATCCGAGCCACCTCTTTTAGCTCTGGAGCAGTTCACGCAGTGGGGCGTCTATCTAGGAGGGATTACAAATATTCTAATTCCCGGTAACAAAACATGAATTTGGAACACTGATTGTAAAATTAATTTGTTAAGTCCGCGAATTTATAATTAGGTATACCTAAAGCTTAACATAAAATTTATGGTATGTTGTTATTAATAATAGCAATTGGCTTAAGCGTTTATTCTTTTTTTTTTTATAAGTAGGTTCAAAGATTTTAAAGGGCTTAGAATTTTTTACGTTCTTTAATAGCTCTATTTCTAAATGGTGTATTTTCGTTTCTTAAATTTTGACACTGACGGTTTTTAAACATATCGAGACTCAGATCTCTTGCTGACCACGGACCGTGTAAGTGACTGATTTGAATTATCGACAATTTAGAAAAAATTTATCGTGGTAAGTAGCCGTAATATCATTTATTTATTTATTTAATACTTTATTACACACATAAATGAATTAACATTGTAAAATATTTACAGCAAGTGTGCAATGGCGGCCTTATCACTAAAAGCGATTTCTTACAGGCTACCATGAGTTTAGGATTTCTGGACACAAAGCGGTTGATGCGTAAAGTACTAGTATCATACATACTAAGTTACATTCTTAGTTATATTACTTACATTCATCATTCTATAGATGCATCAGATTTTAATTTAGTAATACATTTTTAAAATGTACGAGTATCTTCCGTCACTGTTTTCATAGACATTACTAAAATTATATATATTTTTTAATATTTCTTAAGTGTCTAGTTACAATTTATTAACACTTATGAGTACAATAATATATATTTTTATCTTATTTTGTTATGGTTGCTTTATTTGTATTATATTATACAGAATGACTGGTAAATTACTATCAATGTTTAAGGAGACTACTCGGTAAATGATTCTCATTCGAATTATGTAAAAAAAATAGGTAAATATTAATAAACTTTTAAGTAAAGTTACTCAACAATTATCCAATTATGTACGCGTCGTCTGGACACCCTAGCAGATAGCTGCACTTTCGACACAAAACAGGTAGTTTACCTACGTCCAAACACCGCCACGTGTTAACAGGGTAGCAGGATAAACAAGCATGATCCAGTCCCCCTTAATACTTTAATCCTGGCTTAGGATAGGCAAAAATACTAAGATATTTTACTCGTTTAAGCAACAAATTTGTTGACTAGGTAAATGATGTGACTTTGGCAATTTTTAGATGTGAACAACGACACATTACAACACCTGTGCACGTGCCGCCGGCATGACTGGAAAAGTGTCAACGCTTCATTTATTTGAATTGAAATTTATGAAAAGTTGGTCAAAAATTAAGTACCTATTTTTATTACATAATTCGAATGAGAATCATGTACCGAGTATTCTCCTTAAATATTGATAGTAATTTACCAGTCACCTGTATACTTACTACTTTATCAAAAAAATTACGAACATTTTTTAATTAGACCTCAATACCAGTTAGCGTGAAAAACTATAAAGTTTGTCTAGCCACAGTAATATCAGATAAAAATCATTTAGTTCAATGTACGTATGTACGTATGTAACTGACAAAAAGATACGTTTCACACTGTAGTGAATGAGTTGCGTTTGTGGAAATGATCTAAACATAGCCGTCCGTTCATAACGTCCGAGTTATCAATGGACATAATGAGATCACGTGACTATCACTTATCTAATTTTAAAAAGTTTTTTTTTTGATTGGACACGGTAATATCAAATCAAAACAAAAAATTCTTTATTCAAATACACTTCATAAGCACTTTTAAAGCGCTATTTACACAGTATATTATATTTTAAATTAAATAACTATAGTTAAAGTTAAGCTACCGCTGATTAGGCATGTATATTCTGCTGAGAATTGGCAAGAAACTCGATAGTACTCTTCAAGAAAACCGTAAATGCTAAATAACTCAAATAATAAAATTTAGTTATACCTATATCCTGCAAAAAGGACAGCGCCTCTAAACCCACACATCCTTATCGTTTACATAATCTTGTACAGAGTAATGTGATTTGGCTATTAAAGATTTTTTTTTAATATAAAATTTAAATTGGTTATTTGGCAATTGTAAAATCCTTTGTGGGAATTTATTATAAATATACCGCTCATTCGGAGCGACAGTGACACAAATGCAAATTAGTTAACTTTACACCAGATCAGAATAAAGATTATTTCATAGTTCAAAAGAAGATTCTGAAGCATTATTACGGCTAATTATTATTTTAAAATTGTTTTATTATAGCTGGACATTGTGATATTTTCACTACTAACTAATAAGTCATTTTCGCGTATTTTTGCAAATGTCTCACTGTCGCTCCAAATGAGCGATACGTACACCTTGGCACATAAAGCAAACGTTTACTTTGCGAAGTCGGAAACTCAGCATCATATCAGCAGTGAGGAATACGTTTTGACACTTTTTGAAGATGCTGTGAAATGTCACACAATAATACGTACATTTTTACAACTATTGATTCCAAACGTGGGAAGCCACATCTAATGTTATTGGTGTCAGCTTTTTAACAATAACTATAAGATTTAAAGAATTTTTTGTTTGAAAATTTAAGGGTAGTGTTTGTGAGGAAACCACAATATATATAATCGAAATTATTCTTGTTTATAATAAACAAACCATATATTTCTTATTATTTTATTTCATTATAGGTAAATAAATAAATAATTAAATAAGATTTAAGTGTTTTTATTTAATAAAAAATATGTTTAATGCTAGAATTGTAGATAGCGTTTGGTGAGGCTTTTACGTAAAAAATTAATTAAAATTTCATTTGGAACCTGTTATTCTTAAATTTGAGATATTCGTCTAAATAGACAATGACCGCTTTATTACATATTTATTAATTCGTGAAATTATTTTATATTAATTTTCATATAGGTATATATACAAAACAATTGATAACCAAGATTAAATATTATGTTTTGCGTCATTACTGCATTAATTCATTATTATGACGTTATCTGACGTCAATTTCATAGAAAATGATTTTAATGTTCTTTTACGTTTCGCACGCGTTTTCGATAACTTAAAACGGTCAAACAGAAGCCGGCGAACGCTACTGAAGTATAACATTATGCACGCAATTAAAAGACATAGGTGATTACTCTGGGTAATCGTAAAAAAATGCCACGTAGGCCTTGTCCGGAACGTGATGCGAGCACAATAACTATGCCGTGTTCGCTTTTACGACGCACATTATTCTATGAATAATAACACTACCTGCCGAGTTCCCACGCCCAAAATAGTAGATAAAAAATCAAAAAATGAAGAACAAAAATGATTTTCACACCTTCGCGGAAAGGTCTTAGGTTGCTTTTATTATGAATGTAAAATAATAATGGACGCATCAACTTTCTTTACTTTTGTTGTTTACTAACGAAACGCGTAGCGACATCTTTGAGAAAATTTTGAAACGTCGAGCGACCTAGCGCCCTCTTTTGAAAAGATTAAAAAATATGATAACTTCCAACAGTATCTCATTGAGCGCCATCTAGCATTTTCTTTCGAAACGACGCAAGTTTGTTTAACGTTAAATTTTTCAACAGATGGCAGTACATAACGGGTTTTATTTCAATTAAAATATAGGTACGTACTTACCGAAAAAATGAATTGCTTTGAAGATTTATAAATTTTTTTTTTTTTTCGAGCACAATGTATTATAAATATATACCAATATCTTTAAAGTTTATTACACGTGTTTAAATACGTATAAACATACGTCAATAGTTGCAGGAAAAATACATTTAAATAAATCATAAGAAACGTTCTTATAGGTATAAACACAGTAGTTGTGATGGATCTCATCATACTTAGTAATATTTGCGGTTTTGCATGTTTTCTCTCAAATTGCAACGAAAGAAAGTCTTTACTAACCACTAGTAGAAGTTTATTACATATATGAAAAAGTAGATATTAAGTAAGTAGCGATAAACAATAACAAAAGAAAAAAGTAAAAGCTACTTTGATGGTGTTATATTATAATATACTTCACAATTTACATTCACACTTAACTAATACTTATTGGTCGTAATTATTCATTTCTTTAATAGTTATAGAAGTAGTTGTATGTATCAATTTCAGGTTTAATGGAAATTTAACTTTAAAAAATTTGGAAGTAAGTAGTTTTCTTGAACTTGAATAATTAATAAAGAGTCCTTGATTTTATAAAGCATTAAAATATGATTTTATATTTTTATATATTACATCATATTTTTATTATATGTATTATTTATAAAAAATATTTTACTGTTGTAGTAAATACCTTAATACATTGTTCGATAACTTTCACTTTTATTCCCCTCGAGCCATAAATCTCGGATTGCAATAAACAACTCAACAGCGCCATCTGCCGCAGACGCGTACATATTATTTGTAACGATAAATCAGAAAAGTGACAACAGATGGCAGTAAAAGTTTTGTAATATTTCAGTGCAGGATGGTTTTGTTTATGAGTTTTCCTGTTAATGTTGCAGGTGCTAGTGTTAACGTAAGTTATTTCAGTTCGAGTTTTTATCAAGCAAATAGATTTTTTTTCTTCAGTTTCATAAAATATTTGACAAAAAGGGTTTTTCATGTTTGTATCCCATGTTAATAATTTTAATTCTCATAATCGGTACAATTATAAAATTATATTATTTAAATTAATAATTATTGGGTGATTATAATTTTTACAAGTTATATTTTTAATCTGTTTTGACAGTTATATTTAAAAAATATAAATTTTACATTATAATAATTTTTTTTTTGTTAATTTCAATCATAATTCTGTCATTTGCGGGACTTTTAAATATTACTTTGCTAATATTTTACGGGTTTACTTGTATATTTCAAATGTTTATTATTTTGAAATATTTACGATTTGGCAAAACTTAATTTGGTCCAAATATTTACGATACAAAATTTTCATATAAAATTACATGGTATTAAAAAGTAATTACATTTTATGGGACGGCAGTTAACGAAGGCGGTGTTTTAATGGGAAATTTTATGGCTCATTCAAACCATACGCGCCGAGAAACATCGGCAATGTATGGGGCTATATTGCATGTTTCAGGTGCATACTGTTAATGTATAGATATAGTAGATATGTCGTGGGGTTATTATGAAAGCCGTGATATTATAATTACACTACTATTACAATGGTATCGACTCTTATCAATCGTCTCCATTTTTAAAATATCACTATACCATTGACACCTAATGTCATGCCACTAATTTACAAAAGGTCAAGTTCATTTATTTCGAGATAAGTTTAATTAAAAATCTATAACGGATTTTATCGCGTTTATTTAAAACTTTACAGTTTAACAGTATTTTAAATTATTTCCCGACGTTTCGGACCCTTTACAGTGTCCATGGTCTCGGGGGTCTCCCCCCAAGAGTGGCTACACTTGAACGTTCGTTCAACGTAAATGCCCATTCTTGGCGATAAATTGGCGCTTATAATATACAGGCACTTGAACTATCACCTAACGCCAAACGGCAATGTGAATGCCGTTGTCAAATTTTCGCGATTACTGTAAACTGTAAAGTTTTAAATAAACGCGATAAAATCCGTTATAGACTTTTAATTAAATTAGTAAAATTCGCGTAAATATAAGAAAACAGTTCGAGATAAGTTTTAAGCAGTTTTTTCATAAGTAAATATGTTTAACATAGACACAAGAACGACTGTTCCTAAGGTAGGCAGCTTAATACCTGTGTTTTAGGTAACGGCCGACTGAAATACATTTTTTATACTATAGTATAACCAGATTCGAGGTGGAGAGCAGGGCCACTGCTTGCGCCAACGGAGCAGTTAAATTCCTTGTGATATAGGCTATATAAAATCAAACTACAAGTCCTAATTGAGCAGTAACCACAATCGCGTTTAAAACGATGCGTGTCACCCAGGACGATAATAAAATTGTAAAGTTTGAACATTACACATGTGTTAAACTTACAATTTAATATCTTAATCATCTTAATGTATATCGTTCATGCACCAGCTGCGTCGTGTACCTGCACTGTTGTATCTGTAACTACGAGTTCTGTTTTATAGCGAATTAACGACCCTTGTAGGTATGTTATCAACCCTTAACGTATCGCCTCCATTCTCTTTGTTTTACATATTTGTAGAGATAAAAATTTGATTTATTGTGGTAAGTATTAAATTATAGTATCTTTTGATAAGATTATTTGAATAAATAATTTAATCGTTATGGTTTACTGTATTTGTTTTGAACTAACTAAAAGATTTGATTGAAGGAAAATGAAAAATTAATTTTCAATGATAATTTTTCGTTAGTATGTCACAACGATTGTTAATTTTTTTTTAAATATGTAACAAAAATGTATAATAAATAAATGATAAAAAATATCCACGGGCTTATATTCGCCCGTGCCTTTTTATTAAATATATGAGATTGTTAATTATTGTAATGAACCGAAACAGACTGTAAACGTCACGCTGCTGGGTGGATGTCTCCTCTTCATATTGGAAAAGGGTTGGAACTTTTATAAATATGATAACAATCGCAATCGACAGCTTTAGGTGGTTTTCGAAACATTTCGATCAACGAAGACACGTCCCAGAATACCTACTTACATAACATAATTCATTATTTGTATAATGCATAATATGCACCGGTGGGAGGGATGCGCTGTTTACCGGTGGGAGGGATGCGCTGTGCCGGGCTCCCAGCTGTATGGGTACCACCATCTTGCTTGTTTCTCCCGTGAAACAGCTTTGCTGTGTTTCGGAGAGAAGGGCAAGACAGGCAGTGTAATTACTGGCACCGAGACTTTAACATCTTATGTCTCTGGATAGGCAACACATAGATGAGTTGCTTGGGATAGTTCCAGGTAAACTAGTTTATGTTCATGGGCGACGTTAACCACTTACCATCAGGTGGAATGTCTGCCAGTTTGCCTATTCACTTAACATAAAAAAAAGTATATCTGTCGAAGGGGAATCGAAACTGCGACCGTGATCGTTAAGGTAGTTTCTTGCACCACTACACCACAACGGTTATCATTATAACTTTAATATATAGCCGAATTAAATTTCGAAGATGCGTGCCATATCTTCATAACATTTATATGTTTCAAAATAAAATATTCTTGAGCTTGATATTAAAGTTTAGAAGTATTTAAAGCAGTGAACTGCAGCCCAGCACGCTCTCTTAAACATTTTATGGATCTCCGTGTCCATTCACACACGAGATCTAAAATGTTACGATCAGTATCTACTTTAAATAAAGTTTTTATTTATTTTTATTATATTTATTTATTGGGAAGACAAACAGTATTTAATTAATTATATAACACAAAAAAAGATCTAACCCGCGACCTCTGGTGTTAAGGCGACATGCACTAATATACCAGAACGGTAGTCTTTATCATAATTAATATAATTTTAAGTTAATATTATACCTGAAGTAAGAAAATAATTGGCTTCTATTTTGACACTGAAATTCAGTTACGTCTGGAATATCATTTTTTATAATAAAAAGATAAAAAAATAAACTAAATAAATCAAAGATCAGAGAAAGATCTTATCATAAACACTACTATTTTTATTTATTGTTGAATTTACGACTTTGTCAAAAAAAAAAAAAGGAGAATAGTAAATAATGTCAATGAAGCCGCGAGTGATTTGAAAGAAATTATACAAGAGAAAATATCGGATCAGTGACAACGGAATCATACAATGTCAAGAATCTACACAAATCACTCGACCGCAGCCCCCGGGGGATGTTCCACTACATTAAGCGCTAATTGTGGAGGGTGCAATTATATGACAATCATAACTGCGCCCACCGCGACGCATTGGTCTAGAAAATTATTCCAGTGTCGAAGTCACTAAATGACTTTCATTGTTTCATTAAATTTTATCAATCGTAAAGGAATTTTTTACTGTGATTTGCAAATGATCTTTCCCTTAAAATTATTTTTTAAAGTTTTTTATAGAGAAATAATGAAAATATTTCAAAAAATAAATAAATATATTTATGTATAATGAACAGAAAAATAAATAAGACTGGAGTTATCGCACAATTGGTAGTGACCCTGATTTCTCTCCAGATTTGTGATTTCGACTCTCGTCCAAAATATAGCAGTAGTACAAAAGTACCTAGATTTTTCTAAGACAGTAGCTAAACTTATCTTCGCATATTAATTCAAAAATATACAAATAAACATGAACTAACAACAAAAGGAATATAATCAGTTTTATTTTACATTCCCGTGCTTTGTCTGTTAAATAATAATAAAAGCCTTTAAAAAAGGATAAAAAATTTATTTATATCGATTCTTATGTTACTGTTCATTTCATATTGAAATAAATATACATTTTATAAAATATAATAAACAATTATTTAAGTAAAAAAGAATTAAAATTAATAAAAGTAAGAGCTTCTAATATTATCATTAGAGAAATGTAAATTATTAAAACTTCAGCTGTTCGAATAATTAACAGAAGTAATAAAAGAAATAAAAGGCAGCGCAAACACTAGACTGATACTGTATTGACATAAATATTTTAAAATTAAAATGTATTTATTTAGAAATTTTTAAACAATGTACAAAAAAATGAATATTTATTACTAAAGAAAAAAACATTTACAATAACAAGCGTTGGGGCTACTTTTAAGGAAAAAAGTACTTGTGTTAGCAGTCCTGCTTCCTCTGGTACAAAACATATTTTAGCAGTTATACTCGTACATATAATATAAACTACTATAAAGACAAGATCGGGGAATTAATATTTATTACATTTTATTGTTATTAATTTTAAATATTGGAGAAAGAGAGGTAATTTACATGTTACTTCTTTTTTTTAAACATTTCAGCGGATTATTTATTAGATATTAACGAATTTTATATTATTTTTAGCAAATTTTGTCAATGTTGTTATCACTTTTAATTAACATACCACTTGTTTTTATTTTATTTTATTTTACAATTTATGTAACTGCAATGTTTTAGTGTGCAATTTGTTGGAGATCTAATGAACAAAATAAAAAATAAAAATAAATAAAAGGTAGTTCAGTTTTTTTAAGATAAAACCTTTACAGAGGCGAAACAAAAATTCGAGTAAAACTATCTAAAAAAAATGTAAATATTTATTTAATTTTGGCAAACTAAATAATAAGACATTTTACAATGAACTTAAAAATCAAAATGTTCAAAGATTGTTCTCTGCAGAGATAATAAAAATAGATACATTGTTCCGATCAAATGATAGTAGTGTTTATTATTTGGCTTCAATAAAACGTCCGACATTGTTGATACCACTTGAGACTGTCTTTGTTTTTACTATTTTACTGTCTTGTCTATTGTCTACATTTTATAAGAAAATTTGTTTTAATTATCAGTGTCTAGAAATTTTATAATGACTTAGGAGACCGAGGGTTAAGACTCGAATCAAGTTAATTCGCATCACTGCAAATTAAAATTCTTAAACATTAGGGAGAGAAAGCGTATCGTAAGCGATTAAAAATTTGTACCAACCGAGGATTCTAAATGCTGAAGTTTTTTTAAATATTTTTTTATTTGAAAGTTTAAAAAGCTGAGTTGATCCCGTTGTTTCTTTTGAGTAATTACATAAGTATATAGTTCAAATTTTAAGACGACCTAATCTTTTAAAATATAATTTTGGTATTTTTACTGTCATTATTTATTGATACTGAATTATAATAGTTGTCAATTTTTATATCTTTTTTTTAACGTTTTAATTTTAGTTATTTAAACATTTTATTTTTAAATAGCTGTGAAACTTTTAAGTACCTTTTTTGTATAATGGAATCCTTTTACTAGGACTCCGTTGCCTGAATAATAAATATCATTCAAATAATGACATTAGCAACATTAAGAATACTTATATGTGTATATGTAACACAAGTAAAATAGATAAATTTAAGATACACTTTAAGGTTTAAGGTTACATTTTTAAAGCTTAATCTCTTAATTTTGCTTGGCAAAAAATAATTTGATACAATATTGTCAGATGTTGGAGACAGCTCCGCGGGGTCCGCGTTATATATCGTAGCGATCAAGAAAATGGTTTTAATTCCGCTGCAAATAAATCATATGGAGACGGTGTCGGAGAACGACGATACGTTGATAGGCGGAGCGGGAAGCGAGAACTTTTTAATTAAGCTGTTTCATTTCTTTATTTGTTAAGAACAGTCATTCCAAAATTTCTTATATAAAAATAATAATATAAAATTATTTATATTATATTTTAGAAATTTGTAAAATATAGGTTATATATTTCATAGTTTATTCCTCGAAGCTGATTACCAAAATCAGCATTGAAATTTTTAAGACTATAAATTGCAATATAAATTGCTATGACCATTTCATTTTAAATTGTCTATTTAGTAGTTCTGTAAACAAACAGCAGTAAGAGGTGTGATTACACATGTTTAGATAAAGTATTTTTTTTTTCAATTACCAAAACATGTTGTATTCTATAAATGAGATAAAATTGATACCAATTCTAAATTCAATCCGTTTGCCTAAAAATATTTTGATTTTATACTTTATTTATTTATTTATTTCATTCAATAACTTCAGATTTTAAAATAATTTAATCGCTCGTGTGATAAAATCGCTCCTCCCTATTTTAGTCTTACCCTTATTTGTATCAAGATAAAGAGAGGTGCTAACATCTGTATTATACGGGTCGGATTAGCTCGCTCGCATTCAGATGAGACGAGAATTAAACCATTTTTACACTTCATTGCATCAATTACTTACCTTTGGAGTTTCTGTTTTATTTACAGTACAGCCTTGTTTGGAGATAAATTATGTGGTTTTAATGTTAAGCGTCACGTGTTTTTTTTTTCGTTTTTTAACATTTTATAGGATATAAATGTAATAATAAATGACGACAGTTCTGGTGTAGTGGTCCGAGTAGAGTAGCCTCAACGCCGCGCGCCCGGGCGGTCGCGGGTTCGATTCCCGCTCGGGACAGATATTTGAATTTGGATATATATTTGTTTCCGGTCTGGGTGTATGTCCTTGTGGGTCTCCTCACTTGCCTCGGAGAGCACGTAAAGCCATCGGTCCCGGTTGTTATCATAGACACCTGATAGCCATCGTTACCCATTATAAGGAAATTATCCGCAAACCCGCATTGCAGCAGCGTGGTGGATTAAGCTCCAACCCTTCTTCTACATGGAGAAGAAGCCTTCGCTCAGCAGTGGGTGGCTTATAGGCTGATACAGTACATTAAATGTAATAATGATGATAGTGAGTGTCAATTTGATATTGTTTTTTTGAGGTTGTATTTTAATATAATTTGTTTTTAATCTTTCAAAAAATCATTTAAATTTAATTCCTTACTTGCTTTGAACACATCATCATTGATATTCTATTCGAGATATGGATAAGAGATTTTATAGAAACTTTTAAAAAATCATAATATTTTTTGAAAGTAGTTACACCTAATACATACACATACATTATTTTTTCTATCATTATAATCTTCATAAACCAGTAGTTATGAATGATATCGCAATACTAAATGTTAAATTCGTTTATAGTAACTGTAATTAAGCAGTCACATAGGAATTAATCGTCGGTTATACGCTGACGATTGGATTCCTAGATCTAAATCTAATAGTCAAGTCACAATCTAGATATTATTATCAAAGATTTATAAGTGTGACAAATAAATGATTAAATCTCTCATAATTTGTTTTCAGATTGATTTCGAGACGAATGTTTGATTAATATTAAAACATACATAATTATATTTAAAGTTATGTGTTTGTAGATTTTTGTAAATTGTATATTTAGTGCATTTCACCTCTTAAAGAAATGATTATTTATAAATCTTTTAATATTAAGTTGAAGTTTTGTACATTATAAATACAAAAAATAAAAAATGTCATGTTTACTGGAAACTGCTTGAACTAAATTTTTTTTTATTAATATTTAAGATTTTTAGATATACAAACACACATACACAAACAAACACATACAACATATGCTCACGCAAGGGTGACTATAACATGTTATATAATTATTGTTTACAATCGTTTTTTGTTCAATGTCCTGCTTTGGATACAAGTACAAAGTTATACGGAAACCAGGGAGCATACCGCCTTATTCCTTTCTAGTATCACAGGGAGAAGGGAGTGGCTGAAAAACAGCGATGCATTGCATCTTAGCCCTGTGTCAGCTGAAAGCTGAGCCACTTCATATTGTCTATTCATATGTGTTTTTACATTTTGGCAAATTTTAATACGTTTTAAGGTATGTTATGTTTTCATGATTTTTTTAAAATGTATGTTTACTTAACGTGTTATTTTAACTTGTATAATGTGGCAATAAATTCATTTTATTACATATAATGAATGTATGAAGATGCGGAAGATGCACTTACCCTGTCACAAGGCGCGGGTGCGTGCAGCTGCCGCGCCTGTCCTCTGCCGAGCGCCTCGCGTTTCCTCTGCGCGCTGAACAGCCGCAGCTCCTTGCGTTCCTCGTCTGACAGCGCGTGGCAGTAGCGGACCTGAAATAATACAAATATCATAAATGGATCACATAAAAATTTTGCAAATGTTTATAAGGCTATATTTATTTAAGCTGTTGTTGTTGTTGTTGTTGTTCAGGTTACAGGTCAGGACAGGGTCAGGTGTGTCGTGCGATGACCGGCAAAGAAGAATAGTCCCGACCTCATTCTTGGTGACGTGTCGTAAAAGACGACTAAGGCCATAATGGTGCGTGGTGGTCGCTCTGGAGATCGATGGGGAAAGTTACGTTCAGCAATTGACATGCAATGGTTCATTCTTTGATTTTGTATTAGCGAATTTTAAATATAACTCTCAATTAAATTTTAGTCATAGCGTAATTAAAGCTGTACATATATTAATGCAACCTATGCGAAGCTGGGTGAGTTACTAGTAACTTTTAAAACATTACTCTCGACACTTAGAAGGCAAAGGCCTCTACTCCTTGATTGGTTTGGAGCTTAAAACGACACGCTGATTCACTGCGGGTTGGTAGATAAACCTTACAAAGTGTTACGGTGGGTGGGTCACTCCACCGTGCCTCGGAGAGAATGTAAAGCCATCGGTCCCGGTTGTTATCATAGACACCTGATAGCGAACGTTGCTCATGGTAGGGAAATTATCCACCAATCCGCAGTGGAGCAGCGTAGTGGATTAAGCTGAAACCTTTCTATTATATATCTATTATATTTCTTTTTATTTTCAAGTCAGTATTGATGTATTTCGTAAGCATTTACGAGCCCCCATACATTGCACCTTTAATAAAACAAAGATGTAACTCAAAATTTGTGGATTTGGAGATTTTACAATAAAACGCGTCTTCGTCGCGTAAAGAATAGGTGGACTTCGACTCCAGCGTTTTAACTATAATATGGAGAAAGATACGCGATTGTTACTCTCTTTTCAATTAACAGGAACTGACAAGTCAGTTCTTATAAAGTGGCGTGATTCAGTGATGCACCGGTAGTGAGCGGATATTGAAGTGCTGTGGATTTGAGTAACATCAAATAATTCGGTATTGGATTAAAAGGAAAGCATTGAATATTTTATTATTTAAAAATAAAAAGATGATTTTTGTTATACTTCATTCTCTTAGAACATGCGTTTGATGATGATGTGTAACATTTGGATTTACTTCGGTTACTACCTAAAATATTGTTCGTCTAATAAGTAATTTTTGCCATAAAGAGATTTAAGTCGGCATTTTTTTTTTCATCACCATTTTACAGCTATTATAGATTTTAACACAGTGTTTTTTCTATTATTCTATAAATCTCTATAGTTTAAACTAATTATCGCACCCTTAATAAAACAAAGATGTAACTCAAAAATTACAACTTGTGGGAATTGACGTTTGAAGTTTAGCACTTTTTCCGCATTGTGTTTGATTAAAAATTGCCGATTATTTGTAAAGCTCTTCATGACTTTTATTATTGATATAATTAGTTTAAACTATAGAGATTTATAGAATAATAGAAAAAACACTGTGTTAAAATCTATAATAGCTGTAAAATGGCGATGAAAAAAAAAATGCCGACTTAAATCTCTTTATGGCAAAAATTACTTATTAGACGAACAATATTTTAGGTAGTAACCGAAGTAAATCCAAATGTTACACATCATCATCAAACGCATTTTCTAAGAGAATGAAGTATAACAAAAATCATCTTTTTATTTTTAAAGAATAAAATATTCCATACTTTCCTTTTAATCCAATACCGAATTATTTGATGTTACTCAAAACTACAGCACTTCAATATCCGCTCACTACCGGTGCATCACTGAATCACGCCACTTTATAAGAACTGACTTGTCAGTTCCTGTTAATTGAAAAGAGATTGAAAGAGAAAAATCTTTCTCCATATTATAGTTAAAACGCCGGAGTCGAAGTCTACCTATTCTTTACGCGACGAAGACGCGTTTTATTGTAAAATCTCCAAATCCACAAATTTTGAGTTACATCTTTGTTTTATTAAAGGTGCGTTATATCAATAGTAAAAGTCATGAAGAGCTTTACAAATAATCGGTAATTTTTAATCAAACACAATGCGGAAAAAGTGCTAAACTTCAAACGTCAATTCCCACAAGTTGTAATTTTTGAGTTACATCTTTGTTTTATTAAGGGTGCGACATGTTGACTAGGATTATCGATACAGTTTGTTGTATAAGCTAGTTAACTATTGTTTGTTTGATTTTATAAAATTTATTATGTTTAGTAATAATATCTATGAATAAGTTTTGTTAGCCTTGCATGTGGTGTTTACCTTTAAGGAATTGTGCATTTATTTATTATCTTTAGTTTTGAGTTATAATATTGAACTGGTGTAACAGTTGTTGGTAAACCAATAAACAAAAAAAAATATATATATATATATATATATATATATATATAGAGAAGCCTTTGGATTAAGTTCAGTTTTGTGATAAACATTCACTTCATGGGACGGTAATACGATGTGAAAAGGTCGAGAAGAAAAATTATCAGAAGATTGATGACATGTGCTTTGACATTAATGTTCAATATAAGAGTAGTGGTACTGGGTTAGGTGTATCACCATTACCTGACCGTGGGATGTCTGTAGTAATTTATCATAACATATATATACGTATGTTTAATGTTTTGTATATAAGTTATAGATGTCTGACGCGGTTTTACTCTTTACACCCATTAAGATGTGCTATTGTAGCTGACATTTATGGTTACTCCTGTGAGTCATAACGTGAATTGTTCTAATGCATTAAGCCTTCATAAATAGTTTTATATTAAAAGTAGGCTTTTCCGCCTTTTTTTAAATCAAGCTTGTACATATTTTTGAGATTAGTATTAAAAATAAACTGTTTGTTCTTTGCTTCATAACGTTGTGACGAATTTTGTTAGAGAGTTATTTTTTCTTGTAATTTTATAAAGAAATTTACTACTTTGGACACATATCAGCAGTCCTAAGGACTGCCCAGTAAAAACTAGGACGTGGTCCAACGCTGACTGTATTTTTTCTCTTTCGTTACCTTATTTTTTTTCTCTATACATTTTCAATTCTTTTTGGAGTATAGCCTAGGTCAGGCCATTGGCATATGTGACATTTTTTAAATTAATTTTATTTTTATTTTCATATACACGGATATCTATAACATTTTTTTTCCTGTAATTAGGAGACATCGCTCTTCCATAAAACGTACCGATATTGTGTGTGTGCATTATGTTTGTTGGATATGTTGTGACAATGCTTCAATATCATGATTATTAGAGATTTTTATGCAACCAATAATATATTTTTTTTTTGCATTTATAGTATTTTTTGGTACCTTATACTTTTTCCTAATCGACAACAGTCCCTTGTAGCTTAGAGGCCTTACTATTACTATATTACGAGTATCTCATTATGTATAAAATGAAATCAACAATTTAGTTTGATCAAGTAGGCTTCAAAAAAAATTCACTTCTGAATCGTCATGTTATAAAATATATAATTATTCCTTAATTAATGAATTATATGTAGTTAATGTTAAGGTAACACCGATTCAGAAAGTAGATTTTCCTAAGGACCGGCATCAAAATAATATATACAAGATACCTCATTATAGTATACCTCATTGTCTTGCGGTGGTAACTGCTGCAAAAGCTGCTTGAGGCGGTACCGCTCGCCCACGCTGTTCACGTAAGGGACTTTGTCTTCTGGCAGCGCGGAGAAATACAGGTGCACCTGGAACCACGGAGATGAGAGATTAGGGGGGTTGTACGGAAAAATCTTTAATGCATTCTAATACCTATTTAATACCTCTACATAATAGTTACCTAAAAGAGCAATTCTTGTATTTATAGAATCCGAAACTCGGAAACGGCTCCAACGATTTTCATGAAATTTAGTATGCAGGGGTTTCGGGGTTGATAAATCGATATAGTTAGGATTCATTTTTAGAAAATTTCGTTTTTTCCGTGTTTTAAGGTAACGAAGAACTGCTACAACATCATTAAAATACGAAGGTAAATTTCGACACCATAAACAAGGTTATAATAGCTCAGGTGGTAAATCGGGCGGTCCCAGCCAGTCCAGTCCAGATGTCTTTGCCCTTTTTTTCAAGTTAATTATCAACGCCTCTATCAGCCTTTTATCAACTCATCTAATTCCTATCTAAGTGGATTAAAAAAAATACCGAACAAAGCTTGGTCATCCAGGTACTCTATATTAAACACATAAAAAAATTGGTTGTCTGTAAAGTCGGTTTATGGGCGATAATTTTTCGTGATAACATCATAAGAAAACATTGATAAAAAAAATTGCATACTTTTATGAATTGAATTGATTTATTATCACTGAGTTATCATTATTTTGTATAATACAAATAATGAGTTAATTCAATTAATTACAATTTTTTTCGATAAATTAACATATGTGACTGACAGTCTCCCCGTGATCATGGCGATTGAAACATTGCTGAAATATAGGGAACTCAACAAAATTATAAACGCGGTAAGCACCCGAACAAATATAAATTTAAATATCGTGATCGCGTTAGTTTAAAACAAATTAACATATATTTACACTCGTTAATTCAAATCTTTTATTACTTAAATTATACAGATTAATTACAAGGAACAATGTGCTATTAACAATTTATTTACAACTTATATAAATGTGTGATATTTAAGATCCTCCAATCTGCGTTTTTTTTTTCAATCACAAGCCGTACGCTTAGGCTGATCGTGCCTCTCTATCGCTTGTTATGCGCTCTCGCTCGCAAAACGTGACAATAGTTCGTGCGGCGCAGCCGGCATTCATCGATTTACAAGACGTTATCACGTCAATAAATGACAATAAAACAGTTTGCATTCGATATAGTTTTATCCGACTGTGATTCGAAACAGAGGGTTTTGTTTTAAGCAGTAATTAGCGACACCACTTAAATAACTGTGGTGTGGCGAAAATTTCTATTAACGCCAACGGTAGTCGGTTCGAATCTCATGCGGAGCGAATATTTGTATTTATATAAGTAGTTTTTTCTTGTCTGGGTTTTCAATTTGTGGGTTTGTGGGAACCTACAAATGGAAAACCCTAGATAAAATCATTACTTATGGTACGAAACCAATCCGACAAACTAAAGTGGATCAGTGTGACGTATAAGGCCCAATCCTTTTCCTATATGAAGAGGCTCTGGTCCAGCAGTGGGACGATAAAAAATAGTGTAGTTGTAAATCTACTTAGGAAATGAAAGCATGTAAAATCAATTGTTATTAGTGTCGCCGAAAAGTTCAAACAAATTCTTAAAGATTTTAAAAGTGACTTTAAACATTTTAAAGTGCATCTCACACAAACACGATAATGTTATGGTAATGTGTGTGTTATCTCATGGTGTAACACTCACTGTTACGTAATTAACATTGTGATGCGCTTGCGCAAGTTGATTGCATGCGATGTATATTGTTTAGAGAAATTTGCTCAGTCATTATCTTTTATTACTACTAAGATTTTTGATTTGGTAATTAATTGTATATTAAATGTATTTATGTTTAGCCGACTTCAAGAAATGATGAGACATTTAAGTATTTTTTTTCTTATGCGATCGTGGTGTAGTGCTTATAGTAACTAGCTGTTGCGCTAGCGGTTGGGGGTTCGATAACCGCACATGGCAAATGTTTGTATGGGCCATACAGATGTCTGTTGTGATCTAGGCGTTTGTGATTGTGTTATAATAATATATTTTAACATACACACTATCTGCTTCCAAGGTAGACAATCTAATGTCTGTGTTTTAGGTAACAATCGACTGATATACATTTTTTACTAAATACATAAATTTAATCCAGAAGTCAATTCTTACAGTCATACACCTGATCTCTACAATAGATATAGCATGTCTATAAAACAATAATTACTTAAATCTTACTACTAATAAATGCGACAGTTTCGATGTATGTTTGTTAATCAATTACGTCATAACGGCTGAACGGATCTGAATGAAATTCGTCACAGAGATAGAAATTGTATAAGGCCACTTTTTATCCCCGACAAGTGCGCGGTTGTAATAAAACATTGTTTTTCACAGAACAAGATATCGTCATGGTTTTTCACGTAGTGTTAGTTAGGGGTCAACGAACGATATGAGAAATTTTTATCCCGCGAAAGTGCATGTGATATATGTGATAGCATAACAATTTCATCCCACAGAAATCGTACCTTTAAACGGAGTTTCCTTAAAGATGTATATTTAATTGTCATACATTCACATCAAACTTTTACGCGAACAAAATCGCTGTCAACAGCTAGTACGTAGATATTGCGTAAATGAAATATTTAATTCGATTAGATCATAAGAACAAAATCTACCCTCGCAATATTGTATTTACAATTCGAAGCACGTACAATGTTCATTAGATGCCTTCATTAGTTGAGGCGGAGTCGGGACATTATTGTAGCTATTTATTTCCTTTATACCGTGGATTAGTTGATAAATGTTATATCATTTTTGTGTCTGTATTGTCATATACTAGTAGTCTCGCTCGGTTTTCAACCGATTGAGATTTATTTGGTTATATTAGTATTTTTAAATTGATCTGTTAGATGAGATTCGTTGACGTCTAACACAGTTTCGCTTATGTTAAGATTCGTTAACATCGGTAAGTATTATTAGTCACTACTATGATGCCTGGAGTCGTATTGTGATATAGCCTATAACCTAACTAAATAGACTTTACAAAATGTACAAAAATCAACTTAATAGATTCTGATATTCAAAAACAAACAAATTTTAAATTTATAATAGCACCACGGGTCTGTTTCTACTCGCAACCTGTGAAGCCAAAACTTTCAGTATATTATTTATTTCATTAAAAGTCTATAACGGATTTTATCGCGTTTATTTAAAAAACTTTACAGTATAACGGTTTTTTTTTAATAAAATTATGTGGACCACCAACTCATTCCCCCGAGACCATGGACACTGAAAGGGTCCGAATCGTCAGGAAATAATTTTATAATTTTATAAAAAATCGTTAAACTGTAAAGTTTTTTAAATAAACGCGATAAAATCCGTTATAGACTTTTAATTAAATGAGTAAAATTCACGTAAATATAAGAGAACAGTATTTCAGTTTATTAGTCGAGGTGAAACATGTCTTGGGGCTTAAGGGCCCTTGGTAAGAAAGTCTATAAGTAAATTATATGCGAGATAAACATTATCAGCTACCGGTGAAAGAGGAATAATGTATTAAGACATTATTGATGCAATTTTGATTATGACATATTGTTGGTGAGTTGATTCTTGATTCGATTTGATATTTGCAGATATAAAAATATTTGTTTCTAGACAACGTCAAGTAAGTTCTTCAATATCATGACGAGGTGTTTGCCGAGCAGTGGGATGGAAGTTTACAATTTTCTTCAACTCAATTTAGATAACACAACAACAACAACAAACAAACAACAAAGCAGAATATTTACTATGTTTGTGGTTAATTATTTTAGAGTTTCGGATAGTTTAAATCATACTTGGTTAAAGACCATGATAGCTGTGTGGTTCTTGCCGAAGTGTCGTAAAAGGCGAATAAGGCTATAATAGTGCGAAAAACTGTACACCAAAAAAAAGTGTGATAGGCAGCAGCCTCACCATACCCTACAACGACAAACTGCGCTCGACAACCTGCCTGCCAAGCGTGGCGAGAATTAAGGACCCCTTCCCCTTCCCTAAAATGACTAGTAATATAGAGTCCAGGAGGTTGCTCTTGAGGTCGATGGGGGGGGGGGGGGGCTACGTTCAGCAGTGGACACCCAATGGCTGATATTATGAGAGACCATGAAAGACTAAGAAGCCTTATACTATGATCTAATATTTTGGACTATCGTGAAAGTGTGAATTTGTTGGTCTGCGTAGTTATCATAAGCACCTGATCGTTAACTTTGATTAGAAAATTGTTCTTTTCCAAAAAATCATTCAATTGCCATAAGTTCAAATTACTTAACTTCTAAAAGCTTGTTAAGGTTGAGTGGTTTGTTGTGTGAATAATACATCACAGATCAAAGTTCTAGGTTCAAATATATACACATCATTGTTTTTCAAATGTCTTGTATTTGAAATTCATCTCACTCGTCCGCGGCGGAGGAAAGCGTGAGGATATCTACATACACCTTAAGATATTCTTAGACACATACATATTTAAGAATTGTGATGAGATATTTGATGGATGAAAATACAGATTCTTAACAAAAACTGAGAAGATTTTTGTCTAGTTGTATGAGTGCTCGTACTTTATAATGGGAATCATTAATTTGACAATTATTACAAAAGTATTTTAGAAGTTCAAAGAGAAATAATAATTTTTTGTAATTCTGCAAATAGATCCACTTCAATCATTTTTCCTACCTAGCCGGAAAGTATCTTAATAAATTTTGGACCGTTTTGATTTAGATTATTACGTTGTTTGTTAAGTAATAAAACAATCTCACATAATATACTAATCTCACTCAATTACTCATAGTAATATAAGGTTCTGCATCATTGCTACGTCAATGCCAAGATGTGAACTGAAACGAAATGAATCAACTTGTAAACGTACCACTACTACGTACCCACTACTGGGAAAAGGCCTCTTCTCCATATTATATGAAAAACGATTGAGCTTAATCCACCACTGCTTCACTGCGTGTTTGCGGATAATTTCCCTACTATGAGTAACGATCAGGTTTCTAAGATAAGAAAGAAAGAAAGAAAGAAAGAAAGAAAGAAAGAAAGAAAGAAAGAAAGAAAGAATAATTTTATTTGGTAATTCATAACAGACAATGTTACTTTAAATAAATAAAAAGACATCAAAAAGGATATGTCTCAGCTTTATGCTTCTTTACCAGGCGTACCCAGCAAAGAGTCGCTGGTTTTCAGACAGATCCTAGGAGTCAAATTAAAATTAACAAAGAGTCCCCAGATAACAATCGGGACCGATGGATTTACGTGCTTTCCAAGGCACGGTCGGGAAACCCACAAGGACCCACACCAGAAACAAATATTTGTACAAATAGAAATTTATATTCCGAGCGGGAATCGAAACCCGCGATCGTAAGCACAACAGCCAGAGCGACTACTATACCAACACGGCGTCAATTAAAATGGTTTCAATAAACATACATATTGTATTAATAAAAATACACACTACTTATAAGATGCAGTTTTGTAAAGTCTTATCCATAGGAGCCATCGATATGCTCTACATTAAAAAGGCGAACAAACATAAACTAAACAAGAAGAAAATACATAAAAACGGACCGGGCATATAACGTATGGGTTACTATTTCAATTAGTACTACAATTTTTTATTCCATAAAGTGTGGCCATCATAAATCAATGTACCCGTTGTGATAAGGACGGTACCAGACGGAAGGCGCTTGTATCGCTGCGACGACTGCGTGTCGTGGGCAATATTGTCGGATGTAAAAAAATATTTGTATAGGACTATAGGCCATAGTAATGTTCGCCATGGGCTCGGTGTTTGCGATTGTGTTGTGTGTGTTTCCGGATCCCAGATGATTGTCAATTATTATATTATTGAGGAGACTGACTAACTTTACTAGACTATTCTAGTAAAGTTAGTCAGTCAAATATATTTGAATTTCGCTAGTATTAATTGTAATGCAAGGTTCTATTTTTATTATAACAAAACATTAAAAATAATGCTTAATAATGATTTTTTTTATCGTTGTTAACAAGAAATATAAAATAAAGAAGATATATGAGATTTTTTTCAATAATTCTAAAATAACTTTAGTGAAATTTAACTCTATTTACTTTCTTGAATTTTGTGTATTTTTACGTCCTTAAACTTATGTTTCATATACATGTGTAGTCCGTCTGCAGGAACCCTAACATCTAACAGTATACTATATTTTTATTTCAACGCGACAGATGAGGAGACAGAAGGACTTAATTCAAGTATCCATTTTCGTAATACAGATAACTAGACTGAAGTCTCAACGCTATATTAGGTAGTCAATATACTTTTATATTAATACGATTAAGAGTTAAATGTGGAACCTGACGTGACACGCTTACAAATAAAGTTTATTGAGTTATTCTTGTGTTAATTTTAATTCCGGCAAGTAATCTCACGTTAAATTTGTCTGAACGTTAGAATCTGTTGAGATTGAGACTGATTGAGACGACCGTTCTGATATAGACCGCAAGCTGGCGGTCACAGTTTCGATTCCCGCTCGGGACAGATATTTGTATTTGTGACCGTTCTGGGTGTATGTTCTTGTGGGTCTCCCCACCGTGCCTCGGAGAGCGTGTAAAGCCATCGGTCCCAGTTATTATTATAGACACCTGATAACGATCGTTACTCATGGTAGGGAAATTATCCGTCAACTCGCAGTGGAGCAGCGTGGTGGATTAAGCTTCAACCTTTCTTCTATATGGAGAAGAGACTTTTGCTTACCAGTAGGTTGTTTACAGGCTGATACAGTACAGTACAGGTAGAATTTATTAAATGTTGATTAAATTCTATTTTTGTCAATTTAATATAAATTAATAATAATTTAAAAAAAGTAACCTACTTAAAAAAATACAGGTTAAAGAATCGACTTGCGCTTCATTCAAATAACGAGATTATATTTCAGAGTACACACAAAAATATTTTAAAACGTTGACTTACAGTCGCAAAGCTATCATTTCGTATTCGAATAATTTCGTCGAAATTCGTCGTAAGGCTGTAGGGCTGGCACCTGGCAATTGCTGAAACGGGTCAAATATTTTAAAACTCCGGTAATTTCCATTAAAATTGATTTTTTGCTCGGGAACTCAAATTTATTAACGGATGTGTTTTCATTTTATTTATTTAACTCTTTATTATACGTACAGAAAATTACAAAAATAATGTACAAGTCACAGAAATATATAATGTATAAAGGGTTTGCTTATCCCTATGAGAGATTTCTTCCAGCACACCCGAAAAGGAATCATTTTAGACATAAAACAGATAAGGTAGACGTACAATTACACGTAAAACAAAAAAAACTACTTAAACGAAATGAAATGGAACTACATTAACAAACAAAATTATGGGCGAAGGAAATATAGATCATTCTATATTTATTTTTATCAAAATATATATGTATACGCTAGACATATATAACATACATATACATTACATAAATTATTACTTAAATACATATATATATATAAATACATATCTATAAACTGTAAAATATCATGTCAGGGACAAAAAATGCTCTTTTATCTTTTTTTTAAAGATATTAATAGATTTACTCGTGCGAATCGACGATGGTAACGAATTCCACAATCTTGCTGCGTGGACGGTAAACGAATAGGAGTAAAAATTGGAAGAATGTGATGGAATTTGCAGGAGGAGTTGAACATTGGATCGACAAGAGGAACCAGGAGGATGTAAAAATTTAAAACGCTCACGTAGGTAGTTGGGTGACAATGGATTGAATAGGATATTATATAGGAGACAAAGGATGTGAGTATCCCTGCGAAGCCGAATAGGAAGCCACTTGAGTTCAGCTCTATACTTAGAGATGTGATCAAACTTGCGAAGTCCGAAAATGAATCGAATACATAAGTTTTGTAGCCTCTCAAGTTTATTGACTTGTTCTTCAGTAGCATCCAGGTAACAGGAATCAGCATAATCAAGAAGAGGAAGTAAAACCGATTGAGCAAGAAGAGTTTTAGTTTTAATCGGAAGGAAGTATTGGAGATTTTTAAGGGAGTGAATTGAGAAATGTACTTTTTTAGAAATTTCGTTAATATGCTTAGACCAGGACAAGTCACTGCTAAAATGAAGACCTAGATTTTTAACTGTATCAACGTAATTAATTGGCACACCATCATATAATACATTATTAATATTATTTGAGGACAGACATGAGAGCATATGACGGCTACCGATTATTAGCGCTTGTGATTTCGTAGGATTAACTACAAGACCAAAGCGTCGAGCCCAAGAATATATGCGGTTAAGATCTTCATTCATACAAGCGATAGCATCCGCACTATCCACAACACTAAAGTGGCGATACAATTGTAGATCATCAGCATAAAGGTGAAATTTGGAAGAGATTACCGTCGTTATTGTGTTAATGAAAATAGAGAATAATAAAGGAGATAGAACGCCACCCTGAGGAACACCTGACTTGAGAGTGCTCCAATTTGAGTGACTTTCACCCAAATGAACACACTGTGAGCGTCCTCGAAGATAAGAGTCAAACCAGTTACACGCAGGGGAAGAAATATTCATTGATCTTAAAATACTCAATAAAATTTCGAAGTCCACAGAATTGAATGCATTACTAAAGTCCAGTAATACAACAATCGTAAGACTTCGATTCTCCATGGCAGATCTAATATCATCTGAAACCTTTAAAAGCGCAGTTACAGTGCTATGTCCGGTTCGGAATCCGGACTGCCAAGGATTCAGAAGACAGTTAGATGCCAAGTACCGAGATAACTGGTCATGCACAACATGCTCCATAACTTTGGAAAGGAAAGGTAGTATGGAAATAGGGCGATAATGTGATAGTAAAGTAGGTTTGTTAATTTTAGATAAAGGAACAACGTGAGCTTTTTTCCACATAGACGGAAAGATGCAAGTAGACATAGAATAGTTAAACAAGTGAGTTAGTAAGGGAAGGAATTCTGGGATAATAAGACGAATCATTCTGGAACATATTCCGTCATAACCAACAGCAGTAGAACTTATGGATAATATATGTTTCTTAACTTCCTCTTGAGTAACCGGCTGCAAGGCAAAGGAGGAACACATCGGTAATATAGTTCTAGCTAACTCCGAAATAGTTTTTGATTTTACGAGGTCATCCAAAAAAGTAGGAGAAGTTGAGAAGTAAGTATTTAAAGCATTCAGATCCACTGAATTGTCACCAGAAGTAGGAGATTTTCCAATACCAAAAGATTTTAGGAATTTCCAGACATGTTTACAGTCAGAGTCTTCAATAGTGCTGTGGACATAACGACGCTTCGCTTCACGACACATTTTATTGAATCGATTACGCAGTAACCTGTACCGATCTAAGTTAGCGTCAGTTGAATTTTTCCTTAAACGAGACTTTGCCTTATCACGCTTGATCATGCACTGCTTTATTTCCGCTGTAATCCAAGGTGCTGGGGAATATTTAAGTTTAACTCGTTTTAAAGGAGCGTGTTTATTGAACAGATCAGTTACTATTGAGTTAAACCAGGCAACCTTTACGTCTATATTTTCTTCGTCATAAAACGGAGCACAGTCGATGTTTAATATGTCAGATTTTAATTTTTCTATATTAATATGACCAAATCCTCGACGGTAAGAGTACGAAACTTTACGCTTATAATGGCGGATTTTGAAAGAAACAAAAATAAGGTCATGATAAGAAAAACAGGATGGTAATTGACCATGAACAGAAACAAGTTCAGGAGAAGAGACAATTATTAGATCAAGAAGAGAAGGTGTGGTATTAGGGAAATGATGAGTAGCAGATAAAGGAAGACAATGTAAGTTTAACGAAGAAATAATAGAAAATAGTTTCCGCGAACGAGCATCACTTTTAATTAAGCACGTATTAAAATCTCCTAAAAGTAAAATATGTTTATATATGGGGCCAAAATTGTTAAGAATGTTTTCTAGAGTAGTAAAATAATCAATATGGATAGAAGGACTGTAGAGGACACCTAAAAGTACTTTGGAATGACCAAAGATAATTTCGAGGAAAAGGAATTCTGCAGATTCGGAATATTGACTAGGAGAGGAAGAGACGATTTTGTAAGGAATATCAGTTCGCAAATAGATAGCCACACCCCCTCCGCCCTTTCCAATTCTATCATTCCTTATTAAAACAAAACCAGGTAAAGTAAACTGAATGGAAGGCAAAGAAGGTTTCAGGAAGGTTTCGGAAATTAAAATGGCGTCAACCTGACTGCTACTGAAAGACACAGAAAGATCTGAGAAATGAGCAGGAATACTCTGAGCGTTTATGTGAACAATGTTTAAATTATGAGGATAAGGTGAGAAGACAGAACGCAGTTGTTCATTCAGAGGCAATTCAGAACCATCATCGCTTTCGGCACTAAAAAAATCATCACTAGAAGAAGAGCAGGTACTTGGACTGAAATTATATTGGTTGTTATCATTCATTATAAGATATACAGGGTTAATTCTAAAACACCAGCAACCTCGCAGGACAAGATAGCTAACATTATGTACAACAACATTTGTTCTACCACTTTTGTTAATTTGTTAGATTTTATTTTCATACAAAAATAAATATTAATTTAATTTTACGCGAATGCAATAAACTCTACGCGCGTCCCAAAGATTAGGTAAATAACGACCACGTACTAATGTGAGGGGAAAGGTAGGAACGGGGCGGCGCTAGCGCCTTTGAACTTGACCTATTTAGCCAGCCGCGGCAGTCGGCGGCGGGCGACTTTGATGCGCGCGCGTCATATGATTTTGTGTGCTACTCGTATTTATTTTATTCGTATCGATCGATGTATACCTGTACTAAAGTTATTTTATAACCATGGTACCGCCGCTATTCTAATGTCGAATACACGGAAATGGTGAGGATACTGGCTAAGTGTGATGACAATGTGTCGGAAGCCTGTCGGCAATATGCAGCTAGATATTCGAACTTACCTACACCGAGCCGTGAGACAATGTCAACTCACCGAATCTGACAAACTAGCACGAGTAAATTTTTGTAACTGGTTCGGTTAACTAAAATAATTTGTGCGTTCAATCAAATTAAAACTAATTCGGAAGTGTTAGCACGTGTTAGTGAACAGCTGATTTTTAGGTGTTGTATGTGTGTTGGTTGTGATGGTGACTATTTTGAACGCTATCTGCGCGATACGCACCGACATGCGCGTTACTTTAACCTTAGAGGTAATATTTCGTTTGTAAATATTATTTTATTGTCAATTATTTTTAATTTTTTAATTATTGTAAATACGCTGATTTCACTTTTGAAATACTTATGCCCGCCTGTATTTAACAATAAAAAGTGAATAATACCTAGCTACCAATATTTGATATTAAATTGGTTTAATTAGACTTTAGTAAACGTTAAAGAATAATTACCTACGTTAATAATTTTCACATATTTTTTTATGTTCAGAATTCAGATACCTAATCTACATACCTACATTTTTATAGTATTGGCGGGCATACGGACAGTCGAAGCCTTTTGATGACTAGGTACCGGATGTCTACCGCACAACTGGTTGTGCTGTAACCTCTGGAGGTTATGCAGATGTGTTGCCCTCCTATACATACGATTTATTTGTTTTTTATCGTTTAATATAGCCAGTTCTAAGCCTGGTAAAGTATGAAGGGATTGTGGACTCAGTTTACGTATTGCAGGGACATGACAAAACAGAAATTTGATTATTCACTTAAGTCACTGCGATATACATACTATGATACTGCCCACAAACCCACCAAGCAATTTATATTAATTTTATTAACTAGAATTATCGGGCAGAGAAAGTGTTATTACTATTATTATGCAAGCGCGCCCGAGCGTCGCGTCATCCTTTCGATAATGAATGAAACATAGACTCTAAATTTCAGAGCAGTACAATAAAAGCTTAAAAAATCATTTTTAATTAATGTATTGAGTTATGTCAAAAGTCGTAGAACAAATGTTGTTGTACATAATGTTAGCTATCTTGTCCTGCGAGGTTGCTGGTGTTTTAGAATTAACCCTGTATATAAGTTAATAGCAAATATAAAACTGAGTTCTATAAAAATAAAAATATATAAAAGTAAACTTAAAATTATCCTAGCAAAAACAAACAAAAAAAAAAATTCAATCTATACTCAGAACACTTACACTCATAGTCTGATTGCTTGCACCAAAATAAAAATAGAAATAAAAAACGAAACATTTAAAAATAAAAATTAAAAAACTAAAAATAGAAAAAAGATCAAAATGAATCAAATAGTGTGTCGTTAGTCTTATAAAGTAATTGTCAATCTATCACAAATGAACTGTCACTTTCAAATCTTAAAACTAAAACTTCATGAAGTTAAAGTGACAGTGACTACCCATTAGTGAAATATTAATAGATGTTTATATACGAATATAGTAAAATATTAATATAAGTTTAAGTTATTAAAGTAATTATGTACATCAGAATAATACAATTGATGGACTACCCTACAGAGTAATTATATACATCAAAATAATATATTCGATTGACTACCCTACAGAGTAATTAACATGTTAACCACACAAATGAATGCAAAACTTTGAACAAAACAACGATATTAGTATGCTTTAAAACTAGTAGAAACTAAGTATAACAATAAGTAAATTCAAAATTAAGACGTGACAAGTTAGGAGTTGAAAAAAAGCATTATACTTTGCGCCTCAATTTCCGAGGAGATTTTGTGGTAGGCTTCGGAGCATCACTGTTGATGATGTGACCAGGCTGATTTTTTGATTTTGAAGTTGATGAAGACTGAGTTATGATTGCTTTTAGATCAGGCATAACTTCAATTTTACGGCGAGTTTTATCCGGGAGTAATATAATAATTTTGCCATCCGAAGTCCAGCAGCTGTTAATACCGAAATGCTTCCTTGCCTCCATAAATACATTGTGCTTAGATTTTGTCAGAAACTCTGAGATAGTTATACCTGTGCCCTTGAGAAGAGTTTTTGACGTCCAGACAGATTGGCGACTTGACATGTTATTAAATCTAACTAAGATAGGTCTCGGCTTGCCTTGATTTTTACCCAAGCGATGACAGACTTGCAGATCACTAGCAGTGACATCAGTACATTCAAGGTGGTCATTCACTATTTTTAAAATAACGTCCTTAGGCTTCTCACTCTTCTCCTCGGGAACACCATGGACAAGGATGACCTTCCTCCTTAAGTAAGCCTCATGGCGTTCCAGGCCCAGCGATAGCATCTCAACTTGAGACTTGAATAATGTGAGAGTATTCCAAACAAACGATTTAAATTCAAGAAACTCACTTGAAAGAGATTTTAGGTCTAGAGATGCAGCAGCTGATGATGGAGAAAGTTTATTTAGTTTTTCTTCATAACTTTTCATGCGCGAATCAAACATTTTTACAATTTCTTCAAAGTTGGATGAAAGTTTTAATGATTGATCCATCTTAATCAAATAACCTTTTTTTTATGCAAAATATAGTACTGTTTAAAGGAGATGTGATTGTGTTTCAATGAGTATTTAATACATTCGATAAAACTTAAATAATGAATTAAAAAATTGAAAATAAATTAGGAGCTAAAAATAGTATGTGTTTACACTAATTGTCAATCTACCCGAAAAAGTAAAAAATAAAAAATAAATTTCATTTATTGTATCTATCATTTTATTGGGTTTCCTCCTACATAACAAACTTTCCGGAAAGCAATGTACTCTGTATACAAACCCGGGCACATCCGGGTATGGTAGCAGCCCTACGCAAGCGTCTGAGTGTGCAGCGGTTAAGACGGGAGCGCCCGGGGAGACGTTTTAATTTTTTGCTTCGTTGCCTCCGGGAACTTGGCCTTTATATTTTTACCTTAATTATAAATACCCCAAGAATTTTGTATTCGAAACGTTAAATATAATGGCAGCGGAATTAGATATTTATTTCGTTGGCGGTGTTCTATGTAGCGTTAAAATTTTTGTTTATGTTAGCACTGCTAATATTTATAATGAAAGAAATTTTCTACTAGGATATTCTAAAACATTAACAGGCTATTCATTTGTATATAACACAAAACGTAATCCTAATTAATAAATTACAGTTTAATAATTTAAGAAATAGTTGTATAAGAACATGTATATATGTATGTATTTATTTATTTACTTATTTTATAAGGCATACAAAACAGTTTGAGACATACAAAAGTAGAAAGCATATACATATGTAACAATAGTTTAGGTCTAAGTCACAAACCTTAATATGTATACACAGCTAATACAAAATCTAGATAAAAAGAAAAATGCATTAATTAGATTACATTTATATCAATTACTTTCAATTAAATACAAATTATGTAAATAAATAAAATAAATATAAAATAAATATTAACCAACAATCACACCACGTTAACCTAGCCCCGTGCTAAGTTCGTAAGAACTTGTGTTACAGGTACTAGGAACGGAAATAAATTTAAGATATAAATACATATATACATAAATACACATCCATGACCCGGTGCAGACATCTATATTCGTCATACAGATTATCTGCACCTGGCGGGATTCGAACCCGCGACCGCTGCGTAAAGTGTCCAGTTGTCTGACCACTCGACCAGCCGGCCGTCTATATGTATGTTAATTATTTACGATAAAATAAAATAATATGTATGTTAATTATTTACGATAAAATGTTAAAAAGTATAGGTCTAATAAGGGAAAACAATTCACTCTCAACTCATTAACCTATATGTATTCAAAATAACTCAAATTTGTTTTTAATTAATTCGACTGTATTTTTTGTGTGTTACGTCATAACTTTCTACTGGGTATACCGATTTTGATGATTATTATATATTTGAAAGCTGGTGTTTTTAATATGATCCCATTTATATTTGATCGAGATCTGACGAGTAGTTTGAGTTATCCCACAGTTATCCCTACTAATGCGTATTTAATTGACTTCGACTACGTTGACGAGGTTCTTTTTTTTAAGTCGATTAAAATCAGTGCGATCAACACATCTTTTATTAAATTAAATATTGAAATTATTTATACCTAAAGTTAAAGATAACCCGTGGGTTTTAATCTGCTCGCATTACTAATTAAATTTATCTTATGAGTTGGTATATGTTATTATTATGGCCCATAAAAAAACGTTGAAAATCCGACCAGAATACTAGATGATTCGGTAAGTAGCACTACAAACAAATATACAACAGACCTTTACAATTTTTTTATTATAATGATAAAAAAAAGTTAAGAAAAAGTAAAAAGTGCACGAGACAATGTATGTATAACTATTATATAGCGAATTTATATAAACACAGTAAAATATTCCTTTGTACTGCGAATGGTGTAGTTCTGGAAAGTTTTAAAAGCAGTTTTATGGAGAAAGCACGATGATAATGCCTAGTCTTACGCACACAATGCGTCGCGTTGTCTCTTTGGATACAAACATCGAAAACCAGCAAATTTTTCCGAAACAATAGCTTTGCGGTACAAAGGCTTTGAAAAGACAATGGCGTGCCTCGTACGTTCTAGAACACATGTCACAAGTTTTAATCAAAACATGAATGTCTTAACAAAGTATTTTAGGCCTTATGTCATTTTAAATTGGTTGTATAATCGCTTGTATTAATATTGGTAAATATGTATTACAGTTTTGTAAAATTTAAGTCTCAATTTTTCTTTAAGAATAATATTTTGAATTTTATCAATGATCGGGTGAATCGAATATTTATAGAACAAAAATTTTTCAGTATACGTTATATTTATAAGGTAAGATATTATCACATTACGACTCGAACGTACAGCATCCATAATCATATCAATTAATCCGTCAAGTATATAAAGTCAAGCAAGTAATAGCTACTTACTATACCTATACCATCATCTCATATCATCATCTATCTATCCTTATAATTAATCTGCAACAGGTCGAACTCTGTGCATTGAAGGTATTACGATTTTATTTTTGAAGGACATTCCATTCTTGATACTAAAGGTGAAAATGTATTTTTATTTTTAATTAATTTTTTTTTATTTTTTGTCTATTTGTCTGTCTGTATCTTGGCCGCAAAATACGACGAAACTACTGCATGAATTAGAAGATACTAAAAACGATTTGAGTTCATACTACAAGCTAGGACAATGTATGCTTTTTATCTTACATTACTTAAATAAATATACAATTACATCCAGACTCGTGGTGGGAATCGAACCCACAACCCTGGTGCAGAAAGCAGGGTCATTGCCAACTGCGCCAGTTAAATGTTCAAAAACTTTTGAACGAACCGCTTATATTAAGCTGTACAATATTATTTATCTTATAGGCTAATGAAAGGGATGCGAATCGCAAAATAAGTCGGGTATTATATTAGAGCACATTATTGTATAATACTTATTATACTTATCATCGTTATATCGTATAATGCACAACTGGGCCGTGTTATTACAATGGTGTTATAATGGCAGATCAATGGTCAATTATAATTCCTTATAGCTATTTCGTGGTGTCATAAGGACGTCATGATGGCTATATAATAAGACTATTGAATCTAACCTATTATTAACTATATCTAACCTTTTATCAAGAATCCGTCAGTCTGTCACAGGGCTATTCTTTTAAGTGTAATTAATTAGTAGACGATTTTTATTACAGAATATCTATTACTATGGTCGATATGACAACCTACAAAATAAACTAACTACCATCCCGACACAAATATAAGAGCAGAATCATTTGATAGTACATTTGCTAAAGCTTAAGTCAATGTTTTACCGATCAGACCGATCTGTAGATACGATTCATCTTCAGATCGATATTACGTGTATCTCAGGAACATCGGCAATGACAATTGTCTTGAGAACATGTGTAGAATGCGATGGCCATTTCTATAATGGTCGATAGATACCTTTAAGATCTCTATCTGCCGCTGGAAACGGTTAATCTTTCCATTAAAGTCTTGTTACGTTGTTTTTCATCTAGAAGTTACCTTGTGTTTTCGATTAGTATCTCTTACGGGATATTTTGTAAGTTGATTGTAATGGAATTTGTTTTTAATGGTCAATCGATTTTTATAAATGTTATAACGATGGAATGTTAGCAATCAATCTCTGTGATTATGGTTAAGGGTTTGATTTAAATAGATTCGTTAATCAGGTTCCATACTTTAACAAGTTTGAGATGTCAATCCTTACCTATATTATAAATGTGAAATGTAAGTTTTTTTGTTACGCTTTCACGCGAAAACTACTTAACAGATCATCATGAAACTTTGTACCATATTCTTGGAAGTATTAGAAGTAACATAGGATACTTTTTATTTTGGTCGCGATAACCGACATCCACGCGGGCGAAGGCGCGGGCAGAAGCTAGTATTATATAATATTTTCACGTGCATATTATTTGTAAAAAATAATATATTTATGTACAGTAATTTAATTTATTAATTAACTGGCCCGTTGGCGAAGTTGGCAGTGAACCTGCTTTCTGCTCCAGGGTTATGGGCTCGATTCCCGCCCTGAGTCTGATTGTAATATATATTTATTATTAATATATTACAAAAAAAAAAAATGAATATCAGTCAGCTATTACCCAATACAAAGGCATTAAGTTACCTTTATAACACTCGATAGTGTGTATGGTAAAAAAATAATAAAAAGAAAAAATAAATAGGTATATTGTAATTACCCGACGGCCGCAACGTACTTCTAATTTATTTATATTAACTTTTAAATTTGGGATAATTATAACTTGAGTTAGATTCAAACACGTAATGTCATTTTGATTGCAGATTAATATTCTTTGAAAGTCGTCAAAAAAGTGTATCGTAAACAGGTATACCGTTTTATCATCAAAGATCAAATATCTTTGAAAACGAGTGACTAAGCCTAAAAAGTTTAGATAAATTTTCATTCTATATCAGAATTATTGTAATATTGTACAAGTTTCGTAAAGTAAAAAATAAGCTTACCTGTTCTGGCCTTAGTCCAGGAGGAACCCACGTGTACTCCTCCAGCGCGCAGCCTGAATCATCGTCGCTTTGCGAATGCCTGTGAGGATCTCCAGGCTTCATCAGCCTCTCGGCGTGTTCAAGAAGACCCCTCAACTTCCCCTGGGGTACAGGATGCGGCGACAGAGACATCGCTGATTGAGGGGACTGAGGAGAATGGTAACTTTGACCAGGGTGGTTCAGTTGCGACACGCTATGACTATGGAGGAGATTAAACTCCTGGTAGGGTTGTTGACTTCTCCTGATGTTGGGGTATGAGTAAGGGTGTGGGGAGTTCGAGGTGCTAGGTATTGAGGAGCCGCTGTGGCTGGGCTGTGGTGATGGGAGGTGGGGTGGTGGTGATGCGGGTGCGGGTGGTGGGGGTGATGACTGCTGTTCGTGCAATGGCGGCGGTGATGATCCAGTTGGTGATACCACGCAGTTACGGCATACTGGTCTGGAAAGAAAAATATTAAAGTTAGAATTATTATTGGCGATTTCATTATTTGATTATTTTAGATTGAGATGAGGTTCATTATTTATTTTTAAATTTTACAAGTGAGGACAGTCCTTAATATAGAAAAAAAAATCTGACAGTTTTAAAAACTTATTCATATAAATTTTGTTTTTAGTCAAGTGTATGTAATATTTAATAGATGATTAAATGCATAGGTTTGATACTTACCTAAAGAAACTAAAGAAATATAACGCATTTTTTTCTATAGATTTTTTTACAGTTGTCTTTGATTTCACCGTATTTGGATGAAAATTGAGACATTAAACTGGTAATCTTCTCTTGTTTAAGTGAGATGAATTTGACCCGAAACCCTATCGAAATCAATTCATGGATTTCAGACAAATTTCGTCGAACTCGCAAAAATTAATATCGTTGTCTACTTCTGGAACTTATTGCAAATGATAATTGATATAGTAAAACCTATTTTAAAACAACTCGCATTGTCGTTATTGAGATTTATATTAAAAAAGAGGCCGTCATATCGTAACCTCCTTTCAAAGTAAGCTAACAATGTCATATAATAGCATTTGAAAATGATGATAGTTCATTATATATAATATATTGGAATTTATTGATATTGTAATAAGATCGTGACCGACTTGTAATTTGATTGATTAAACTTTCATTAATTCTAACAGTGATATATGATTGTGTAGTGTATGACTCTCAAATTGGCCTTATGATTAATTGTTTAGTAATATAAAAATAGTTTAAGATGAGAGTTCTCATCGGAGAATTTCAAGAAACTTAATACCAACTATCTATCTTTATATATATATATATATATATATATATATATATATATAGCCCCTAAGCACTAAGGTTCATATTAATCCGTTCGCATGCAGGGGCTTGGTCTCGGTTTGTATGAAAAAAGGGAAAAGAATGAGTTTAAGGAATGTGAAAATTGTGTTTATTTTGATATTTCGAGACATAATATTCATAGGTCGTCAGAAATTGTGACGTAGTATGACGAAGAAATAGGATTGGGTATAAAAATTTTGTGTTTATAATGATTTATTTTGTAAATGGTCCATAACTTAAAAAATATCGAATAGATAAGACAGTTGACATATTTCAGTAAAGCATTATGTACACGTATATAAAGTTATATATACTTGGATTTGTGAACAGAATTCTGTAAACTAATTATTATATTAATCTCCTCCTTGCCCTCTTTATTCTCTGACATTGGAGAAGTCCTCCGTACTATTTTGGTACTTTTGAGAGCCATTAATTAAAATGAATTAATGAGTACATTAAATATTATTACATGTTTCTAACATGGCCAAATGTGTCTTTCTAGTATATTAAAATTATAAATTTCTTTATTCAAGTAGGCTTCGTAAGCACTTTTGAATCGTTATTTTATATAACATTTTAAATTATAATTCACTATAGTTAATGTGAAGCTACTACCGATTTGGAATATACATTCTAGTGAGATTGTATTTCAAATTAAAACTTGTATATTTTCGTCGTGCATAGAGGTAAGTTTTTTTTTCTTTGTAATAATATAAAATACTTCTTTTTTAATTCTGTATTTTAAAGAATTTATTACCTTTTCTTGACTATATCGTTCAGTCATTAATACTATATTTGTATACAATAAAATTAAATTTACGAAAGAGAAAGACTGGCTTAAGGAATTATCTCAACCAGTCGCAACATACGCCTAGCTTCAACAGATCGTTGATTTCTTGATAGACTATTAAAATGTCCAATATAGCTTACAAAATCCTTAAAATTGTTGATGTCTATAACTTCTTTCTTAGCTTACTTCATTAAAATATTAATAACATTCCCCACTTTTTTTTTATTACGAATAGCTTATAACTTTTGACTGAGTAAAACTCGGTCAGGCTATCACTATGGCCCTTGTCACATTAGATATAGTTACACAATATTGTGAGCAGGTGACCTCATGTTTGTCCTGACCATTTAATGGTCATATTGTGCATTATTTATTCATTCTTTTATAATGACGTAAAATTTTTTAAAAGAGTATCGAGAGATTTTTCCTCCGGCTTTTTTTTTCTCTTGGCCAACACTAGGGACATTAGATTACGTTATATTTTATTGTAATATTTAACAAAGCCGATGATATAATAGTAAGGTTATATCTACCGATAGACTAGAGATTAGCTTGTAATAATTTCTAGAGGTTAACTAGTAGTAATTAATTTACGGTAGCTGATGATATTGGGATTGTAAGTGTTTTTGCTACCATGACGTATTATTATATAGTTATTTAAAATGTATTTTTTTACATTCGTTAAGTGTGTGAAATCACCTTATGGCGAAATAAATATTTTAATTTAATTTAATTTCACTTTATTTTAAGTTAATATTTAAACGTCATAAATATATAAAGTAAAACGAGTATTTATAAATTTGAATATGATTATATATCTTTCATCGCGTCCTATATACTTCAGCTATAATGTATTCTAGCGTAGTAAAACATTCCTAAATGATTGGAGGGAAAGTGTCTGGACTGGTTCCAGGCAGGCAATTTGCCTCAGCGGTCGAAAACGCGTTCATATACTGATGAAATTACTACGACCGGCTCGTGTGATTATTTTGATTATAAACATCTTGCGGTAAGAAATTTATTCGAAACTATAATATAAGGAGTGGCTCCTTCGGTTAGTCACTGGCCTCGAATTATCCTTGATTGAATATTATGTCTTTTTTGATTGAACATTTACGATCGTGATGTCCTTCCTCGCAAAGGATAGAAAATCTCACTGCCAAACTTCGCTAGTCAGAACTTCAAGAGTATTAAATTATAAGTTCTGATGTAATAAATAACGATAGCTATCCGATGATATCCCTACTAATATATAAATGCGAAAGTAACTCCGTCTGTCTGTCTGTTACGCTTTCACGTCTAAACCACTAAACCGATTTTGATAAAATTTGGCATGAAGATAGAACAGAACTTGGGACAGGACATAGGATATTTTTTATCGCGAAAATAAGGGTAGAAGGGGTTGAAATAGGGGACGAAAGTTTGTATGGAAGTTCCTTATTGTCAAACATAAAATCATGTAAGATTGTTCAATTGTTTAAGACAAAGAAAAAAAAAGCGTGCACGGGGAAGGGGAGGGGGGTGTATCGGGCGGTAGGCGGGGAGCGGAGCGGCTTCGTCGGCGGCGGCTCGCTTACCATGTCGTGCGATATAACCGAATACCACGCGGGCGAAGCTGCGGGCGGAAAGCTAGTTGTATATAAAATTATTTTTAATACATAAATCAATATTTAAACATGTTTTTACCTATTTTTTTAAAAATTTCTTTTAAGTCTTTTGTCATTTTCATTTCATGACGACGCGTTGGCGCAGTGGTCACAGAAACTGACTGATGCGCTAACGGTCGAGGGTTCGATCTGTGCACATGAGAAATATTTTTATAGGCCATACAGATGTTTGTCGTGGTCTGGGCGTTTGTGCTTGTGTATTGTGTGTGTTTCCGGACCCCCGACACAGGATTCACATCCTACTGGGGGCCGTTGAGTGTGAGACGTTTATTGTTTTTATTGTTTTTATTTTCAGTTCTTTTGTATGCACTGCAAGATCGTTCTATTATTTAGGTCCTAAGGTTGTACGGTAGAGAATGTTTTTAAAAACATCAAAAATATACTTTGTTCCGGTGGGATTTTTAAGCACTTATGAATTTACATAATTTATTTCATCATATCATTCGAATCAGAATGCTAATCCTACTGTGAAAAAACTCAAAAAAATTAACATAAATTTCTAATTATTGGTTCTATAAATATCAAAATATATTATCTAGTCTCCAGAGTCTGATCTGTTGAGGGTAATTTATTCCGAAAGCCCTTAAAAGATCTTTCACGTCTATTGAATAATGTATAATGATCGCGAGAGATGCTGACAAATCCTGTCCGATCAAGATGTTTCGATGATGATGATAAGTCAGCGATTATTAAGGATTATGAAGAATACTAGGGTCACACGGTTTCACACGTAATTTTGTAAGTTGTCAGATAGTTAGGGTTCCGTACCCAAGAGTGTCAAACGAATCTTAAAACTACCGTTCTACAATCGTAAACTACCGTAAATTACCGTTTAGTCTTAGTTTTTATCCCATAATTATATAACATCGGGACTGGCGCGAATAAAACAGAGAGCATGGCTGAACTGAACTAAAGCTGAGTCTGTAAACGTCTCACAGCTGGGTAAATGCCTTTTATCTATATAGTTAAGGGTTAAAGCTTAATTCACCACGCTGTTCCACTGCGTTACGTAGGATATCAGATATCTGTGATAACAATCGGGACCGAAGGCTTTACATGCTCTCTGAGGTACCGTGAGACCCACAAGGACATACACCTAGTCTAGGAACAAATGTTTGTACGAATACAAATTCTACTCCGACCGGAAATCGAAATCGCAACCGTCGTCGTTGAAGTGACTACTCGCATCACTACACCAGAACGATTGAGCATAGCTAGTAATTAATAAAGCATGTCAGGCACCTAGACCCTAATTGCTTACCATATATTTAGTTTTCGTGTGGTAACTCTGAGAAGTCCATAGAAAGTGTAATTGATACATAAATTATACCCATACATGTTATAATGAGTGATTACCGCTCTGATTATTTATTTACGAAACTTGTTTTATAGACTTTGAATAAAATTATAGGAGAGAATGTCTAATATAAATACACAAGGTAAATACATAAAATATATATACATGTGTAGATATATACTATGCGGTGACCGGCAGAGAAGTATAGCCCCAACCTCTTTCTTGTCGATGTGTCGTAAAAGTCGACTAAGCCATAGTGGTGCGAACAATTATACACCAAACAAGATGATGATGGGCAGCAGCGCTACCATATCCTGCAAAACACGCTGCGCTCGCCAAGTCGTCTGCCAAGCGTGACGAGTATTGGAAAATCCTCAAGAGATGATGTGGAAGGCATACGTTCAGCTGTGGACACAACGACTGATGTGGTGGTGAACTTGACTATGGTGAAAGCTAAAATTCATATGAATTTATGTTTACATCTTCATTGTCATCTTGTACTTATTGATAAGTAATTTGATAAAATTATTCTAATGAACGAATAAATCATTCTTAGAACCATAGAGGTATTATAAATAGAGCAGGTGAGCCAGGCCTCCAGCTGTTCCTCGTTAGAAAGAGAGAGACCAATATAATATTACTGTGCATATTAGAGTTATTTCTATGGTTTGTTTGTAGTCGAAAAATTAAAATAGACGTAAATAATTATTAATGTTCACATAAAAAAAATATCGAGATTTGAACTTGAGACCACAAGGCCAATAGGGTACCGCAATCTTCTCTCTCTTTCTAACCATTGAACGTTTTCGCTTGCAGGCAGCCTTGTCTTCCATACTCTATCTAGATATAACACCTCTATGCTTAGAACACATTGACACTTTCTTTGCGGACAAGCAAACACCACTCGATACACACACATAAATCATTTAATTAGCAACGTTTGATTAATTACCCCACATATATGTCACTTATGCAAACTAATTGCAGGAAATTAACTTATATGGTAGTCTGAGGAGAGGAAACATTTAACATTTACTTGACATGTCTCCGGAATCATGTTTCAAATATTAAGTTTATTCAAATATCAACCTTATTAAAATGCTCTGATTATATTGTACTTATTTCGTCGATTCCAACAGAATGTGATGTTTTGGTTGTAAATATATTTCAATTGGAGATTATAGAATTATCAGCAGCTGAGAGAGGTGACGGCATTAAGTTTTATAGCATATTACTAAAAAAATATTTATAGAATTTACTAAGTTTTATTTTTAAGCCGTTGTATTTATGACATTGTTTATAGAAATAGATAAAAAAAATATATAAATTATTACTGATTTTACTGAGCCAGCCAGAGAGCGTCCCACTGCTGGGCAAGGGCCTGCTCTCCTTACAGGAGAAGGGGAGCTTAATCCATCACGCCGCCACACTGTAGGTTGGAGGATAATTTCCCTACAATGAGTAGCGATTGGTATCAGATCGACTACTCGCACCACTGCAACCGCACGGTCGTTATAAATTATTGTACTCGTATGTAATAATTTTTTTATACTAAGAAAGAACTCTCAAGAAAAAGTAAAGCGAGAAGACTAAACTGTCTGTTTTTTTAAATTTTGTTTTGTTTATCAATAGTTTTTTTGTGTATAATTTATAACGCACAACATTCTAGAAAGATGTATTTACCTTTTTTTTATATTAAACCTAAAAAGCATAATTCTGTTTTATCTTATTACGAGTATATCTTAAATAAAAACTTTTTTCTATCAATAAATTTTGTATATTGCGTGTGAAGTCAAGATGACCAAATGATAAGACATTAGAGATGTTCGCGGGTTCAAACGCGGTTTAGCCTTAGCAGCGATGAGTTTTTAAGTGATAAATTTGTATTTGAATTCATCTAAGGCTGATGAGGCAAAGGCTGATGAGGCGATGAAGGAATCGTCGTGCAAAAATGTGCATGTTTTGAAAAGAAAAATTCTAATACACTTTACATTGAGATAATTATTATCTATTATTCGTAATTGCCAAACACCAACTTGGAGCAGCGTGGCGAGGCCTTATTCTTAATAGAAATAAGCTCAAAACTAAATAACTGATATTATAAAAAAATTGGCGATTTCATATCATATGAGACACAAATAATATATATACATTAAGGATAGATTATGATATAAACATTCCAATGATACAAAGAACGATTTAAACAGGAGAAATGGTAGAACGGACATATTAACATGTGTCCCGTGTACACGGACAGACATTCCCACAACGCGCGTGACATACACACAAACGAGCAACGGGAACGAACGACCTTTGTTCAATTGTTTGTCCGTATAATTGTTACACAGAAACATTTTATTGGCATCGGTCTGTTTTGTTCTATTCTCGAACGTTTCACTTCTTGGCATTTATAGCTGCTGTTTGTCTATTAACAGTCGTAGCGTGATGTTTCAAAGCCTATCGAGATCCCTAATAAGCAGGCTTTATAATGTAAAAGATTTTTAAGTAGCCGTGGGCACAACTAGTATTATATAAAATTATTTATAGTTGACTTTAGCGTGTTCACGAACTTCAAGCCCCCCTCACCGCCTTCGAAGTAGTATGTTACTTCGTAGATTTTTTAAAGCGAGTTTAAAAATAATAGTTGTAGGTAATAAAACTAATAAATGAAGATGATAAAATCATATGCTTCCGCGGAAATAAAATCGAAAAAAAATATTATAATGTCATATACTAACTATATATATGAATTTGAATGAAACTTGACATGATTTGAGTTCATACTACGAGCGAGGACACTGGGTACCTTAATTCAGCACAGCTCCTTGGGAGAGGGGTAAAGATGCGACGAAAGTCAAAACGCGTAATCGTAAAAGGAGTTGCGGGTACAGCTTGTTAAGAAATAAATTACATATATGATAAAAATAGTTAAAATTATTATTGTATTTAATTGAAAAGACATTTAAGATAAGCGAAAATCTAAAATTTGTAAACGCCACATGATATGATGACAATATGATAATAATGTAACAAGTACAAATGACCCACGTTTTCACTATCATGACGATCCATTATTTACGATATACTTTAAAATTAAAAGCTATCTGTCTGACTTTAATAGCCATTAACAAAGTAAAACAAAAACCGGGTCAAGTGTGAGTTGCTTTTCACAAAAGAGTATGTAAAGAGTATGTAAGAGTAGGATGAAAATTATGTCGAGGTTCCGGAAACACAAACATAAAATTAACATGGGAAAGGCCTACATTTAGCAGTAAACATCCAATGTCTGATATGATTATGACTTATGACCTTTACAAAAAAAAATATCATGAGCAGGGATCGAACCCGTGAACGCTAGCGCAACAAGCAGCAACAGCTAGTCAGTTTCTGTGACTATTCCGTGTGAAAATTCGAAAAATTGTCTCTATCTAATACGTTCCAAAAATACAACTCTTGACTAACGGAAGGACAAATAATGAAGTCTTATTAAAAGGGTTCCGTTGGAAGCTTTAGGCACGGAACCCTAAAGATACTCAAGAACTAAAATTAGTGGTTTTTCGTTAACTCATAATTTATTTGGTATTTATTTGATAGCCGTTATTTGGTAAACAATTCGTTATTTATATGGTTTGAAAGTGGTGTGAATTTTGTTTTGTAACAATTGTAATTGTATGTTATATGATTTAATTATATGTTCTAATTTAACTTGATATATGTACATTTGGATGTTGTTCGTATAAAATAATCAAGTAATTTATCGAATGTTGAATAGACGGTTTACCGGCGCCATCTTAGTTTTTATTGTCGTAATTAAGCGTGTTTTATTACTTAGAGACAATTTTATTAAATAATATTAAATTTATTAAATAATATTAAAAGACATCAAAATTAATAAATTGATGGCTTATTAATTAAATAATTTATTTATTGTTTATTAGGAAAAGATTAATGGCTATAACGACAAGCTGATGAGGAAATTTTATAAATAATATTACCGAATTAAGCGATAATATAATATATTATAGACTATATTATACAACTTTAAAACCGTTAATAGATTCATTCACAAAAAAAAAACAAAAAAAAAAAAACACGAATTAACCAAATGTACTTAAAATATTCGTCTTAGACATATTTTTGTATAAATTTGATTGAAATAATAAAAACATTAAAAATATTTTAAAGTAATTTATTTCATATTAATTATAAAATTAATTATAAGAATTAAAATTAAACTATTATATATAACTAGTTACAATTAAAACTATAGTTATAAAAATAAGTAAATTATTCTATAAAATGCTTTACTAGATGGGATAAAATGTTTTCTAATAACAGCACTTAAGTAGTAACAGAAAAGAAAACGTAAAGTAAACTCTTACAATAAATTTAAAAAAAAAAACAACATCCTTAAATCCCAATAAATAAACCGTAATGAACAACTTAAGTACATAGGATTAAGCCACAATATTATAAAAAAAAATCATTAAGTTATAAAAATAACTCTCTAAATAGCACCTGCCACATAAATTAATAGTGTTATAACTTTAGTGTGACCGGACATTATTAGTGATTCAGTTATAAATCTACTGTTTGCCGCGATTTCGTTCACGTAGAAGTTTTAATGTAATCGCATGTATTATGTTACCGTTATTATGAACCACGAATATTTGTTTATATGATTTTCTGACCCCAATATGAAAAAAATTATGTCGATTTCTCGCTCTGTGAAAAACAAAAATAAATCTATATCACGAGAACAGTACATTCTTCAGGTATAAAAGTAGTTTGGTGCCTATCCCAGAATATGAATTATCTCCGTGTAATATTTTATCCAGTCCTCTTCATCCATTTTATGGTGTGTGAGTAACAAACATACATCCAAACATATGTTTTTTTTTTTCGAAATTAAGTGTTGAATCTAGTGGACTTTACAATGTCACCGGTGGGGGAGCCGAGTACTGAGACCCAAGCGTAAAAATTGGGAGTCTACTATAGAGCTTAGATTGGACGGTCGTCCTAAGGGTGTTCTCTAGCAAGATCGTCTAAAACATTGTCGGAGGTGAATTAACTTTCGTATTTGTAATAGTAGTAAGATGATGCGCAAGAGGTGCCAATATTCTGTACCTATGTGTGACAAGGTTCAGTCAGTGACACAATTATTGCTTTGATAGTTTTAATAATCTTTACTGGATACAATTTTATATAAACCGAAATGTCTTATTTAATGTAATACGATAAAGTGTGCTTAAAAAACGTATGTCATAGCAGTGCCATTACCATACTATTCAATTATGACACCTGATTGTTGCAACTACCTTCTCCACTTTATTGCGATTTTAATGATATTGAAGAATCTAAATGAATGAATTATTGAAACTGTCTAAACCAATAATGGTAATTAACCACTGATCTACCATTTTGAAGCTATTGTAACAACAGCCTCGCGCTCCATAAAAGCCGTTTTCGTTTTCATTTTGTACTAGAAGATCTGTATGAAATAACACTTCTTAGAAGAAGAGGTATTAACATAGCTGCTTAAAATCTTACAACAACACAGCACAGCTCGCTAGAAGCATTACTTACAACAGACGCTTCGTATAATGTGCGGTCTCTACAAAACCTCTATTTGAGCTTTATACCTGTCTCTGTCTAACACCACGTATTTTGGTATGCATGACATATACGAATAGATTTGTTTAATAATGTTTATATTATTCAATGTATGCAATGAAGCGGAGAGAATATGTGAGAATAATAAGTATTTGCGCGCCAAATGAGTACAGTTAGGAAATGTGAATTTATTGTGAGGATGTTGTTTTGATCATACGAATATTCTCAAGTCATGTTTATTGTGAACGCACTTAGAAAATATAATTAAATTATTTGATAAAAACATTTTTTAATATATATGAATGATTTTGAACCGATGTTATAAGTTTTAAAGCATTCGTGGTCATTATATTTAAAACGGGGATAATTATGTTGTTATTGTTGATGTTGTTGTTTATTTTGAGTTGTCGATATTTTGACATCACTGGAAGTGTAATGGTCACGGGTACACTGAGTGTGTCAATGGTGTCGAAATAAATATATGATATACACATATACAACCGTTCTGGTGTAGCGGTACAGGTAGGCACGGTAGGTACCTCAACGTCGGCGGTCGCGAGTTCGATACTAGTTTGTACAAACATTTGTTGCTGTTCTGAGTATATGTCCTCCCAACCGCGTCTCGGAGGTATAGTGTCCGATAGGGAAGTTATCTGCCAACCCACAGTGGAGCAGCGTAGTGGACTCAGCTTCAACCTTTTTTATATGGAGAAGAGGCCCAGCAGTAATTTGTTTACAGGCTGATTCAGTTTAGCTCAGTTCAATATATATAAATCATAATCATATCAAATCATAATGAACTGATGTTTATTTCTTTTACCGTTAGAAAGTTATTTAGAACTAGCTGTGCCCCGTTTTTTTATCCGCGTTTATTTGAGGAAAAACATGTACTTAAATATTTTTAAATCATTACTGTAACGCCGAGTTGCACGAAACAAATTTTAAATTTAAGTGTTTATTAAACTAATTTAATCACAAGAATCGTGATTATCTGTTGCACGAAACCTACATCTGATTAAGTTAACAAAAAAATTTAGTTTATTTAAAGACCTATCTAACGGATGATTAATTCCAACAGCTTTAAATTAATCATGAGATCAACTAATTTTAAGATTAATTGCAACTTAACTAACGGAAAGTTAGCGACGGTTTCGTGCAACTCGCCGTAAGAGTGCCCGCCTCGTTGGTCGAGTAGTCGCAAGCGCTACTGCCAAGCGAAGTGTCTCAGGTTCTATTCCTGGGTCGCATAACGTATTATTCCGTTTTTTTATTTTTCGAAAATTCTCAGTAAATGGCACGGAGTCTGGTGCCGGTGTATGGCAATAGGCTCGCCCTATATTACATGCGACTCATAACTGGCGAAAAGTGGGTGTTACATTTAATATGTGCATCTCCGCCTACCCCTTCGGGGAATAAAAGCGTGATGTTATGTTTACTTTAAAAGTGGAACTATAGTAAATAAGGTCTCGGGAAGAGGAATATTAAACGACGCAACGGAAGCTCTCAAAAAGGAATATTTTCCCCCGTTTTTGTAACGTTTCTTATTAATGCTCAGACCCTATTGGTCGTAGCGTGATGTTATATAGCCTATAACCTTTCCCGGTAAGTGGACTATCCAACACAAAAATAATTTATTTAGAATTAACATATTTATTTCATCGATTTTACGACTTATTTAACAGTAGCAGTAACTACTTAATATTAATGTGTGGGAAAACGGGAGGGACGTGTAGTGAGGTAATCATTAACTGACTAGAGAAAAGAAGGTAGTTTTACAAGCGTATCGTTTCGTTAGCGATAGTTGTAAATCAGAGGAGCAATCATGGAGCGAGGTGCCGACGTGTGTACAGAGAAGTTATCAGTATGTTGGAACTGGCATCAATTGTCAGCTTAAGAATATATAATTATTATTATAAATTGTGATACCGTTATTTTTACTATAATTATTAATAGTTTATTTTTATCTTCAATCGTCATTAAAATTATGGAGCTCAAGTGCAAACTTTCGTACCCCATTTCAACATCAAAGCTGGAATTTTAAAATTGTTAAAGAAACTAATTATGAGTTAAAAAGAAAGTTTTTAAAATATAGTTACGTTATTACACTGAATTAATATTTCTAATTTTAAGGACACTTGGCTTTTGTGTAAATTTTCACTCTCTCTTACAGGTAAAATTTCCAATGTTAATCCTTATTTATGCAGCGTATATTGTAACAAGTATGCTTAATTAAAAAAATCGAAAAAACCGACTGCGTAAAATACTCTTATTAGAAACTAAAAAGAATAAAACAATTTACTAGCTTTCATTTGATACCCATATTGCTACCGTAAGAAAAAAAATTCAACTCCCCCCCCCCCCCCTCATTCCGCCATTTGCGGGCGCCATTTTGAAAATTTATATAGCCTATGTCAGTACTACAATTTAGACAAATCAAACGACACCTCATATGTCAAAAACCGTCCAGCCGTTTGGGCTGTAGGGCGTGCCAAAGAAATGGCATACATACATACATAAATACATACACTCGAAAAACATAACCCTCCTTCTGTCGCAGTCGGGTAAAAAATCTCAGCCAGACAAGTTCAATATCTCTAGCTTCAATACTTTGGGTTCGGGGATGATAAATGTTGTCACACTGGGTCTTCTGTTCCAAAGGAAGGCAATTTGATACCTGTGTTTTAGGTAACAGTTTATATTATTTCATAACTTAAGTAAACTTAACTTAATTAGTCTCTAAACGTCCAACTGCTGGGTAAAGGCCATAGAGGCAAAGGATTGGAGCTTAATCCTCCAAGCTGCTCCACTGCGGGTTGGCGGATAATTTCTTACCACTACTCAAGATGTAACGATTGCTATCACATATATATGATAATAACTGGGATCGATGGCTTTATGTGTTCTCCAAAGCAATTGATGGTAAGACCCGCAAGGACATATACAGATACACGAGAAAGAAAAAATACAAATATCTGCTTCGAGGCGGGAATAGAATCCGCGACCGCCAGCTTTAAGATGACTACTCGTATCACTACATCAGAACGGTTGTCATTTCATCCCTACCTATATTATAAATGTGAAATGTAAGTTTATTTGTTGCCCTTTCACGGGAAAACTACTTAACCGATCATCATGAAACTTTGTACACATATTCTTGAAGGTATTAGAAGTAAAATAGGATACTTTTTTTGGTCGCGATAACCGAAATCCAAGCGGGCGAAGCCGCGGGCGGAAGCTAGTAAGTAATAATTACGATTATGATTTCACTTCTAATACGTTTTTCTGGATATGGAAATATGAATACGATCAATTAGTAGGTTCTTTTTTTGACTAATCGTCGCTTACTCGCCGATAAAAATATGGCCGGATATTCGTCTTACGACTGTCGGTTTATGTAGAATATTTTTCCTAAACTGTATAAATAAGACGATAGGTTGATAGCCCTACCTGACGACCAGAATCAAGTTTTATACCTACCTCACATTAATTACGATTATAAAATCTTTATAAGTCATAGAATCTTGATGCAATAGGCGTAATAACACCTTTTATAGCATGTGGCGTAATTGTCAAAAGCTATTTTTTGAAGATATCTGTAATTATCGCATATCATCATTCTATCATTGAACTGTCTAATGTAGCTAACAGAAAAAAAATAGATCTAAATATTTTATTGACAAAAAATGCTATACCTAAAGAAAATAAAAAGAAAAAAAAATTTAAATTGCGTGTACTAGCGTACACTCGTAAGAAGTGAAACTTATAATAAAAACAGTTTACTTTTTATACGATCGTAATTATATGAGTCCTGTGTTTGCGTTCGGACATATTTATATTCGAATTACCTACTCACTATAGAATACATCATACAATAACTGCAAACTTCTATATAGTGATACTTAATTTCACTCAAGAATCTTAGAGATTGCTAGCGCAGTGGCTGCCAACGCGAATTGAATTTCGTATATCGCTCGAGAGCTGCAAGTTCAAAACCCTGCGAGAGCCACATTTTCTAGCATTCAAAATTTGATATTTGATTTATTTAGTTTAACTATTTATTTATATATATAGGATTTCATCTACTACCACTCGGAATCTTCCTTGCGCATGTGTTTATTGAAAAACGACTGAAATACGCAATAATCAAGAACAAGATGGCGCGTAACGCAAGATGGCGCGTAACGCAAGATGGCGCGTAACGAAAAAATCTTTCCAACCCCGATAAAGAAGTTTCACTTCAAAAAATTGTTGTCTGTAAAGTAGTGTAAAGTCGGTTTACAGACGATAATTTTTACGTGTAACGTCATAAGAAAATATAGATGTAGAATTGTATACTTTTATGAATCGAATTGAATTATTATCACATATACAGGGTGTCCCAGAACTCAACGTCAAGCCAAAACAGGGTGACAGGATTGATTGTAAGCATCATGAGAAAAATCAGAAAAAAAATCTATCCCATGCAGTTTGGAAATTATGGGCATTTAAGCAAAACTTAGAAATTTGGTCAAACTGTAACCATTTTTCGGTTATTGTGGTTAATTTTCATTATTTTTGTTCATTTAAACTTTGAAATCGTAACCATAAATAACATTTCTAGAACCACAATCAAAAATAATGACACAATTGCCCCAAGTTTTCTAGAATTAAGACTATTTGTTAAACTATGAATTTAAAATTTTCAAAATTTGTCGACTTTGAAAGGCCCTCCTTTAAAAAAAATGTACTAAAGTGCCTTGGCAAGTACCATTAAAAGTTCGCGCATTTAATCAGGATTATAAAATGGTACAATACTTGTTAGTTTCATACTAAAAAAAAACTAGTAAAAAAATAAAAACCTCAAGTAACCCGATTTTTGCTAACACATTATACTCAGTTCAAATGTTTTTTATTCGTACAAGCTCTTGGTAGGTTCTTAATTTAACGGCAAAATGATGAGAGAGATGGATAGTGGACATGTTTGTCATTAGCGAGCGAGACAGAGAGTGACGCCGCTTTTACCAAAGTCAACAAAAGTAAGTAAAATTAATAAAATAATGAAAAATCTCGACTTAGTTTAGTTTAGGTTTATTAGAATAAAAGGAAATAACATTTTTTATTACAAATAAATGTTCAAATTGTTTGCCATCAGCCTCAATACACGCTCTACATCTTCTTAAAAAAGATCTATTTATTAGCCGGGCATATCCTCGAGAGTTGATGTCCTCAGCAGCTTGAGAAATTCGTTCACGCAGTTCGGCTACGCTGTCAATGGGCTTTGTATAAACTTTTTCTTTGAGAACGCCCCAATAAAAAAAATCCAGTGGATTTAAATCTGGGGAACGGGCTGGCCACGAGATAGTGCCTGAACGTCCAATCCACCTTCCCGGATATTCCTGGTTAAGGAAATCTTTGACTTGCACTGCGTAATGCGCTGGGCAGCCATCTTGTTGATACCACATGTGGCGACGATCTGTTAGGGGTACGTCCTCTAACAAAGTTGGTTTTTCTCGTAAAAAATGTAGGTAATTCGTGGCATTCAAGTTCTCAGGCAGCTCAAAAGGCCCAACAACTTTGCCGTTTAAAATTCCGGTCCACAGGTTTACCTTAAAGCGATACTGGGATCTGTCTTCTCGCATTAAATATGGATTCGACACATGCCACTCGTGAAAATTGTGTAAGTTTATGTAACCATCTTTTTTAAATGTAGTTTCATCAGACCAGAAAACTTTTTGGATGAATTGGGGATTTTCATTATGCCTCTGTAGCATTGTTCTACAAAATGAAATCCTTTCAGGATAATCTCTAGGAAGAAGACTTTGAACTCGTTGTGCGTGAAACGGATGCATTTCGGCTTTTTGTTAAATACGATGTGCTGTGCTTTTGGGTATTCCCGTTCTTTCTTCAATTCCACGAACTGAAATACTTGGGTCATCTGCTACCTCGTGCAACACTTCCTCCTCGTTAGGAAAGTGAGCTCTACCTCCAGCCCGTATTTGATGCGGGAAATGGCCGTACTCCGTGAGTGAACGGTGCACATTAACAAACACGTGCTGATCGGGATAGCGCTCTAAATTTGGATATCTTTCACGATAAATTCTAGCGGCGGCACTTGATTGAATGAGATGCATGTTCGCATATTAATGTGAAGTGTAGCGCGTAGGCATGGTAGATAATAAAGATGCCAACACAAAAATCCAATTCCAAAAGAGAGAAGCCAAAGTTGTCAGAACTAAATCAACACAAGCGAATACGGAGAGGTGCGCAGTAGACGAATGAGCGAAACGTACTAACAGTCAACGGTGTCAGGCGCATCTCCGTCTAGTGAGACGTTACGTCTCGCTCACAGTGGCGTGGCGTCACTATCTGTCTCGCTCGCTCATGGCAAACATGTCCACTATCCATCTCTCTCATCATTTTGCCGTTAAATTAAGAACCTACCAAGAGCTTGTACGAATAAAAAACATTTGAACTGAGTATAATGGGTTAGCAAAAATCGGGTTACTTGAGGTTTTTATTTTTTTACTAGTTTTTTTTTAGTATGAAACTAACAAGTATTGTACCATTTTACAATCCTGATTAAATGCGCGAACTTTTAATGGTACTTGCCAAGGCACTTTAGTACATTTTTTTTAAAGGAGGGCCTTTCAAAGTCGACAAATTTTGAAAATTTTAAATTCATAGTTTAACAAATAGTCTTAATTCTAGAAAACTTGGGGCAATTGTGTCATTATTTTTGATTGTGGTTCTAGAAATGTTATTTATGGTTACGATTTCAAAGTTTAAATGAACAAAAATAATGAAAATTAACCACAATAACCGAAAAATGGTTACAGTTTGACCAAATTTCTAAGTTTTGCTTAAATGCCCATAATTTCCAAACTGCATGGGATAGATTTTTTTTCTGATTTTTCTCATGATGCTTACAATCAATCCTGTCACCCTGTTTTGGCTTGACGTTGAGTTCTGGGACACCCTGTATAATATGATAGTGTGTATTACTTTACATATATATGATAGTGTAGTACTTTATATATATATATATATATATATATATATATATATATATATATATATATATATATATATATATATATGATAGTGTGATATTCAAGATTTTCCAATCTGAGTTATTTTGTTAAGGATAGGAAGATGATAGGAAAAGTAGGAAATCAAGGGGAGTGTTTCAAGTGGTACTCTCTACCAAACAATTGACAAATTACAAAACAGTAGGGGTGTGCGATAATTATCGATAATTCGTAAATACTCGATAATTTTCCATTCGATAATTATCGATAATTATCGATAAGTGTTATTCGATCATTTTGATCCGATAATTATCTATAATTTTTCATTCGATAAATATCGATAACTATCGACCGATCATTATCGATAACTTTCGTCAACTATCGATAATTTTTATCCGATAATTATCGATAACTGTCGCCAACTATCGATAACTTTTTCTTCGATAACTATCGATATTATCGATAACTATCGATATTATCGATAACTATCGATAAAACGATTCGATAATCATCGATAGTAAAATTATTGATATTTTTTATCGATGAACATCCCTACTTCTACCAAACAATTGAAAAATAACAAAACGGGGTGTGCGATAATTATCGATAATTCGTAAATACTCGATAATTTTCTATTCGATAATTATCGATAATTATCGATAAGTGTTATTCGATAATTTTGATCCGATAATTATCGATAATTTTTCATTCGATAAATATCGATAACTATCGACCGATAATTATCGATAACTTTCGTCAACTATCGATAATTTTTATGCGATAATTATCGATAACTGTCGCCAACTATCGATAACTTTTTCTTCGATAATTATCGATAACTGTTCATACGATAATTATCGATAACTATCGATAAAACGATTCTATAATCATCAATAGTAAAATTATCGATATTTTTTATCGATGAACATCCCTACTTCTACCAAACAATTGACAAATCACAAAACAGTAGGGGTGTGCGATAATTATCGATAATTCGTAAATACTCGATAATTTTCCATTTGATTATCGATAATTATCGATAAGTGTTATTCGATGATTTTGATCCGATAATTATCGATAATTTTTCATTCGATAAATATCGATAACTATCGACCGATAATTATCGATAACTTTTCCTACGATAATTATCGATAAAACGATTCGATAATCATCGATAGTAAAATTATCGATATTTTTTATCGATGAATATCCCTACTTCTACCAAACAATTGACAAATCACAAATCAGTAGGGGTGTGCGATAATTATCGATAATTCGTAACTACTCGATAATTTTCTATTCGATAATTATCGATAAGTGTTATTTGATATTTTGATCCGATAATTATCGATATTTTTTAATTTGATAATTATCGATAACCATCGACCGATTAATTATCGATAACTTTCGTCAACTATCGACAATTTTTATCCGATAATTATCGATAACTGTCGCCAACTATCGATAACTTTTCCTCCGATAATTATCGATAACTATTCATTCCATAATTATCGATAACTATCGATAAAACGATACGATAATTATCGATAGTAAAACTATCGATATTTTTTTCCGATGAACATCCCTACAAAACAGTTCGCGTGTAGATTGCGTGGCGCCACTGTCTCTTTTACTCGAACGCGGTCCGATGGAGTGTAAGACAGAACGCTTAGGCTAATCGTGCCTCTCTATCGCTTGTTCTGCGCTCTCGCTCACTAATTGTGACAATGATGACGTCATCTTCTTCGAACGGGCACCCCTTCATCAATTTACTAGACGTTATCACGTCAAAACAGTTTACTTTTTATACGATCGTAATTATATGAGTCCTGTGTTTGCGTTCGGACATATTTATATTCGAATTACCTACTCACTATAGAATACATCATACAATAACTGCAAACTTCTATATAGTGATACTTAATTTCACTCAAGAATCTTAGAGATTGCTAGCGCAGTGGCTGCCAACGCGAATTGAATTTCGTATATCGCTCGAGAGCTGCAAGTTCAAAACCCTGCGAGAGCCACATTTTCTAGCATTCAAAATTTGATATTTGATTTATTTAGTTTAAGTATTTATTTATATATATAGGATTTCATCTACTACCACTCGGAATCTTCCTTGCGCATGTGTTTATTGAAAAACGACTGAAATACGCAATAATCAAGAACAAGATGGCGCGTAACGCAAGATGGCGCGTAACGCAAGATGGCGCGTAACGCAAGATGGCGCGTAACGAAAAAATCTTTCCAACCCCGATAAAGAAGTTTCACTTCAAAAATCTTTCCAACCCCGATAAAGAAGTTTCACTTCAAAAATAGTGGTCTCATTATTTGCACTGATTTTTTTAGCAATCGATATATTATGTTACGTGTTTGTTTTGTACCGTGATTTCACCCGCATTTGTCTTTGTAACTATTGTTTAAGTTTGATAATGTTACACAAAATTTTATATTTTTTAAGCAACTCACTCTTAATGTACCCCCCTCCCCCAGTAGGGTGTTGAATCCCGGTTCGGAAACATACACAATATAGACCACGACAAACCTCTTTTTGGCCTTTGTATAGGCTATTTGTCATGTGGGGGTGTCGAACCCGCGACCGTTAGCGCATGAGCCCTACGATACGATATGTCATCAAAGTAATAAACTATACTTTACTGCCCTGTAACAGCACGGTAGTGTTCAAATGCTGGGCTTTTTTTCTCAACATATGTATAACTGTTGACTCTAGCGGCCTTTACAGTGTCACCGGTGGGAGAGCCGAGTACTGAAATCCAGTCGTAAAAATTGGGAACCCTCTCTAGGGCTCAGAATAGACGTTTGTTCTGAGGATATCTCCTAGTAAGATCACACCTCGGCTTAGAGCATCGTCGGAGTGGAGGGAGGTGCTGCGTGGAGCGCGGAGTCGAATGAGTGGCGATCCTACACGTCTAGGCGTGTCTGGATCGTCAAAAGCCAGGGTCTTCGCATCCGACTGCTGAAAATGGTTGGGAGTCTAAAGCGTTGCTTTACTTACCGAACCGTCTACCAATTAGCGAATTATTTCCTTACCAGGAACTAACTAACATTAAGACGCTTTTATGATACCAACCTTGGGGATGAAGCGGTCTCATCATATCTTTCTTTTTGTATTATAATCATTAAGTGTTTGCAATGTTTGTGATGTCCAAAATAAATATATTTTTACTTTTTTATTTTACTTTAGGTGTTCTGAAAGTACAGCGAGGAGACCCACAAGGACAAGCACATAAACCAGAAGCAAATATTTACTGTTGTCACATATTTGAATAATTTAATTAGTTTAAACGGACTATCTTAGCGTAGTTAGGCGGTGAAATGCGTATAGTGGGCTTACTATCGCATTAATTAGGTTAATTTTTATGAATCGAATTTAATTTCAAATACCAGTAGTAGAACTTTCTAATTTACGACTTTCATTGATAATTTTTTATGATAAAATTTATTGGATATTTCCGAAGACCGAGCTTTGAAAATTTTCCGACAGAGAAGATTAAGAAAAACCCGATTGCGTCGTACAAAGAACAATTAAATAACACAGTTATTTAATTGTTTTAGGTTTTCACCTCTGTCGACAGTCCTTTTAACTGCCTGTTTTTTTTCCACACACACATATATATATATATATATATATATATATATATATATATATATATATATATATATATATATTAAACTAATAAAAACTTATAGACTAGTGCCGAAAGCCTTTAAAAATGGTAAAAAGTGAAAAAAATAATAGTAGAATGAAACCGATTGTGAAAGGAAGAGAATATAACAAAAATGTAGGAAAAAATAAATTACGGGCGATCTGAGTTCGGGAAGGGGTAGGGAGGGGGCGTTTAAGGGTAAAAAATGGTTTATCGCGATTTCTGGCAAAACCACAAGTCCTATGGAAAAAAGTTCAATGCAAAGTTGTAGGTAATAAAAAGATCTACAACTTTTGTATCAACACTTTTTTCACATAACCTCAAAATTAATGTGAAAAATTCAAATAACCAAGTTTTTGGTTTTTTTATATTTATCTTTTAAAAAAATAATTTTTGTTTCACGAAATTAGGTGAAAACTTACCTTTTTATGTCCCAAGCACACTGTAATTTTTTTGTTTTAAAATATTTATTTTTTCACCTTATTTTGACTTAATATCGAAAAACCACCCTAATTTTCAATCGAAAAATCTGACATCAAAATATATGCTTTTTTAAAATAGTCGGTGAGATTTTTGTTCTTTGAAACCTCTATTTTCTGATAGTGTAAAAAAATATAAATTACTATGGTAAATTTTCTCAGAAAATGCTACATGGCTGGTTATTTGAATTTTTCACATTAATTTTGAGGTTATGTGAAAAAAGTGTTGATACAAAAGTTGTAGATCTTTTTATTACCTACAACTTTGCATTGAACTTTTTTCCATAGGACTTGTGGTTTTGCCAGAAATCGCGATAAACCATTTTTTACCCTTAAACGCCCCCTCCCTACCCCTTCCCGAACTCAGATCGCCCGTAATTTATTTTTTCCTACATTTTTGTTATATTCTCTTCTTTTTACAATCGGTTTCATTCTACTATTATTTTTTTTCGTTTCAAAACCTATCGGCACTGGTCTATTACCCTTTTTTTAGTTTTTACATTTTACAGTCCATAGTTTACCGCGACAGATAAAATAAAGATGCTAAAATATATGTTTTTTCATCTGTTTGATAACTTTTGTGTGTCAACATGTTCATACAAGCAAGCCTATACTAGAATTTTATTTCACCAGCGCGATATTGCGACGAAAAAAAATTTTCATATGTTACGGTGGTAGCTTCACATTAACTATAGTTCATGTGAAGATATCACCGATTAATTTAAAATGTTATATACTATATAAAATTACTATTCGAAAGCGCTTGTAAAGCCTACTTGAATAAAGAAATTTTTGTTTTTTAAACAAAGACACACCCTCAGTTTTAACGTATTAGTGTAAAACAGTAAAAAAAAAAAAAAAACTCACGTGTTTAGAAAGTATACCAATTTATATTTACGAGACACTAATCATCGGTTCCCGCGTTTGTTAAAATAATTTATATAAAATTCTCACTAGATTATTTACCTACCTCAACCCCGTTTATTAATAAAAGTTTTATTTCCATCCGCGCGTCTCGTAAACATCTCAAACTGAAGAAGCAAGAACGGAATAAGTCACTCCGATATGGAATACTTTAAATAAGAGAAAAATAAATTAATATTGCGAATGGTTTCTGTTTTTGCTTTAATCTTGATAGCACTTGTTCCAGTAACGATTGAGGTGATCGTCCACTGAATGCACGAGCTAATGTTGGCGATAAAACACGTCCGTGAAGCTAGTAGCCTCGACGACCCAGCCCAATCAAATAAAACATATGTGTGGATGGGTCGTCGAGGCTAGCTTCACGGACGTCGATAAAACTGGCTTTTCGTATATGGGCAGAGAATATTGGGGTGGAGTCATTATGAGAGGTATAAGAGATCTTGTTGTTTTTTTTTCGGTTAAATATATATGTAGATGTTTTCTTCTTGTATTTTGTATATGTATTACATAATATTAAGTAGAAAAAATATAGAAATGTTTTTAAATGTATACCTATTTGACTCATTTTTTATAAGTCATAATAGTTACAAAAATTGTTTCATCGCTTAACATAGCAACATTTAGTACTATACATTCAGTGGACGTTTCGCACAAATCGACCGGTTATCTTACAATGCGTACAGATACCGCCTGTTCTAATTGATATTATTGACTGAGAATTTTAAAAAGCGAATACTAACAGCTGAAAATAAAAACTCATCCAATTACTGGTAAAAAATAACTTATCGATAATTTAATTTGTTTTTAAATTCTTAGTTAGTCACGTGACGTGGAGGGGATGACGAGATCACATTCCGCATGAAAATATAATTCTTAGTAATTTATTTAAGTTTGAAAAAAAAATTGATATAGAAACCTCAATATCATTTTTGAAGACCTATCCATAGACACCACACACGTATGGGTTTGATACAAAAAAAAATTGAGTTTCAGTTCTATGTAAGTATGGGGAACCCCCAAAAAAATTTTTTTTTTTCTATTTTTGTGTGAAAATCTTAATGCTGTTCACAGAATAAATCTACTCACCAAGTTTCAACACTATAGTTCTTATAGTTTCGGACAAAAGTGGCTGTGACATACGGACGGACAGACAGACAGACATGACGAATCCATAAGGGTTCCGTTTTTGCCATTTGGCTACGGAACCCTAAAAAAATTTATCTTTTTTTTAAATTTAAATGAGTATTTCTAGCTATGAAAAATAATAACCCACAGGCCACAGTAGAAATTTTATTTGCTGTTAAAAATGAAGCGAAAACATAGAATTTGAATTCCATTGTAAGTCGTCGAGATTTCGTTATGAATCCGTGATTTTATTATGTTTTTACAACATGTTTATATAAATAACTAATTGCTTATGTTTTATATCTTTCTTTAATTAAAACTTGTTACATTTTAAGCTGTTTTCGCCTTTATGCTCGATTATTTAAAGCTGAATATCACTTGAAGTTCTCACATCAATAAATGTGAATCTAAGATTTATCATTTAGTAATAAAACTTGAAACTTGTAACGCTAAAAGGTTTTACGATTTCTATAATTTAATGGATTTTTAATAGTAAATTATAGTTTTAATCAAAGAGTAAACTGACATTACCTATTATAATTTATATAAAACATAATAATTTTAAAAAGTTTAATTTTGAATTGATTAAAGGTGTATGAGGGTACTAGAGAACCTACGAGGTTTTAACTGCGTTCGAGTCCTTATTATCAGCTTTAGCATGAAGTTTTACAGCCTATCTTCGTTAAACATAATTTATAACACAAAAAAACCTTGCTAACTGAGCTAAAATTTCGTAGGAAATAAATTATTAGCTGTACGTAATATGTTTAATACTAGTACTAATAAGCTCGGTAGCTTACGCTGAACTAAACTGAGCTGAGTCTGGATGCTGAAAGAAATTTATATCAAATCATCGTGATTATTCGTGCTCTTTCTTTTGCGTGATAATCCCGGACATTGGTTAGTTACTCAAATATGAATTAATGGTAGTTGTTTGTGTGTTGATAAATAAGTTTGTAGGCGACACCATACATTAATCCATATCTTATTTTGACGGTTAATTAATTAAACGAACTGAACTGAATACGCCTTTTAACATCCTACTGCTGGGCATAGGCCTTTACTCCATACAGGAGAAAGGTTGGAGGATAATCCTCCTCGCTGGTCCATTGCGGGTTGGCAGATAATTTTCCCTATAATGAGTAAAAATTGCTCTCAAGTGTTTATGATAAAAACCGGGACCGACGGCTTTGCGTGCTCTCCAAGGTACCGTGGGAAGACCGAAAAGGACACACGTCTAGATCGGAAACGAATATTACAATATATTTATAATTATAATTACAAATATCGGCCCCGAACGGAAATCGAACCCACGACCGCCGGCGTTTAGGCGACTACTCGCACCACTACAAATTAATATAAGTTAAAATGTAAAATAAATCAGAATATGCAGGTAACTTAATTTTTTTACATACTGGACCTTTATTATTGTGTTGTGTGTGTTCCCGGAACCCCGGGGTTCACAGGATTTACGTTCTACTCCCGTTCTATCTAATTGAATATAAATCAACATTTGCTCTATGAAGCAAGTTTACCGCTGGGTCAAACTTTTCCTACTAAATAGAAGAAATGTTGCTTAAACCACCTCACTTTTCTACTTTGTAATGGCGGACATATCACAGAATCTTTACCAAGATAGTAGGTTTTATTACGATGTACTTCTTCACCACCGATAACATCGAATAAATTTTACGCTTAAAAATTATCAGCGCCAAGATTTGAACTCACGACTACGTTTATTCCGATCAACGTGCCATCTGGGTCAACCAGTAAAAAAATACTTTCTTTAACTACTTTTACATTTAAGACAATTTATTAGACAGAAACAGTAATAATATCTGTCAATATAAGTATTAGAAATGTTGGAATTATAATACATGGTCGGTGAAATGGCCGATCAATTTTAGGAATTTCAAATTAGTTATTTATTATTCGACATTCTTGAAAAAAAAGATCCCCATATCTGCGTATAATATTTAAAATATCTTATTCATATCTCGTTTTATTTTATTTGAGTGAAATTTTATAAAAACGAAAGTGTGAGAATAGACAGAGAGATGTTCGTAGTAACGAAAAGTCATCAATCGATTGCGTTGAAATATGACACGTAGTTTAAGATCTAAAGTTTTTAATTATTATAAAGTTTTTATAGAATTAGGAATTGAGCGAGTAAAACTAGGGTCATAACCAACTTTATGTAAAAAAAATATGTTGAAGCAAGCTTTTATAAAATAAAAATAAAAATGTGCTCAATAGTAAAATAGTGTTATAAGGTGGATAGCAACAACGATATATTGAACTGAAAGAATATTAATGTCAAATGAAATGAAATCAAAAATTTCTCAAGTAGGCTTCAAAGCACTTAACGAACAGTACACGAACATACGAATATAGTAAATTACGACCGTTTTGGTGTAGTGGTTCGACTAGTCGCCTAAAAGCCGCGCGCCGGCGGTTGCGGGTTCGATTCACGTTAGCGACAGATATTTGTATTTGTATAAATATTTGTTTTCGGTCGGGGTGTATGTCCTTCACTTGATAACGATCGTTATTCACGGTAAGGAAATTATCCGCTGACCCGCAGTGGAGCAGCGTGGTGGATTAAGCTCCAACCCTTCTTCTATATGGAGAAGAGGCATTCGCTCAGCAGTGGGTGGTTTACAGGCTGATAAAGTACAGTAAATTAATTGTAATTAATGTGAAGCTACCACCGACTCGGAATGTAGATTCAGTTGAGAAGAATCGACAAGAAACTTAGCAGTTACTCTTTTAAAAAACTGTCAAATACACAACTCAAACATAAATCCAGTAGTTTGTTCTGCACGAAAGGCAGCGCCACTAAGCCCATACATCTTTGTCATTTATATACTGTACTGTACAATATGCTTTGGCTATTAAAATATTTTTAATATAAACTTTAAATTTATTTACTGGTAATTAATTCATTCATAAGACCAGCTTCAATATATGTATGTTAGAACAATTTTTTGTTTAGGTACATGAGTTTCTATTTATCGAAAAAAAAAAAAAATACATGCACACATAATAATATATTTGTGCACTTTTTATGTAAGCGTGGCAGAAACCCGCGGTAAACTATGTTAATGATCGTTTCGACTGTAAAGAAGTCAAGCTTAAACGTTTCTATACATCCTATTAAAGCGCCGACTGCCTTCAATTGGATTCTAGACATTTTTCTCAACGACTTTCGTTATAAATTTCTTCCTTGAACATTTTTTAGTTACGTAAACGTGTGGATTCTTGAGTTTTAATAAACATATTTGTACGCGGTATTCGCTTAGTGTTTTTGTGGCGGATACTTTTGCTTTTTGCTGATAAAGTTGAAGCGTTGTCTTCGATCGGATGCTAGGTGTAAATTGTGTACTTAAATCTCTTTAATTATTTCATTAGAGTTTGTTCAACTCTGCGCTTTGAGACTTAGATTGTTTGCAATTCTTTGGATAAATACATAATTTTATCGCTCGAAAAAGAATCTTCTTTTGAGGATTATTGTATCTTCAAACGAATAGGCATCTTCCAACCATGCACACTCCACCTTAGGTTACATCACCACTTATCTACATTACCTATTTATAGTATACTTTCAGTTCAATATAATATTAAATAACAAATTAAACTTTCTTTGTTTTTATGCTTTTTTGTAATATTTAATTGAAAGGTAAATGCATGGTAATCTGTTACTGTCCCAGGGAAAAATGAAATTGTTTTTTAACGTGTCAACAGCGTTCTGTGAACAGAATATAAACTTAATTTATCTCATATTAATTGTAAGAATTTGACGACATTGACTTACTACCATATACTAACAATAGGAGGGTATTCGTTCGTGTGTCGATGTTACTATCAACAAGATCTAATGAACAATGGATGTTAGCATTCCGATGACTTTTAACTACGCTGATGTTATTTATATCTGTACAAGACGACACGCCCGGCTCCACACGGATTTGACTATATATTATACAGTAATAGCGTAATGTTTACCCTTTCCTAAATTAAGAGGGTAGAATACAAGTTTTTGTAAATTTGGTTTTTCGACGACTCTTCATGAAATGAAAGTATGATGAATTGAGTCTATCATTCACTACATTCATAAGAGAGAAGGTCCTTGTCCAGGAGTGGAACTTTTGTAGGCAGTCTCAGACTCTACACCGGCTGTTAGACTCTAAGATTTGTAAATGTTTAATTTGTTTCAAACGATTAAACAAACATAAATTTACTATATTAATTATATAGATATCATAAATATTTGATTGTATCACTATTATAAATATTATTTCGAGATTTTATAATACTATCGAGTAGCTATATTACTAGCATTATATTGCTAGATGTAATTGCCTGTAATTAAGAAGATTGACTCATTTTCAAAATATAGACAAATCTTTTAACGTTTTCATTAGTACGTATTACAAGGTACTTTTACAATGCCGTTGACACCTGACCTCAACCATTAATGGAGACTAGCTTATTTGGAAACTTGAAGATTATTATCTATTTAAAAATCTTAATATTGTATCGATATAGAATCTTAACACCTTACAATAATAAAACACATTAACAGTCTGTCTGTAACATTCTCAGGGGCTAATCGCTTAGCCTTTAATATTTAATACGGAAATAGTTTGAAGATAGGGCATTGTCTGAACTTCATATATCAGATAGTACTTATTTCATGAACTGAACTGTTAATTTAATCACCTTGTAAACGTCCCACTGCTGGTCAAAGGCCTCTTCTCCGTGTAGGAGAAGGATTGGAGCTTAATCCACCACGCTGCTCTACTGCGGTTTGACGGATAATTTCGACAATCAAGCAATCGTCACTTGTGATAGTCAAGTGACGATTTTTAATTACATTGGAAATTAAAAATAACTTATCTCTAGAAGAGATCTCTACTAGTCAACCAATGTGGTAAGAGACGATGTTACTTACTGTTGTACAGTAGTGCAAGACAACAAACAAAGCGACAAAAATATAAAATACACTTGATATATATACATGATGAGATACATACACTATGTAAATACATACAAATAAATATGCATATGAAATATATGTGTAATGCAAAAGTATGCAATGTATATCATACCATTAAAAAAAATTAAAAGAAAACGATCCGTCATGACGGATGCACGTTCACATAATACGGAAACGAGTTTTTTCGCGATTCGTCAAAATATTGAAAGAGATCTTCACACTTGATTTTGATTGATTGATTCACACTTTAACGAACGTGATTTTTGAGAGACGGTACGTCATTTAAGATGTATCCGTCATTTTTCACGATTCGTGATTCGAGTGAACACGGCCAATAAAAACCATTGCCGCCGTAAATATTTAAAAAAAAAAAACACGAATCGAGTTAGCGTGCCGTAATACATGCATCATAATGCATTCTGCTGACTCCAGACGAATTCAAACAATAGGACAATATGAAACCGCATTAAAGACATTTTTTAACACAATTAATTTGTTTAATATCAGATCAGTCTTCGTCTAGCCTCGATTTAATAAAGTTATGTTTTAAACATTTTATATTTGAATAATTGTAATTAATTAATTAAATAAATATTTTTTAAAAAGACTTCTGTTGGTCGCCTTATCATAACTGGCGCAGTCGGTAGTTGTCGCGGCAATTGAGTGAATAAAATCTTTATTCAATTGAACTAATTGTGAGTGTTTAAACCGTGACTTTCCCTACAACGAATCTACGACGGCGGCATCGGAGGAGTCTTCCTGAGGCTACGAGGACCCGGAAAGGAGATGCAGGGGATACTGTGGTGAGTACTCTCTCAATTCCAAGTTCCTGTGCTCTATTTCCTTCCGTATTTAGTATTATAATATATATATATATATATATATATATATATATATAAAAGTGTTTCTGTCTATAAGCTGAAATCGCTATAGACGTTTACTTCGCTAAATAAGAAGTAGTAATAATAAGTAAATAAAATAATAAATATATAAATACAATTTTATTTTTAAAGAAACGAAAAACGAATTTAATAAAATATTATAGTTATATACTTTGAAAGAAATATAAACTTAACTTTGTTATTTTGCTTATATAATTAAATTAATTAATTAAAGAAAATGTCTTTTGAAAATTGCGATTCTTCTAGTTTTAAGTTAATTTCTGAATTTATGCCAAGATATGATGGAAATCCTAGATTACTGAATTATTATATAAGAGAAGTAGAAAATATTTTAAACTTATTAGATAATTCGGTTAGAGGACATCCGGCAATATTATGTTTAATTAAGAGTAGGTTAAGCGGAGTTGCTATAGACGCAATAGCGTACGAAGACTCCCTACCTTCATGGGAAGCTATCAGAGCTGCTCTTATTCAAAGATTACGTGAACCGAGGAATGAAATCCAGGTTATGCAGGAGTTAAGTAGGATGCGACGCAATAGAAACGAAGACGCCGAGAGTTTTGGTAGGCGCCTTCGCGACATATTGGATACATTGTTTTCAGTAGGCACGCATTCAAATAAAGCATATTATGAAAGTATGGTCATAGAACAGTACACTAATAATTTAGATTTTCAAGTATCAATTGGGGTACGAATAGCGCAGCCCATTACATTAGAATCAGCCATAGTAATAGCTAGACAGGAGGAAGCTAAGCTTGCATATAGTAGAACAAATAATTATAACAATTTTAGTGCACCTTCAACTTCTCAAGCAAAGGTTAAAGAACCAATTAAAAGCTTTAACCAGTTCCCGAACCCTACACCTTTTAAGTTTAATAACCAGGTTCCCAGACATAATAACCCAGGTAATGTATTAAATACTAATTTTGTCCCTCAAAAAAATAACTTGACTCCGGAACAGCGGCAGCAATGGGTACAATCCATGTTACCATGGAAGAATCGTCCATCAGCAAGTAACTACAGACCTTCTTCAGGTAATTTTAGAAATAACTTACCCCAACAGCAGGTCAGTTACCCTCAAAAGGTTTCCGATGTGAGCATGAGATCTATCTCTAAACCGGCGAAACCACAGTTCGCAGTCGAGGAACTATTCTATGCAGATGAACCCTCTTCATATGAACAATTCTGTGATGATGGAGCTGAACAAGGTCAGTATGAACATTTTGATAATTTTGAACCCAACCAACATGAATATCAGTCTCCGAGTGAGGAAATCTATACCCAGCAGGATTTTTCCCCGCATCCAAACCAAAACGACTCGAGTTAGTGAAGCTCAATAACCAGGATAAAGACCACCTTCCATACATTGAACTACAGGAGTTTCAAGGTAAGTTTCTCATAGACACAGGAGCATCACGCTCTATGATATCGCCTAGTGTAATTCAAAATAGTGTTTTTCAAAATTTCGTAGAATATGAACCTTTTGAAGTAAAGACGGCTCATGCTACTACGCGTCACGAACAAGTAGTTTATTTACCCCTACCCCCAGTATTCAATAGTGATATTATACATAAATTTTTAATTTTTGATTTTGACCCGAAATATAAAGGACTTATAGGTCTAGATCTCTTAAAGACATTAGACTGTAACATAGATATAAAGAACAAGCTATTATACACTTCTACTGCTGAGATACCTATTTATTTTGACTATCCTAGTAAAAAATTAACAATCGAACCCAGATGTGAAAAGGTTATAACAGTAAAAACTAATTATTCGGACGGTCAATATATTCATGATGAGTACATTTGGTCTAACGGTTTAAAATCACCCGCGGCAATAGTGGAGGTTAGCAAAGGAAAATTTAAAACTTCCATTATTAACTTTAATACTGTTAACAAAGTAATACGTAACACGGAGAATATTCCACTAGAACCTTACAGTAGTAACGCGAATATAACTAAATGTAGCTTAAACTCTAGTACAGTAAACCCGGACATAGATAAAGAATTATGCGATAATTTACGAAAAATACGTACAGACCACATGAATGACGAAGAGCGTCGCGAAATTACTAAGATTTGTTATAAGTACAGAGACATCTTTTACTCTGAAAATATTCCGCTCTCTTTCACGCACGCTGTTAAGCATAAACTAAGACTGACCGACCAAACCCCAATATTTGTTAGAAGTTACCGACAGGCCCCTCAACAACGTAATGAAATACAAAAACAAGTAGACAACTTACTGAAACAGGGAATTATACGTGAAAGTATATCTCCATGGTCTTGCCCCGTCCACATTGTCCCAAAAAAGGCAGACGCATCGGGAAAGGTAAAGTGGAGGTTAGTAATTGACTATCGAAGACTTAATGACCGACTTATAGAAGATAAATACCCCTTACCTAACATTAACGACATCTTAGACAGACTAGGACGTGCACAATATTTCACTACGTTAGATCTTGCTAGTGGTTATCATCAAGTAGAAATGCACCCCGATGATATCGAAAAGACAGCTTTCTCTACCGAGAGAGGACACTATGAGTTTCTTAGGATGCCATTTGGTTTGAAAAATGCACCTAGCACTTTTCAAAGGCTAATGGATCATATTCTTAGAGGTATTGAAAATGTTTTTACTTATTTAGACGATGTCATAATAATATCAACCTCATTACAAGAACATATTGAAAAAATTAAACAAGTTTTTGATAGGTTTAAGATTCATAATTTAAAAATCCAATTAGATAAATCCGAATTTTTGAAAAAGCACGTTAAATTTCTAGGACATGAACTGACAGAACAAGGACTCGTACCAAACCAAGACAAAATTAAAGCTGTTTTGAACTTTCCATTACCTAAAACTCATAAAGATATTAAAAGCTTTCTAGGACTAGTCGGCTACTACAGAAAATTTATTAAAGATTTTGCTAAACTGACTAAGCCCATGACTCTATGTCTCAAAAAGCACAAGAAAGTGATACATTCCCCAGAATTTTTAGAATCCTTTAATAAATGCAAACAGATTTTAACTAATGCACCTATTTTACAATATCCAAATTTTGACCAGACCTTTATACTGACAACAGACGCATCAGACATAGCCCTTGGTGCAGTATTATCACAAGGACCCGTAGGCGCGGATAAACCAGTAGCATATGCATCTAGGACCCTTTCTGATACCGAGACTCGCTACTCAACAATAGAAAAAGAACTATTGGCTATAGTATGGGCAGTTAAATACTTCAGACCCTATCTTTATGGTAGAAAATTTATTATATATGTAAACAAAGTGCGTGACACTTTGTTTAAGTAGTTATTACTATAATTTGAAATATTTCTTTTTTTAAATAATTTATCTGTGTGAATTGGTTGCTATGGAGCTGTTGTTATATTTTGAATCGATTGTGAAAATTATATAATAATTTAAATATTAAATATTTAAAAAGTAGTGAATAATAAGGACTGGTGAAGCAACAGCTTTAAATGTTGTTTCTCTTTACAGGTGAGATTATAATAATTTAATATTGAATGTGATTTTTGTAAATAGTAATTTATGTAATGAAATAAAAACATCTCTTTACAGAGCAACACAATTATAGTTTTATTGATCACCAGACTATCTAAATATAATATAAATTAAGACATTATAAAACAACATTTCTACAGCTGGTTACCAGAAATAATGGAAAAATTAAAATTCGAGTTCATGGTCAAAGCCAGTGAAGATATGAAAACAAATATTGTTTGTGTAACGCGAATCACGGATTTAGATGGCCGGACCTTTGCGATCCCAGATAATTTACAACCTATAAAATTACATGGTGGGATAATACATACCCAAATCTTTCAGAAAGTAAAGTCCACATTACAAAAACGACACGAGAAACGACAGGTATGGATATCTATGAATCCGGAGATGAAAGCAGCTTATTGTGATGAAGATGGAAATAAACAATTTATGGGATACATATTGGAGGAACAACCAAAACCACAAATTTCTACAACAGGGATTTCAGAAGAATCTCTAGCAAGAATTATGGAAAACTTCGCTGAAATGAAGAAAGATTCATTAAAACCTTTTAATATGGGGAAAGTGGTAGAAAAATTTGTTATAGAGAAATTTAATAGCAAGATTACTAATGTGTCCCAGTGGATGACTACCTTCGAAACGGAATGTCTCCGTATAGGAATAGAAGAAGATATAAAAAAAATTGAAATTTTCAGGTTATTTTTAGAAGATTCTTGTTTAGACTGGTATAATTCCATGCTTATAAAACATACAATAAATTCAAAATGGGCAATGTGGAAAAAGAACTTTTGTGAAACATATGCGGATAAAAGTTGGTCGCCGATCAGGTATGCAATGTTATTTAAATACAGACAGGGGTCATTACTGGAGTATGCGTTAAAGAAAGAGAGACTACTATTAGAAATAAATAAGTCCATAAACAAACAAACTATAATTGATCTGATTGCCACCGGATTACCGAATTTTATTGCAAATAAGATTGATAGGAATAGCTTAAAAGAAACTGAAGACTTATTTAATAATTTAAGAAGCTTAGAGTATATGGTAAACAAAAAAAAATTTCATAAAAACACAGAAACTTCCGAAAGTGAAAGTAAAGAGAAAAATATGAAGCCCATGGTTATCCCGTGTAAAATTTGTGAAAAAGAGAATAAAGGTATACGTTACCATCCTGAATCCAAATGTTGGTTCAAAATTAGAAATAATGATAAACCAAAAAAAGACCAAATAAGGAGTGTTAACAATTCTGAATTAGAGGTAGAATTAAATAAAATTGATCCAAAAAACTAATAGTGCCGCCATTAATAAAAATTAAAATACTAATTAATGACACTTTGGAAACATTGGGAATATATGATTCAGGATCTAATGTGTCCTTAATTAATTCAAAATTATTATCTTTGACAAAAATACATAGTTATGATAAAAATGCAAATTTAAAAACTATTAATGGCGTAAAAAAATCAATAGGAATGGTAACTTTAAAAATTAAAATTCTCGAAATTGAAAAACATGTTAATGTTTTTGTTATAGATGAAGAAAACTTCGACTATGATTTTCTTGTTGGGTTAAACTGTATACAAAAATATCATTTAACTCAAAATGAGAATTTAAATATAACTCAAAATGTCATCAGTAATAATAATAAAGACTGCATAAAAAATAAAGAAAAGAAACCTAAAAGCATTAAAGAAATTCCTGATAGTTCAGGTAGTGATATAGAGAATAACCAAGATATATATTATGAAAACAAAGGTGTGGATATTACAAAACAATATGAAAAAGAAATTATAAATAACGAATATAAAATAAACTTTAATGAAAATATAATAGTCGATAATTTTGATATTTCAATAAATCATTTAGATAATAAAAAAAAACTTGATATTGATAAATTGATACAGAAATATACTTCAGTATTCGCTAAAGACAAGTACGATATAGGTACTGTAAAAGGCTATGAAGCCCATATTGATTTGTTAATAGATAAATACTGTAGTAAAAGACCGTATAGATGCTCTATTGAAGATATGAAAGAAATTGAACATCAAATATCAAATCTACTAAAACATAATTTAATTGAGGAGTCATATAGCCCTTTTGCAGCTCCGGTAACATTAGCATTTAAAAAAGAAGAAGGAAGGAAATCAAGACTTTGTATAGATTTTCGAGAATTAAATAAAATTATAGTTCCACAATCGCAACCATTTCCGCTAATCGAAGATCTAATGGTTAAAACAAGGAATTGTAAATTTTTTTCAACATTTGATATAAACTCAGCGTTCTGGTCCATACCTCTTAAAATTGAAGATAGATACAAAACTGCATTTGTTACTCAAGAGGCACACTTTCAATGGACTTGTTTACCTTTTGGTTTAAAAACTGCTCCCGCTATTTTTCAAAGAATACTAAGTAGTATTATAAGAAAATATAAACTGTCAAATTTTACGGTTAATTACATCGACGATATTTTAGTATTTTCTGAAACGTTCGAAAAACACATTGAGCACATATCTTTATTATTGGAAGCAATTTTAAAAGAAGGTTTTAAATTAAAGTTCACGAAATGTAACTTTGCACAAGACTCAGTAAAATACCTAGGACACATCATAAAAAACAATACTATCACTCCATTAAAAGATAATTTGATTGCCATAAAAGAATTTCCGACTCCAAAAACACAAAAAAATGTCCGCCAATTTTTAGGAAAGATTAATTTCTATGGGAAATATGTTCCAAATATTTCAATTATACTGGATCCTTTACATAATTTATTAAGAAAAGGAGAAAAATTTGTTTGGTCCGATAAATGTCAAGAATCCTTTGATACTATAAAAAGACTACTTTGCTCAAAACCTATTCTAGCCATTTTTGATCCAGATTTGCCAATACATATTTATACAGATGCTAGCATACAAGGTGTAGGTGCGATTTTAAAACAAATTCAACCCAACGGTGATGAAAAACCTTGTGCATTTTTTTCAAAAAAATTAAACGACTCCCAAAAAAAGAAAAAAGCAATATATCTTGAGTGCTTGGCAATAAAAGAGGCGGTGAAATACTGGCAGCATTGGCTTATGGGAAAAACATTCACAGTTTTTTCAGATCACAAACCTCTAGAAAAAATGAATATTAAAGCCAGAACGGACGAAGAACTGGGAGATTTAACGTATTATTTGTCACAATTCGATTTTAAAATAATATATTCTCCAGGCAAATATAATATAGAGGCAGATACTTTAAGCAGAAACCCAGTGTTAGAATCGTATGAAAATAAAGATAGTAGTTTAAAAGTAGTAAATTTCGTTAAATTAGAAGACATACGAAATGATCAAGATAAAAATGAAAAAATAAAACAAAATATAAATAAACTTATTTTTAAACATAATATATATTATAAAAAGATAGGAAAAAATGAAAAGATTATACTAACTGAGGAGTTTAGTAAAAATATTATAAAACATGTACATAACTATTACTGTCACATAGGAAGACAACAAATGGAAAACAAGATTAAACCATTTTATCACGCTAAAAATTTATTGGACAATATAAAACATTTTTGCGAAAACTGTGATGTTTGTATAAAAAATAAATCTAGAGGAAAATATAAGTTTGGATTAATGTCTCACTTAGGACCCGCTACCTATCCGTTTGAAATAGTGTCTTTAGATACCATAGGGGGATTCGGTGGTGTCCGTTCAACCAAAAAATATTTACATCTTCTAGTAGATCACTTCACTCGTTACGCTTATATTTTGACATCCAAAACCCAGAGTGCGAATGATTTTATAAAACTTGTCCAAAAAGTAACAAAAGATTATAAAATTGACTTGATTTTATCAGATCAATATCCAGGAATAAATTCAAAAGAATTTAAAAATTTTTTAGAAAAGGAAAATATACCTATAGTTTTCACTGCAGTAAATGCACCATTTTCAAACGGATTGAACGAAAGATTAAACCAAACGTTGGTTAATAAAATTCGTTGCAAGATTAATGAAAGGAAGGACAAAATTGCTTGGACAACTATTGCTCACGAATGCACAGAAAAATATAACGAAACTGAACATGGTGTAACAAGGTTCTCTCCAAAATATTTATTAGAGGGAAAAAAAATTGACATTCTACCAGATGAACTGAAGCAAAATACAACATATAATCATCTATTGCAAGACCGAAAAATTGCTTTAGAAAATAGTATAAAATCACACAATTATAATAAAAAAAGATTTGATAAAAACAGAAAATATTATGAACTAAAAATAGGAGATTATGTATACGTTGAAAACGGAAACCAATTAAACCGAAAAAAACTAGATGAATTGAGAATAGGACCTTATGAAATTGTAGAAAAAATATCCAATTCAATTTACAAAGTAAACACAGGTCACAAAAAAGCAGAATCAAATTTCTTCCATATTACAAAACTTATTCCAGTAGTAGAGTATAACACAAAAACTTTGTAATTTAGAAAAAAAGGGGGGGGGGAGATGTAAACAAAGTGCGTGACACTTTGTTTAAGTAGTTATTACTATAATTTGAAATATTTCTTTTTTTAAATAATTTATCTGTGTGAATTGGTTGCTATGGAGCTGTTGTTATATTTTGAATCGATTGTGAAAATTATATAATAATTTAAATATTAAATATTTAAAAAGTAGTGAATAATAAGGACTGGTGAAGCAACAGCTTTAAATGTTGTTTCTCTTTACAGGTGAGATTATAATAATTTAATATTGAATGTGATTTTTGTAAATAGTAATTTATGTAATGAAATAAAAACATCTCTTTACAGAGCAACACAATTATAGTTTTATTGATCACCAGACTATCCAAATATAATATAAATTAAGACATTATATATATACCGATCATAGGCCCCTTACTTGGTTAATGTCGTTAAAAGACCCGAACTCTAAGTTGACCCGATGGAAATTAAAACTAGCCGAATATGACTACGAGGTTATTTATAAAAAAGGACAACAAAATACAAACGCAGATGCTCTCTCTCGAGTAAAAATTTTTCATAAAAGCATCGATTCTCTTGCAGTAAATTTTGATGACAATGACGATGACGAAATAATAAATAGAATATTTGACAATGTTCGCCGAGAAGTAGAGACCGAAACAGTACAAGAAACCCCCAATGTAGATAATAATAGCAATAACGATGACGATAATGACATAACACTTAGAGCAGACGTACAACCTCCTAGCATAGAATCCGAATCTGACAGTATGAGTGTCATTGACCCTGACAATCTTGTTTCTACTAATCATACCAAACCTGACAACGAAAACCAAGGTATACCAATCTTAGAAGATGCTATAGATAGGCAACTTAAGCAATTTCATATTAGATCAACCCCCGGTTCAACTTATAGAGTAGACAATAGATCAACGACTTCTCGTAAAATTATTAAAGACGTATTCATCCCAGTGAATAACACTGAAAAAGAAATTATACAATTTTTAAAAGAACATACTATCGCCGATCGAGTATTCCATTGCTATTTCTATAATGAAGACCTTTATCGCGCATTCTCTAGAGTTTATACGACAATATTCAATGATAGAGGCCCTAAGCTATTTAGATGTACTACACGCGTTACTTTAGTCGAAAATAAGACAGAACAACAAGAAATAATTAAAAAGTATCATGAAGGCAAAACGATTCATCGTGGTATTCAAGAAACGTATAAGAAAATCCATAGAAATTACCATTGGCCTAACATGTTACTCACTATTCAAGCATTTGTCAATCAGTGTAATACATGCTTGCAAGCTAAGTACGAAAGAAACCCCCTAAGACCCCCATTAGCCCTAACAGAAACCCCTACTAAACCTATGCAGCATCTATTCATGGATTTATATTCCACAGAAGGAGCTACTTTTCTCACTATAATTGATAACTTCTCTAAATATGCTCAAGCAGTCCCTTTAAGTGCAACTAGTAGCGTACACATAGCCGAAGCCTTATTTGACGTTTTCTCAGTGTTAGGAACCCCTTTTAAAATTACAACTGACTCTGACACTAAGTTTGACAATGACGTTATAAAAGAGATGTGTGCTCTACACGACATCAATATTCATTTCACGACTCCGTATAATCCAAATTCAAACTCACCTATAGAGCGCTTCCATTCAACAATAGGAGAACTTATTAGGATTCAAAGGATGACTAATAAAGAAGACCCCATTCAATTAATTATGAAATTCTCAGTTATTGGGTACAATAATTCTATTCATTCAGTAAGAGCCAAAACACATAACGGCGTTGCGGCGACGCAACGCTAAAATCGGCGGTATGCGTTGCGGCGTTACGGCGCCGCGAAAAAGAGCGTTGTTGTAGGGTAACCAGTTCTTCGTGATTTTTTATTGTGGATATTAATTTAATTATTTTAAATATTATAGTTCACGTGAAATTTGTTAATTATTGTTTGTGAAGTTGTTATTTAGTAGAATGCATAAAAAGTAATCCTTTGTACCGGAAATAATTTTGTGAATCAAGTTTGTATGCTGGTAGAATTTTAAACAACTTTTGTCTCATAAAGCCTAAACAAAATTGAAACAAAGTGATACATAAATTAATATCTTACATTTATATTCGTTCTATAGATTAAATATAAATAAATACCTTTCGCCCGCGGCTCCGCTTGCGTGGTACAGCTACCAGCTAGTAGTCGGTACGTAAAGTAGGTACTCTATGTCCTTTTCTGTACCCCAGACAACTGGTATGCAGAATTTCATGATGATCGTAATTCAGGTGAATAGTTAAAGCGTGAAAGCGTAACAAACAAAGAAACTCACTTTAGCGTTTATCATATGCATGAAATTAGCATTCCCCTATAATTGTGTAAGATAGAAAAAATATCACTATAATAACTTTTCGAAACGCTGCTTTATTACATATTTATAATTTAGGTACATCATACATGTCACTTGTTTGAACCGAGTCTTAAATTAGCTGTAAATCTAATAGTTAAAAGTAACAACATAACAACAATTGAGCTGAACTGTGAGCCGGTTCACAGCTCCGGTTCAAGCATATGGCTCATGAGCTGATCTGCGGTTCATACAAATTCATTGAGATACCCATGTCTAATAAAGACACAAAAAAATAAAATATAAAAATAGACACAAATTGTCAATAAATCATGGTCAACAAGTATGACGTCACAACGCCGGAATTGGCGGTGCCGCGCCGCTAAAATTGGCGGTGACGCCACCGCCGATTTTAGCGTTGCGGCGCCGCAACGCCGTTATGTGTTTCGGCCCTAACAGAATACACCCCACATGAATTACTTTTTGGACATACTGATTCTAGAAATCCCTTAGAGCTTCATTATACAAAGCAATTTTATCAGGATTACGTGCTTAAACATCAAAGAAACGCTGAAGCCGTACAGGAGTGTGTTGCTGCACACATGTCTAAGCACAAGGAACAGATCATAGCAAAACGTAACCAGACAGCAGAAGAGATAACGTTCAAGGTAGGTGAAACAGTTTTCAAACAGGTTGCCAAAACTGCGAGGAACAACAAAACGAAGCCGATATTTAAAGGTCCGTATAAGATCATTCATTTACACCCTAATAATATAGCAGAAATTATAGGTAATCACCCTAACTCTAAGTCTATAAGAGTTCACTTCAAACTTCTACGACGACCTCATCTTGTTCCAGGATCATCTTCTTCGGATCCCTCTGGTTCCAATCAAAATCCGACATAACATTGAAACCTATCGAGAATAATAATGGAATCCTTTTACTTAGACAAGGCCGTATCCTTAAACAAATTGATTCATTTAACCTCGCTTGTACTTATAATATTACTCAGATAAATTTAATTTTCAATAAACTAATGTCTCTATACGCAAGCGCGAAATCAGCCGAAATCAATAAAGGATCGGAACATTTGCATAAAACATATAGAGATCAAATAGTACACAAATTAGATTTGATCGATAAAAAGTTATCGTTCATAGCACCTAAAAATAGAGTAAAACGTGGAATTATAAATGGATTAGGCTCAGTTGTTAAATTAATTACAGGTAATCTAGACAATGAAGACGCAATCCGTTTTGAAAATGAAATTACCAAAATACGTAACTCAGTTTCTAAAATTCAAACATCTCAAAAGCAATCTCTTTCATTGGCAGAAAACACTATAAATGAATTTTCTATTCAATTAAATAAAATTAATGAAAATCAAAACAGATTAGCGTCTATATTACAAAACATGACCGTAAGCGCGAACGCGGTTACAAATCAGTTAAACTTTTTAGAAATATATGTACAAATAAGTTTTAGTTTACAGCTCTTATTAGATAAGTTAATGTTACTAGAAGATGCTATGTCATTTTCGCAATTAGGTATAATGCACCCTAGTATTATAAGCCCACGTAATTTAGTACTAGAAATTAGAAATTTGCAGACATTTTCTTTATTAAATCCAGTTGCAGAGATTAATATGGAAAATATTCATAAAATAGAAAAGTCTATAAGCGTAAAAGCGTATAGTACAGGACACTCTTTAACATTTATTCTAGAAATCCCGTCCATTGAATATAATATTTATGATTATATACATATTTACTCCATCCCAAATAAACAGAACCTTACAATTATTCCAAAATCCAAATTCCTTGCACTTGGAAGCGAAGAGTACGCATACATAGAAGAACCATGCAAGAAGATCTCTGACGATACTCTACTATGTAATTCACTAGATTCAAGATCAATAGAAAAAACCGAAGACTGTACCATCTCCCTCATAAAACAACAAAAAGGAAATTGTACCCTTGCACGTATGAACCTAAAACAGGGAAAGCTTCAAAAAATTCGTGAGAATATGTGGCTAATATTACTAACAAAACCAGAAATAGCGAAGACTCAATGTGGAAGTAAGACAGAATACAGAAAAATAGATAACATATGCCTCGTAACTATTACCGAAGACTGTCAGATAAACATAATGAATAGAACACTTAGAACACACAGCAGTACCATTACCGTCAACGAAGTAATCCCGTTACCTGACCAAAACCATATACAGCAAGAAGAAGTCCAGTACGAACTTCATCTAGAAGATATCTCATTAGACAACATTCACGAACTTATGAACAAAATTAAAGATGTTCAAGAAATAGATGACTCCTATTGGCTTGACATCATGGCAATCCCTAGCTGGCCTACGTTGCTTCTGTATACAATAATTGGAACGCTGGCTGTATGGAAGTTATACAAGTGCAGAAAACAACCGAAGGACATAAGTCGCGAGGACGCTCCTGGAAGCTGCAAGACTAGCTTCCATCTTAAGGAGGGAGGAGTTAGCGTGCCGTAATACATGCATCATAATGCATTCTGCTGACTCCAGACGAATTCAAACAATAGGACAATATGAAACCGCATTAAAGACATTTTTTAACACAATTAATTTGTTTAATATCAGATCAGTCTTCGTCTAGCCTCGATTTAATAAAGTTATGTTTTAAACATTTTATATTTGAATAATTGTAATTAATTAATTAAATAAATATTTTTTAAAAAGACTTCTGTTGGTCGCCTTATCATAACTATCGTGAAAATAAAGGAATAGAAGCTTTAAATGTCATTGCGGTTGAAGTTACAAGGGACGTTTATTCATATTTATAATAGCAACTTTTAGCAAGCAAGGTTTTTATTTTTTGTTAGAAATCAAAGATCGCGGTGGCAAAAAGTGGTTGAACATAATAAAAACTATATCAAAGCGATAACAATGTGCACTAAACGTTAAAATGCATGAATAAAAGCATCTTTATCACGGTAGGATATATTAACGATTACATGTCGGCGTTTCGATCCCGTCCAGTAATAAACCGCGGACTTTATGAGATGAAGACAATAAAAAAAAAACGATAATCGAGAACATATTGAACTTTTAATGAGACAACTGCGCGTGGACGTGTTCTGCCAAGTTCGAAAGACGGTGTTAATTTAAAAAAATTATGTTTACCGCATAGTCCACAGAGGGCAATGGTAATTGTGTATTGCTTTGATGTTCTTGGCTAAGTTTGAAGATTTACATTTAGTGTATTGTTTAATATGTCCCAATTTTTGTTCTTCATAAATCTTTCATAATTTATCATATATTTTTTCAATTTAAACGTGCTTGTAAAATCCACTATTTCGTTAGGTATTGTAATATTCATACATTATAATAAATAAATAATTTAAAAGTGTTTTAAAGAAACATCTTGATTCTTCTAGTCAGGACATATTGAACAACAAACTAATACTTGATATTAATTTTTTATAGATTATTAATTTTAATAAAACATCATTTAAGAAATTATTATTTTCAATACTTTATTTTTATTATTAAGAAAAGGCTATTTTTTTCATTTATCTATTTTTTTATATATATCACAATAAACTAAAACGGCGCGTAGGACTTGGCGATACTTACCATACTTGTGGAATGTAATCGTCTTTATTGCGTACATAAAATCATTATATTGGCTTTTTAAGGCACTTTTTTTATTTTACCGTTTCTTTAAACACAAGCTTACTAATTTAAAACGTATCATCGTATGTTGACCCCTACTTATTTTGTTAAGAAAGAAAAAAACTGAAATATTTAACGATAAAACAATTATGGGTATTTTAACAGGTCCGTTGACACAGTTGGCAGTGACCCTGCTTTCTCTCCAGGGTTGTTGGTTTGATTCCCACCCTGAGTCTGGGTGTAATACACATTTATTTATATATGTATATTGTATTATATTTTTCAATATACATATATCAGTCAGATATTACTTTTAAAAAGTTCACACTAAATTTACCTACCTTAGAAACAAAGCGTGTGGGTAAGTTAAACATATTTATTTATTTATTTTGGATTCTATAATAGTACTCGTAGTAACATTACGTTTTTGGTTTAGTTGAAATCTTATTTGTTATTGGGCCAAGTGGGTAATTACCTTGATGTGAGGATATATGATTTCTTCGTAAAGTGGTAGAGATTTTAATGACTTTTTTTAACGCCACACACCCGACGGGAAAATGAGGAACCAGTGTCGGCGGTCCAACGGTCGAATGATGATTTACATGTGTGTGTGATTGTGCAGTCATATTCGGAAACATTTATATAGAAACAGCTAGAAAACGTTCAGATTGGTCACCTAATGTCAATCATAATTTTATTTTATGAATATTTACAGGTGCAAATGACAAATACGTTACTGGATTATTTTGTTCTTCGAATCTTCTGTAAGTCGTTTGAAACGTAGCTACAGTTCATTTCGATTTTAAGCGAGAGATTGGTACCACACCGCTCGAGTCAACTGACTAGACTAGGGCTTACCCAATTAAAATTAAGGCTAGTTGGGTAAAACCATATCTCCATATCGTGTAGTGGTGAAAAAGTTCCATAAACGACGATCACAGCGAGTACAAATCCCGTTAGGACTGAATATTTGCATTTATGCCAATTTTCGACTTGGATGATTCTTTATATGGGTCTTCCTACTGTACATCATGTACGTATATCCGTCGCTCCCGGTTTTTATCGTAAAGAACTGATAGCGATCGTTCTCATGGTAGGGAAACTATCCGCCAACCCGTAGTGGAGCAGCGTGCTGGATTAAGCTTCAACCCTTCTTCTATATGGAGAAGAGGCCTTTAACCAATAATGGGACGTTTATAGGCTGGCAGCTCAGCTCCAAACCATCTTTTATATAGGAGGTCTTCGACCAGCAACATATTTACAACCTAGTTATCATAAAGAAGGTTTCCATTACAGATGTCAAGAAGTGGTTTTTATAGTCCGAGTGTCTTTTTCAAAAAACAAAGATCTCATACGGTCTTAAAAATAATGGCACGGCTTGTTAAGATAAACGTTTCGTAATTTATGCCGGATTTTATTTATTATTGCGATTAAGTTGTATGCAATAATTCTTAAGAGATATATACAAGACTTCTTTAAGAATTATTGCGAAGGATCTTTTGTGATGATTAATAATCTGTTATCTATCTTATTGACATAATAAAAAAGCCAAGTGTGAGTCAAATTCGAACACACAAAATTCTGTATCGTTAAGCAATGAGAATAAACTAAAAACAATGAATTATTTTATTTCTTTTTAAGGAACTTCAATAGTTTTCTATTTTTATTGTTAAAATTTCAAGTATGCTTGTGTGTTTGTTATATTATTATATGACAAACACAGCTGGTCGTTGATGCCTCATTACTAGGGTTCCATAGCCACCCTTTGGGTAAAGAATAATAAAATCAGTGATGTTTTACGTTTAATTCGGTACGATTATCACTATTACTACAGAAAGGACTTAGCTTTTACTACGAGTATGTCATTCATATACAGGTAGTCTTGATGACTAATATGGGGTCCTTCAAGAGGGGAGTAAATAGGTTTTTAAAGGGTCGGCAACGTGCATGTGATGCCCCTGGTGTTGCAGGCGTCCATAGGCTACGGTAACCGCTTACCATCAGGCGGCCCGTATGCTTGATTGCCACCGTCGTGGTATAAAAAAAATCTACCTACAGGATACAAAAAAAAATCTCGTAGGCCCCTCAAAACTAATTTTGATAAAGCATTATTCGATATTTGAGAAATTATTTTTGTATATATATTAATGAAATACTTTAATTTATCATACATAAATCTATTTTATAGCATCATCCGACAATGACACAAAAAAATATAAGTAATTTTTTCGCGAATTTTATACTAACAGGAAGGATTTATTTTGCAATAAAATTAAAATATATTCTTCCGCTCACGACTTTTTTTAGATCGGTGTTTTTGTTAAGAGGTAGGAACATACGGAGGTAGGTAGAAACGGATATTTTTATTTAAGCAAATATTTAACTATGCTCTGCGTGTTTGTCCTTGTGGGTGTCCCAACGTACCTCGAAGAGCACTCAAAACTCTTGAACTCGGTTGTAGCTAGAAACACCTAATAACGGTCATTATTCTGGGCAGAGAAATTATCTACCAACCCGCAATGGAAGAGTGTATTAAGCTCCAACCCTCTTGGATATATAGCTCAGGAAAAAATATGTAATATGTTTCAGTTCAGTTTCGTAAATTTTATTCTTGTTCTCCACTCAGTAATACGAGTATGAGGTACTAAACCAGTTTTTTTCAGTAAAACGTATAGTATCGGTCTTCTAACATACAAGGATCAAGAAATATTTTACAACACAAACATATTCACGGCGTATTTTTCAGCTTTAACACGTGAGTTTATCAATGGACTTTATAGCTTGTCAATTGACTATTTTGGTAAAAATTAAATCATTAATTTGAATTTTACTAAAAGAAACAGTCTGCTAGCTACTTCGATCAATAATACTGATCGAAGACTGGCTATCAATTTTGTCTTTTGTGAAATATCGACTTCGTGTGCACACGAGTCTCTTACTTTGTATTTTTTTCTGCATTAAACTTCCGTACAGTTCTGTTACTGTATCAGCCTGTACACAACCCATTGCCGGAAGGCCTCTACTTCGTATAGAAGGGTTGGAGCTTAATCTACCAAGCTGCTCCACTGCGAGTTAGCGGATAATATCCCTACCATGAGTAACGGTCATTACCAGGTGTCCATGATAACAACCGGGACCGACGGCTTTACATGCTCTCCGAGGCACGGTGGGAAAACCCACAAGGACATACACCCAGACTGGAAACAAATATTTGCACAAATACAAATATCGGCCCCGAGCGGGAATCGAACTCACGACCGCCAGCGTTGAGGTGACTACTCGCACGACTACACCGGAACGGTCGTCATAACTAAGCTTTCTTATTAAACTTTCTTATGAAAACCATTTATCCACGAATACAAAACACATACTACACTTATTTTATATGCTAATCTCATAACAAGGAGATAAAATTAAATGAAAACATAAACTTTATTATATAATTATGTAAATTGTCTACAAAGCCTTATCCATACTATTAATAAGATAAATAATATTAAAAAAGGGCCGTTTTCAACTTGTCTGTTATCAGAAACTGGTGCACTTGTATATTGTATATTAACATATAAGCTAGAGTTTGATAACTAGAAAAAAAAAAAAAAAAAAAAAAACAGAAAACAAAATGCGTATTGGATTTTTACAATAATGGTTCCTTACCACTATACATATTTGTTAAGATCGAGTCTATACATATAAGTATTACGTAAAAATACTTTAAATTTATTTATTTTATTGAATATTTTGTTATAGTGGTCACATGTAAATACTGTCAAGTCTCCAAAGATATATCCCTGTAACAGACGGAGGAATATCGGAATTTTAATAACAGTATTCCATTGACTTCCTTGGTTATAGAATCCTTAAGATGTTTAAAGCTACAACAGTACATTAAGTAGGTAAATAGAGAAATTAAAATATCATTTTATCCATATTAACAGATGTCAGTGTCAACAGTCGTGGAATAAAGTTGGAATCAAGGCTTCAATGATAGATCAATCGGTCATCATTTTCTTCATAATGGTTTTAACAGCTTTGGTACCTATTCCACTAATTTATTTATTATTATAATTAACATAATATTAACAGTATCATTGTAACTTTACGATGCCACATCATAACCTTATTTTAAACAGACCTTGCATGAAAAACTTATATTTTTATCAAATATATGCACGTAGTTTTTTTTAAATTCAATTTAATTAACGCTGTGACAATTGCAATACCAAGTACCGTCTAACTGTAATTCCAACATAACTCCATCGAAAGAATACTGACTCCATTGAAAGACAAACCGATTATAATCGTCGTACCATTTTAATTTCAATGTATTATTATAAGTTAATTATTTGTACAGAGCTAACATCCTATTTTTTTCGTAATCGAGTAGACATGAATATTTATTGGAATTTTATAAATAATGATAAAACGCCGATCAAAATACGAAACGGTTTAATGTCAGTGTTTAAAATAGGTTCAGATTTGCATCTCAAAGGCATTAAGCGATGATTAATTACGGTTTATTATCCGTCATTTATAATAATTTTGTGTGTTTTTACTTTTTATGTAATTTTATAAGTTTCTATAATAAGTTTTCTATATATTTTTAATTTGTAAGCCGTTTGTAAGCCTTTTTCCGTTCAAGGATGTATGTGTGAAATTTCAAAGTTAATATTATGTTTTTAATAATTCGTATTAATAGAGTGTTGTTTTTATTTTAAGGGTTCCATTCCTTCAACATCCTATAACTAAGATCTCTCTATCCGTATGGTGTTGTATCATAGAATAATATACAGTCGTCGCTAAGCAACAAATGATAACAATAAAATAAACACATACACATACCTTTCGTATATTTTACTGGTTTTACATAGTTTTTAATTCAAACCTATAACAAAAATGTTGGTTTAAATATTGTATGGCGATACGGAGCCGTTTCGTATGAGTCTATTTGGCACTTAGTAAATTGTATTGCACGCCTCATAAGCGAAGCGTTGAGGTGGGTTCTACTCTGACTTCAAACATGATTTTTTGAACTTAAAATGTTTCTATTTATCGTATATTGCACTTGTAAAATAATGTATACACACATACATTTTAACACTCATGATACTTTTAATGCCATTTTTATTATTTCAACTAATTAAAAGACTGTTTAAAAAAACCCTGTTTTGGACATCCGTATTTCTGTATGTGCGGATCCTGTATGTGGTCACGATAACAACCGAAAGACTTCACCAATCGAGTTCTTTTTTTTTTCGTACGCTGCAGTATAGTTTTGAATAGAACCCTATTTAATTTCACGGTCTTTGTCGATGTGGTTTAATTGTTTTTAATAATTTTGTTGTGATGATGAGGTTATGAGGCGTGCACTTTTGGATTTTCCAAACTATTTCTAGTTTCAATTCACTACATGACAATTTTATGTTTTGTTTGGTCTATGTACATAAATTAATTATATCATGCATACTCGAGCACTAGCTCAGTTTCCTATATATTTTAAATTATTATAACTGCAGACAAATTTATTTTCGTATTTATAATTTATGTGAAATGTATGTCAACGGAAAAAAGACAAAAAACCCAGAAAACTCTTTGAACGTAATCCCGTCGAACGAATCCGTTACAATTACTTCGTAATTAAGGTAACATTAAAACTCCAATTTAATTAAAAACCCGTGTTTCGTACATCGTTAAGTGTATAACAGGTTGCTACACACAAACACACAGATGTACGATTTGTCAAACATATTTAAACATGTCTTGAATTAAACACCGGTGGGAGGGATGCGCTGTGCCGCGCTCCCGGCTGCATGGGTACCACCATCTTGCTTGTTTCTTCCGTGAAACAGCTTTGCTGTGTTTCGGAAAGAAGGGCAAGACAGGCAGTGTAATTACTGGCACCGAGACTTAACATCATATGTCTCAGGATAGGCAACACATAAATGAGTTGGCTGGGCTAGTTCCAGGTAAACTAGTTTATGTTCATGAGCGACATCGACCACTTACCATCAGGTGGTACGTCTGCCAGTTTGCCTATCCAACTAACATTAAAAAAAAAAAAAAAACATAAAGCAGTGTTATAAAAATACTTTTATGTTTAACTTCTTTATTGTGAGTAAAATGTTTTCTGTGTTTAATAGTCTAAAAATTTCTTCCGAAACATGAATATTCTCTCATGACGTTTCCCTCCACCGCCGATCTCGGATTTGAACACGCGACTTGTCGATTATGACTAACGTGTTTTATTGACTGAAATATATTGATTTGTACACATCATCGTAAAAGTATAAAGGAGGCATTTGATCTTTGTGTTATGTCAGTCTGTCTGCATGTCTGTTCGCGATAAATTTAAAAACTACTGTACGGATTCTCATGCGGTTTTCATCAATAAATAGAGTGATTCATGAGGAAGGTTAAAGTACTTATACATACCCAGGGCGCAGCCGGCGCGGTCCATTAGTACGTTATATAGCAGAATATCGCCCGCAGTCGAAGCGAAGCTTTAAGAATTTCCTCTCGAACCGCGTAATTGCTGTTCACTCTTCCATACAAAAAGAGTATTGTATGTTGTTTTGTATGAGTGATACAAATAAAAGTAAAAATAATAACGCAGACATCTCGAGGATATGTTTTATTATGGAGTAATTTAAAATGGTTCAATTGAAAAACGCCTTTATAAACATTGCTATAAAAACTTAATGGTATTGTAAAGTAAGACATTTGCTGATGATTGAGTTTTATCAAATGACATGTGATTTGAATGACATAATTAATTTTTTTACATCTTTAATATTAAAATCTTATGTTTTATAAGCAACCTTTGGTAGTATCTACTAAAATTATTTCCCTGAGGTATTTTATCTGTACATATGGAGTAAGAAGTACGTATAATATTGAAGAGAAACTGCGGAGTTTCTTGCCGATTCTTCTCTGCAGAATCTACATTCCGAATCGGTGGTAGCTTTACCATTACAAAATAATAATCAAATTTAAATTTTTAATTTGTAAAATGACGATTCAAAGGTGCTCTTAGGGCCTATTTGAATAAAGTTAATTTTGATTTTGATTTTGAATGTAATGACGACGACATAAGAGTATTATGTTGCGTGTACGATGAGCGATATTTTCGGGTATTGTAAACGGATTTCAGTGGTTTTTTTTTTCTATATAATTGTTTATATCGAAGACGAAGAATAAATACCATTTTCACTTTTTATGTTTTTAATATTAATGATTTGTTATTATAATTGACGAACGTGCTGGTGTAGTGGTGCGAGTAGTGGCCTTAACGCCGGCGCTCGTGGATTCGATTCCCACTTGGGGCAGATATTTATATTTGTACAGATATTTGTTTCCGGTCTGGGTGTATGTCCTCGTGGGCTTACCCACCGTGCCATGGAGATCACGTAAAGCCGTCGGTCCCGGTTGTTATTATAAAAAATAAAAAATAAAATGTTTTATTTACTCATAAAAAACAATACATATTCTAAACTTACATACATTATTCGATAACAAATAGGACAGTCTTTTACTATACTTTTAGCAACTATTACTTTTAGTAAATTATTCTTGTTCATTAGTTAAACGTAAGTTTTTCACTGACATCTAAACTAGGCATAGCCTGTATCTTAGATGCCAGTGAATTCCGTTACATATTTAAAACAAATTTTTAATTGCATGTTAATTATAAGTAGACCATTTGAGAGTAACATGTAAACAGATAGTAAAAATTAATACGAGGGTAGATTTAGAATTGCATTGTGTTCGAACGATATGTATAGTTTGACAACGACAACTATGAACTTAAGTTATAAGAACTTATACTAATACTTAATACTAAGAACTGTTTGTATGTATTATTTTATTTTAATTTTTAGATATAGTTATTATGTATTAATTACAGAATTTCTTATCAATATTTATATATCATGCATACTATTTTTGTATATTTAGTTGTTTGTGCGTATGGTATGCGCGTGTATGTGTGTGCGCGCGTGTGTGTGTATGTGTGTGTGTGTGTGTGTGTGTGTGTGTGTGTGTGTGTGTGTGTGTGTGTGTGTGTGTGTGACTTTATTAGTTTGAACATATTTTCAATATCATGATAATTCTGTACTTTTAACCAGTTAATAAGTTTTTCTTTACATTTTTGAAGTTTAAAGGGTAAATGTTAATAATAGCATTAATTTTGTTATACAGTGAAGGCCCCAGATAGAATTGAAATCTTTGCGCAAAACTTGTTTTAAAGGGAGGAAGGGAACAAACTTTATCTTTTCGTCGAGCTGATGCAATTTCTTCTGAAAATACTAATTTTGAGTGTTGAGATAAAATGGTTTCTTTAACAAATAATTGCCTAACTGTGAGGACCTCACAGTTAGCGTAGAGATCTTTAGTAGGGTATCTAAATGGCCTAAACGTCATTACCTTAAGTAGTGCTCTCTGTGCACGTTCAAGCTTAATCATGTGTGTCTTACAGGTGCCACCCCATGATGTTATGCAATACAATAATATAGATTGTGCTAGTGCAAAGTAAACTGATTTCAATAATTTTAATTCTGCTATATTGCGTAATGTTTTAAAAATATAAATTAACTTTCTTATCCTTTTAGAGAGTAAATTTATATGAGCTTTCCATGAAAGTATATTGTCCAATTGTATGCCTAGATAATTTATAGTTTCTGTTTCAGTGAGACACATGCAAGTACAAGTAGAATTATGCACAGATCTTGAGCTACAAGAGTGAAACCGTATAGGGTACTCACAGCCTCTTGGGATACTCCGCTTAGTTATGCCAAAATTTACAACCTTGGTCTTTGAGACATTTAATGTTAGAGAGTTATTACACATCAATTGAGACGCTATAACTAGTCCCGTCTCTGCCCTTTTTGTAGCCTCTTCCCAGCTTTTGAAATTATAGACAGAATTATAGACACCTGCCGGGCTAGTACTTATGCTCGAACGACAAAATTTTGTCTACCCCTTTTCTCGTATTATCTGTCTATGTCTACAGTAACTAACATGCGTGCACGTGATACTCTTCTCATTACGCCAATAGAAGAGAGAACAGGATATACCATTAAGTTAAAACTTTAAGTTTGTGTAAAACTTAAACTTAAGTGCGAGCATGCTAGGCCGGCTGGTAACGATCGTTTCTCATGGTAGAGATATTATCCGCCAATTCGCAGCGGATCTTTGGGAAAATTGAGCTCTAACCCTTCTTCTAGATGGAGAAAAGGTCTTCGCCCAGCAATGGGACATTTCCAGGCTGATTTAGTTCAGTTCATGTTTTTAATAAACAAATATTGAAACGAGTTGTGTGATAAAAAATCCTTTCAAATGGAGATCGTTTTTCAATTTAAAGTTGATTTTTATTGTGAAATAAAATAAATATTTTCATTGACACTTGACACTTTCGACAAATTCATTACTTTGACATAATTAAGATCCAAAACAGGAAAATTTCAAACGAAATCACTGTTCGAGCAAAAAACTAAGATCTCGATGCAGGTCGCCGTATATGATATTAAATTTCGCTCGGTTCGTAAGAAAGAGCAAAAAATATATTTTTATTAAGGTTTAAAAGAGATGTAAGACCAGACACGGCTAATTTGTACAGTATTTCGTTTCGCTAACTTTTTGTCTTGATTCCGAAAACATTAAAAAATAAATGAAACTTTTCATTGCAAGAATTTTAATATATATTACGTCATAAATATGTGTGTATAAGAAAAAAATAATCTTAATAAATGGAATACTAAAAGCGGAACCATAAAATTTCATTAATATCAATTAAATTAGTCTAAAAAAAAGTTATTATAACGGTTAACATGTTACAAAAGTATTTTAAAAAGGCCCAGTTGTGTGTCACATGTCACGTTTTATAGCTTCTATCTAGTAGCATTTTCTGATCACATAATATCAACTGTGGGTTTGCAGTAGTCGATATATATTTACGATGATAAGAAAATAGGTTATAAATCGTGTTCGCGACACGCCCACTGAAATGAGACTAGCGGTCGTTATCGCGAAACAGTTGAAGAATAAATTAAATAATAATTTACGTTTTTTGTTTTGGTTGATATATATTTTAAGAATTAATCACAATTGATATTAAACTACACTACATAGTCGCCTTCATTCAAGACGATATGGTAGCGATAAGCGCGACAGCGTTTCATAACGTAAAAATGTTAAATAATTTTACTAATATCCTGTAATATCGTGTCAATCCATTATGCATCGCTTCAGATGATGTCGAATCGCGTCGTGTCGCTTCGCGTCGCATCGAGTCGCGTGAAGTCGTTTCCATAGGCGCCTTAGAAAGCCTGTTTTGTATAGACACATTATGCTACAAATCAAAGACAGTCATTAGTTGCTTAATGATGTATATAACTGGTTAAAGATTTAGTTTTGTGTAATTGTACATCGTAAATTTTATTGTTTTTTGATATATTGATATTAGATAAATAGTTGTGGAGATGTAATCAAAGAGTTTAACGTTAAAGTAAACGTTAAGTCAGATTACAAGCAAATTATTTTATCTTTAAAATTCCAGTTTTACTGAGGAAATTTGTATATAAAATGTAAATTTAACTTTAACTAATAAACAAAAACTTATAATTTATGTCCACGTGACCTTGTTGAATATAAATAAATATAGTAAAATTGTAACCTCCGATTTTTGTACATGAGAGCAATAGGAGCCAAAACAATTATTTTTAGAATTTTTGTGTATCTGCCTGTTTGTTCCAGCATAACGCAAAATTTACTGTACAAAGTTAGACATAGTTTTCGCAATTGTGATCAGGGAGAAATAACTTAAAATCTCGTGTAAGCTTCATCTTAATACACCACCTAAAAATGAAGTTATTTCTCTTTAGGCTATATGGAAATTCTACGCTAGGTCGCTCTGGAGGTCGATGGGGGAGGCCTAAGTTTAACAGTGGACATCGAATAGCTGATATGATGATGATGATGAAGTCGTTATATACACACATAATAAACAACGTAGACAAACTCACGGATATTAGGTATCAATTACATATTAATATAATTCAATATTATAATCAATTTGAAAGGAAATATAAAAATCACTGTCTTATCAATTTATTGAACGCGTTCCGACGCGCTGTTATTAATTAATTTGAATTGAAATTAAATTTGATAAAATAAAATTTACTCATTACTGTTTAAATAATTATTGATTATTAAAAGAGACGCCGTCAATTGATTAATTTGAATTGATTTATGAAATATTTATTAAAATTGCTAACTTCCATATTAAAAAGGTTTTTAATATTGAGAAGTTTTATTTTTTCCATTTATTACGCAGACGACATTCGTAATAATCTACGGAATACAGACATGAGATATTGTAAGCTGTAATCGGTCTCAGGTATCAAAGTTTATCAAGGTGTGGTTTTTAGGTTTTGCGCACACAAAGATAAACCTCTATAATTTTTTTTACACACACAGTCGTCTGTTACACTGTCTGTCGGTGCCTGACTTAATGCCTGTTTTTTTATGTAACAGCCGAGTGATATACTTACATTTTTTTTTAAATAATAAATACATATATACGTATATAAATAAATATAAATTACTCCAGACTCGGGGTGGAAATCGAACCCACAAATAAAACTGATCACTCCACCAACGGGCTAATCATTTATATAACTTTTCTATTCGTTTGGAAGCTATTTAACTAATCAAATGAACGAATTAATGAATTCTATTCGTTGTTAGGTGTTGCCAGTAGAAAGTTCTACACGGTAAAAGGATACTAGTACCTACTATTTATTAAATAACTATAGTAAGAATTTTTAATATATTTAACGAATTACTTTTGAAGTATAATAATAAATAAATCTTGGTGTATAGCGAATAAATCAGACAATCGCGATTTAGATATAGTTGAGCTGCGCACGCGTCGCCCACGCGACGTCACGTGGCTCCTCTCACTGTGAAATTATAGCGTTTGTTCGCTTGTTCTTGCTATCATCACTATCATTGCATAGTGTAAAATAAATGTCATTTTTTCATGGTGTTTCTGAAGTTAAACTGTGATTCTTATAGTCTGTAAATTATAATTCATTCCACTACTTTCTGACATCAAATTGACTCATGAAATCGTTATGTTACTTGTAGGGGAAGAGGTGGCAAGACGGGGTAGTTAACGTTTGGAGCGTAATAAAACGCACGTTTTTAAGTATTTTGAATATTTTTTTTATTTATAATTACTCTTACATTATCAATCTTTATAAATAAGGAACTTAAAAAACTTTACACTCATAGAAAAAGAAAAAAATAACCAGTTTTGTCAAAAAACGTCCAACACCCCATCTTGCCCCCTAGGTAGGGTAAGATGGGGTATGGCAGACATATTCCATTTTTGGCTGCAAAACTTGCAAACAAATACAGCCTCGTCATCCTCGTCATCTATCCCAGCACAGCTATATTGTGCTCAATTCCTATAATAAGAATATGCGAACCATACTTCATTAGAATCCAAGTATTTTCCATAACAGTAAAAACCAGGGATATTATCTTCTTCGTTGTCACAATCTGGTGAGGAATTAGGATTATTGTTATGTTTTCTTCTTATTCTTTTTCTTATCAACTTTTTTTTATTCTTTTACTTCTTTTTTCCTTGTTTTTGTTTCTTCTTATTTTTCTTTTTATTATCAACATAATTGCAAAGTTCTTTCTCTTCGTTATCAGAAAATGTTCGCTATTTTGGGCCTAAAGGAACTTTCACCGAAGTTGTAAGAGCAGCGGGATCTTCTAGGGCTGCAAGAGCCTCTGACTTTTCTTTCAAAGGTCATTTGAGGCACAGAATATGTTTTCGATGCTAGTTTATACCCTTTTCCCTTCAATTACAAGATCTACCGTATTTTTCATAGTCTGTTTACTCCAATTCCCCTCTTTTTCTTTTTTTTATAATGTTTCACTATCCTAAACAAGATAAAATTAAACTAAGTTTAAAGAATCATAAAGTCTTTTAGAGAAATCATAATTTTCTTCGAGGGGGCAAGATGGGGTACCTCATACCCCATTTTGCCCCCACACGCTCATTTCAACAAAATAGCATGCCTTAAAAAAACAAATCAAACTATGGAAACAAACATGTTCTTACCTGCTGGTGTAATCATTGATAGACAAGAATAACTTTTAATCAGTTCTAAAAAACTAATGTTGAGGTACAGAACACATGTGATGTATAACACGAAAATCACAACGAACTTAGCGAAAACCGAGTTTTTGGCGGAAGGGCGAAAACGCATGGACTCACAAGCTGGTCACAGCGCTGATTGATAAACAATATTATTACGCGTCGTTACGAGTCAGAGCGGCTGTAATTGGTCGTCCGTACGACCTACGAGACCCGATACCCCGTCTTACCCGCTACCCCATCTTGCCCCCCCTTCCCCTAAATGTGCTTCGAGTTGGTCTGATGATGGAATGGCGCTACTTAATGCGCCTTCAGTAACGCCCTTGTGCCCGTGTCGGGCCGGGATGGGAACCCGATCCTGCTAGACATGGCGTCGTTGGGACTGTTCAAAGGTTAGCCGGACAGTCCCCATGGAGGAGAAGTCTGGCCTTTCCGCCGAGGCCAGACTCTCGCTGGAGGGATCCTGTTGCCTGCAGATCCGGGACCCTCCAATTAAAGCGGCTGAAGGCTCCCGCAGGGGCTTAGTACGGTGGTCTGATAATGGAATCGGAAGGTGTTAGGAATTAGCTTATTTTGAAAATCCACCTTATGCTCGGAGATGAATGAAAACAAAAGGAAGTCTGCATTTTTCGAAATAAATTCTGAGACTTGTATAGCCTGCAGTAGTACAGGAATAATACCGCAAATCAAGCTCTAACCCTTCTACTTCATAAGACATACTCATAGACTGATATAAAGTACGTAATTAACACAAGAACGAACCAATAACTAAAAATATCAAGCAATCTGATATATATGGAAACCGAATGCGGGTGAATCTGCGCGATACGTCCAGTCACTCTGTTGCATTTAAAAAACAGTCGATTTAATTACGTTAATATATATTTACGAAAGCTTGCATTTCTAATACTGCTTAACCTAAATAAATCACAGTAACCTAGCATGAAATTGTATATATGTACCTAAGCGACTTGATGCGAAGCAATGCGACGTGATGCGACATAACGCGATTAATACTTCAAGTGATGTGAACTAACGTGATAACATACGACAGCTTATAATTATTACGACTAATCGATATTTTCGCGTCCATCAGTTACCGCGTTGTCGCTAATGTACGACGAGTTAAGAAGAGCGTCAAAGAAAGTCCAGCCTTAGAGTTAGGGTTCACAAAGTTGAGGTCCAGTCAAATTTGGAATCCTGCGAACAATATTCACTCACCATTGATAAACTGACTTAGATGTACGGAGCATATTATGCATTTTACATATTAATGACATTAGAAAAAATACATATCAGTGGTCAACCTAGACTTTTGCCCAGGAGGAGGGTAATGACCCCTAATGGCCCCCTCTTGATATGTTCATGCATACAGATAAATATAATACAGGTATATAGTAATTACATTTACAGGAAAGCAGTGGATCGCTTGTTCTATCTTAGGTATACCTCGTTAAAGTAAATTTAAGTAGCATTTTAAGGGCCCATCGCTTGATTGAACATTTTATCCAATAGAAAACTTTCTCTTATATATGTGTTATAGTGCTATAAAGAATAAAGATGATGAATATAATATAATATCTTTCTTAATTATAAACCAAGAATAATTATGCAGTTAAGCAATTTATTAGTAAAACGAAACTTGTTGGATTAGTCAGCCATTTCATAATTTTAAATTATTCGATATGAGTCTAAAGGTTTCTCTGAACTGAATCTGCCTATAGACATCCCACTGCTGGGCAAAAGTCTCTTCTTCATATTGGTGAAGGTTTCTCCACTGCGGGTTGGTGAATCAAGGAGGACGGTAACAATAGGGACCGACGGGTTTAAGTGCTCTCTGAGGCACGGTGGGGAAACCCACAAGGACATACACCCAGACCGGAAACAAATATTTGCACAAATACAAATATCTGAACACCAGAATGGTCAGAAAAATAAAAGTAGTATTAAATATTAAAAGATAGCAAAGAACACTTCGTGTGTAACTCTTTCACACTTAACTAGTTTTATTCTTATTTCTTGAATAATTTCTTTAAACAAATAGGAGCTGGTTCACACAATTAATATGAACCAGTAAATAATGTCATGTAAAGCTTTAATATAAAATCAACTTTATGTTATTAAAGCCGCGGTAATACAAGCTCGGTCACGTGTTTATCCGCTTCATTACATATCGGACGCGATGACAGCTCGTCTGTGTGTCGGCTTATTAAAATTGATCTCGATTCATTCCGGATGCTTAATGTATATAAATATCTAAAGTTTATTTTATAAGTCTCAGATACTCTTTATGTTAAAATGAATATGAACGAGTATTTAATATTGTTTAAGCTTCTAGAAAAGTCAATTAATTACGTCATCTAAGTATTCGTTTGACTGGCCCGTTGGCGCAGTTGTTAGTGAACCTGATTTCCACTTCAAGGTCGTGGGTTCGATTCATGCCCGTATCTGGGTCTAATATTTGTACATATATATTGTATCTTATTTTTTATTAAGGTTAAAATAGAACGGTAATTCAATCATATCTTTAAAAACTCTTGCGCAAGTAATATATTTATTGAGAAAGGTTATAGTTTGTGAAATATAAGTCTAAGGGCCGGTTTCACCACTTGCTATTAAGTTCCGGATAACCTAACTGGCACTTTTTTGACAGGTATTTGTATGGGTTATCTGTCAAAATAAGTGCCAGTTAGGTTATTCGGAACTTAGTAGCAAGTGGTGAAACTGGGTCTAAGGATCATACGCCGAGTTGAACGAAACAAATTTTAAAATTTAAGTGCTTATTAAACTAATTTAATCACAAGAATCGTGATTATCTGTTGCACGAAACCTACATCTGATTAAGTTAACAAAAAAATTTAGTTTAATTAAAGACCGATCTAATGAATGATTAATTCCAACAGCTTTAAATTAATCATGAGATCAACTAATTTTAAGATTAATTTCAACTTAACTAACGGAAAATTAGCGACGGTTTCGTGCAACTCGCCGATAGTCTGACAAGAATAACATGGCCCAGTGTATGAAACCGGGAGTTACTTCTAGTCATGGATAATATTGTTCAAAGTTCGTTGAATTCATAACAATAAAGTAATCGTTATTTGTAATTAATAGTTCCTAAGTAAAATTAAATATTTCGATCGTATTTTTTGATAGTGTGTACATTATAGACAGTTCATCGTTGCTTCAAATGAACTGGACTGAATCAGCCTGTAAGCGTCTACCTGTTAGGCAAAAGTTGGAGCGTAATCCACCACTCTGTTCCACTGCGGGTTGGTGGACAATTATAACAGCATAAACAAGTAACAATCGCTATCATATGTCTATGATAATAATCGGGACTGACGGCTTTACGAACTTTCCGAAGCACAGTGCGGAAATCCACAAGACAAACTTGGCAAAAATAATTGGTATAAATATAAATACCTGTCCCATGCGGGAATCGAACCTGCGAATACTGGCGTTGAGGTGACTATTCGCAACACTACACCAGAACTGTTGCTACAGATAGATAATTCAAAAGTCTAATATTTGTTCCTTTATTAGAAAATTAAATACATCAATTAAAACCTAACACTCGATGGCCTGTAATAGGATGTTATTCTGTGTCGGGAGTCCGGAAACATCCACAACGCAAACCAAAGTTGCCCAAACCATTATAATTTTCTACATGGCTTACAGAAAAGAATAGAATATTTGTCACATAAGTCGAATCCGCGACCGCTTGCGCAACTACCAGGTGTGTGATCACAACCTAAATCTCTTTTTAGATTAGGTATGAATTTTTTGTTAGATAATATTAAACGTGCTTGAAACCTTGCGTTGACCGACAGAGAAAACAAGTCTCGATCTCTTTCTTGTCAAGGTGTCGTAAAAGGCGACTAAGACCATAGTGGCGCCAACACACCAACCAGGATGGTGATGGGTAGCAGCATAACTAAATCCTGCTAAAACACACTGCACTCACCAACCCACCCCAAGCGTGGTGAGTATTGGCAAATCCTTCCAGAGATGAGTGGAGAAGTCTACATTCAGCAGTGGACATCCAATGGCTAATGTGGTGGTGCATATTTCCATTCTACCTTCAAAGGTTTAAATACATTTACATCAGCCGGCTGAATCGATCAACCAATAATGTTAAAGACAGCCTTAATTATTTTGAGTACATGATCTCTTTAACAATTATATGCGCTGATGAAACAAGGTGCGTATTATTCGCAAACTTAAAACGCGCTAACGACGTATAACTTCGACGCTGTGCTAAATAGTTTTGTGTTCCGTTTAGCAGTACAATGTTGTCAAAACAAAACACATTAGATGTGATGCAGTGTTACCAACTCGAATTTTATCGAGTAGGTAAATATAATTTAAAAAGTTGGTAGTTTCCAACCATCTTCAATTCTAAAAGTAGGTAGATCTAAAAAAATGAATATTAACTAAAAAATGGACAGTATTCATAAAAAAATCAAAGCATATTATGGATCGAAGAGATCAATGTAACACAATTTACTCGACAATGAGGGCCGGAAACTGGATGCAATTTTCTGTTAAAAAAAAATTATTAAAAAAAAAGTAGTTTAACTTTTGTTATACATAACAGTAAAATATTTTTTTATCTTATATTTAAACATAAATTATACGTTTTATGATATTCTATTATAAAACGTATTCTTTATAAGGTAGTAGATTTGAGAAAAATCCTAAAAGTTGGTAGATCTACCTAAAAGTTGGTAGAGTTGGTAACACTGATGTGATGTTTTGATATTTAATCGTATACGGTTTGATAAAGGTTTTAAAGGTGATCGGTAGTGTTACATAAAAAGATTTACTTGTCTGTGTCCAGTAATGGCTGTCAAGTTTTGTTAATGGACAGTATCAACTTTATCCATCTTTATTAATGGATTTTTTTGTCTGACAATTGTATTTCGTAATCGGAACCGTTACCTACATAACTATTGTTTTTTAGGCGTAATTAGATAATAAGGCCTATTAACTTAATATTTAAAAAAAAAGAATAAGAGAACATAACTTGCAGTTTTGTGTAAATTTCGATATTATTTAAATACGTTGACATCGTAAGTTATTATAATACTCCTATGATATACTACAGCCTATTGTGAGATGAAGTCAATTTAAATCAACCACAATAAAAAGATAGAAGAGAAGAGAAAAAATAAGAGAGAAAGCGTACTAATATAAAGCCTATAATAAACACAAATGTACTTAAACACAAATTGTCCTTTATACTAAAATAATAGTATTTTCCATAAAATAAGAAGTAAACTATTAATAAGGATGTAATAAAATGCATCAACAAAATTGAATGGGTCATTAAAGTGTAAGAACAAAACGCAACAAGTCAGACGTGAACGTAATCCGTAGATAAGCGACAACGAAACGCTTAAAAAAAAGAATAAACATGGCGCCGGGTATCGAGTTTCATGGCCTTTTCATCGTTGTTTTATGACGAAGTCGAGCTAGTTAATATATTTGCTTATTATTGTTTGAATTAAAATAAATTGTTCTCTTAATTATAATGACGATATAGTTATGTTTATATTAAGTTTTAATTGTTTGACTGTCTGTATTATTGCAAAGAATACAATTATGTTTTATTGTTATTTAATTAACATCTATATAAATAAAATTATGAGAGGTCTGCCGTTGTGCGGGCATCAGGGAATAACTACTCGATAGATTTCTTTTTTTTTTCGTTTATTTGGGAACAAACAGTTTATAAATATATTAAAAAAAAAACATATTTTATAATAATTTTAAACTTACAGTTTCCTGAATTAATACAAAAAAATAAAATATAAAAAAACAAAGCTAGTAAGGTTATATTGATAGATAAGAGATATCGAAAAGAAGAAATATTTATTATTTTGTATACTAATAAGATTTCAATAAAAAGTAATCAAGAATAGAAATATCTGACAGATTAAGTGGTGTTTGATGTAAATAAAAATAAAAAATATGTTAGAAACTTTTAAAAAAAAATTGCAATATCTTCATTAACTATAAAATTATTAAAGTTTAAAGAAACAAAGATTTTTATAAACATTTGCTGTTCGACGAATATAAACGCAATAATTTTATTATTAGAATATTTTTTGTGTTAGAATCTCTGTTTTCGAGAAACCTAAACTTACGACTAATATGAGTCGAAAAAATTAACAAGAATTTCAACGCTCGTTGTCTCCGTTGAATCTAGTTCTTAAAAAAAGTTTAGATTAAAACTAATTGAAGTACTGGCGCAGTAGTCACAACCAATGATTGTTGGATTGGCTATCGCAGGTTCGATCTACGCTCGTGACAAGTGTACGTATGTGCCACAGAGATGTTTATTGATATTTTGATTATATTGTATTTAGTTTAATTAGTTAAGATTAGAATCCATATAATAGAGCATTAATTTGTGAAACCTATAAAAGAAAAAGGAATTTAAATAAGTGCCGACTTTACAACTAATTTTAGCGTCGGTTCTTCTCGCTACAATCAACATTCCTGCTACTGAGATAACTAGGAGCAGCCTTATATTATATTTAATGATTATATATCGAGTGCTTTTTAATTTTAAATAAAACGAAATAAATTTGATTAAAAGTCTATACCGGATTTTATCGCGTTTATTCAAAACTTTACAGTTAACAATATTTTTTACACAGGATGGTGATGAGCAGTAACATCACTAGATCATGATGTGTGTTGTACACTAGGCTTACCAAACCGTCTGCCAAGCGTGCTGAGTATCGGCGAAACCCCCAGAGATGATGGGGAGGCCTACGTTCAGCAGTAGATACACAACGGCTGATGTGATGGTGGATTTTTCTATTCTACCCTCAAAGATACATTTACATCAGCAGGCTGAATGAATCAAAGTGTGTTGATTGATACTATAACTGGTTGTTCAATAAGTTTTGCGGTTCGACAAGAGAGGGCATTGCTATTAGCCTAAAATTTTTTTGTTATGTTGGTACACTCTTCATATGAACGTATGTGAAATTTCATTTCAATCTGTCAATTCATTCTTTGTTTACAAGCCATTTAGTATCGACGTGTCACAGTATTTTTTTAAAATGGTAAAAATCAAGTATCGTGCAGTGATTGAATTTTTATTTTTGGAAGGTTTAAAAGTGAAGGAAATTTATGAACGAATGTTGAAAGTGTATAAGGACTCTTCGCCTTCAATTAGTACAGTAGAAAGATGGGTTGCTGAATTTAAACGTGGTCGTACAAGCCTTGAACACGATCCACGTCAAGGACGTCCAAAAACAGCAACAACACCAGAAATCGTAGAAAAAATACAGGATATTGTATTGGAAAATCGTCGAGTGACTGAATAAGATTTAGTAGAAGCCCTAGGCATCTTATTGGGCAGTGTAAGCAATATTTTGACTAAAGTATTGGGATTGAGAATGCTGTGTGCACAATGGGTGCCGCATTCGCTAACAATGGAACAAAAACACATTCGAATGCGACTTTCTCAGCAACATTTAGAGCGTTTTCGAAAGGATAAAGTGAATTTTGTGCGTCGATTCATCACTATGGATGAGACTTGGGTTTATCGCCATGATCCTGAATCAAAACAAGAGGCTAAAGAGTGGTGTGAACCTGGTTGTTCGGCTCCGAAACGAGTTCATGTCCAGAAACCGGCCAAGAAGGTGTTAGCGTCAGTTTTTTGGGATGCGAAAGGAATTTTGTTTGTGGATTATTTGCAAACTGGTAAAACAATAAATTCTGAATATTATTGTAACCTTTTAGACCAGCTGTAGGAAAAAAATCGTGAAAAAAGACCCGGTTTGCAGAAGAAAAAAATTATTTTTCTTCAGGACAATGCACCGTGTCACAAGAGCATTTTGACATTGGCTAAAATCCATGAATTAAAGTTCGAATTGCTGGAGCATCCACCGTATTCACTAGATTTGGCCTTTAGCGACTTCCATCTGTTTCCAGACCTAAAAAAATTAATGCGTGGAAAGCGTTTTTCATCAAATGATGAGGTCATAACAGATGTGGAAGCGTATTTTGCAGCCCTTCCAGATTCTCACTTCAGGGATGGAATTCATAAATTGGAATCTCGTTGGAACAAGTGTATTGATGTTCAGGGAAACTATACTGAATAATAAGGTGTATTTCAAAGCATAAAATTGTGTTTTTTTTATTGAACCGCAAAACTTATTGAACAACCTTCCTTGTGTAGTGAACTCTAATTACCAAATAATGAAACCGTGTACAATTGCAAATTTTTATACTATATATTATGTTCCCAAAAGGACCAAAGTGAATTGACATTAAATTGCCTAGTGGTCTTGTTCTTAATTTACACAAGAAAAAGAAAAAAAGAAATTCACTTTTTGTAATAAATTTGTTCCATAAATCGTTATACATATTCAGTCCAACATTAATAGCACGCAGCGAGCTCAATGAATATTCATTGGATTGTAATTAATATTTCCGAGTAAGGCCCGATCAATTACGCACTGTACTAATTATTTCCTTTGATGATAATTTTAAAAACTAATTATGTCCTACTCGATTTCATATTTAAAAGTGTCCATTGTCGAGCGATATTTCACTAATATAAATGCGAAAGTTTGGATGTATGTTTGTTACTCATTCACGTCAGAATAACTGGCATTATATATATTTGAATTAATGCTTCCATTTCATTCATATTTATTTCAAAATTTTACAATATTGTACATTTTTAAAATGCAAAACTTAAATTATTTAACGACAATTTTGGTATAAATCGTATCTGCGTGGAATGGTGCCAAAAATACTGACAGCATTTTCCCGTAATATGCAGTAATTATATTACTTGTTTAGAAAACAAAAACATATTGACGACGCGACGACGCGTTGGTGCAGTGGTGACAGCAACTGGCTGATGCGTGTTCGATCCGCGCACATGACAAATATTTGCATAGGCCATACAGATGTTAGTCGTGATCTGGGCGTTTGTGCTTGTTTATTGTGTGTGTTTCCGGGCCCCCGACACATGATTCACATTCTACTGGGGCCGTTGAGTGTGAGACGTTTATAAAAAAAAAAAACTTCCTTGTATGATGTAAAAAGAATATTTTTGTATTTTGATTGTTTTTAGTTTCATAATTGCGACGTTATTTTCATGCAAACAGTTGTATCTCAATTAGCGCAAAATCTATTGGCCTTGTGTATGTTATGCCTTCGTGGTAATTATTCTTAGTTTTTTTTTTGTGTCGTTTATTGTAATTTTATTATTAAATACTTGTTTTAGGATACAATAAGTTTGTCGATGTTGTGTACTAATAGCTTTGTATATCAGATACTTTTAAAACAGTACATTTAAAATTGTATTGTATGTGTGTGTGTGTGTGTGTGTGTGTGTTTGTGTGTGTGTGTGTGTGTGTGTGTTTGTGTGTGTGTGTGTGTGTGTGTAATATATATATTTGAATGATAAAATTAAATTTTACAAGTATTTTATTAACGATGTATTAAAATTATATTCAATGAAGTTACATTCCGAATGAAATGAATTACCATAAACGAGTTAAAATATTCAATATTTGACGTATGTATATGTGTCGTAACGTACGCGTGTCGTAACGTGTGACACGGACTTTGGACACGTGCACCTAGTCGGATATGCCCATCAATCAGATACCGCGGGATGATAACAACACTTCATAAATACGTATATTACTCGCCACATTAAAATACTAAAATGTATACATACGTTTACGATGAAGTATAAATAGACACTCACCTGCAACAAAAAAATAAATCATTAATGTTTATACGAATGTAGATATAATTAGGCTTTCACAGTCACTACTGATACTTTGATTTAAACTGAATTTCTGTCTGCAAAGTTACCGAAATATCGGGAATATAATAAAAAAAAATCGCGGTAAGTCCCGTTTAAATCAAAGCATCAAATGTAGTGATTACTAAAATCTATAGAAATGTAATATTTTATTATAAAAACCGATTTCTGATACGAACCGGTCGCTCTGGCGGTCGATAGGGCCGGCCTACGTTCAGCAGTACACATACAATTTCTATTATGACGATTATGAATCGATTTTAATAGTAAGATAAAATTTGAAATAACTCAGAGGTACATAGACGGTAAAAATGGAGTTAAATTATGAGCTTCTCTGTTTTAAAGTTTCTTTTTTAAAGATGATTATGGAACTCTTATTAGTAAGACTCCACTGTTCGACCGTTTGTTCTGTTACAGGACTGTCATTGGAACTGTGATAGGTAGAAACTTGAAATTTACAAAATTTATAAAAGGGATCAAGAGGCAGCCCAATGGGGGTCCCATATAATATTAAATTTTTTCCGACACAGGTTACACATTGCATTTACTTGTAGAAATTTGGCCGGTAAATACTAACAATAAGATACATGTTTTTATATTTTACAGTTATAAACCACATAAACGAGACAGTTCCCTACCGTAGTAACGATTGTTATTAGATGTCTATGATAACAACCGGGACCGACGGCTTTACATGCTCTCAGAGGCACGGTCGGGAGACCCACAAAACATACACCTAGACCGGAAACAATTATTTATATAAATGCAAATATTTGCTCCGTGCGGGAATCAAACCCGTTGATAAACATAATTATGTAATTCCGTAGTTCCTCTTCCCCAGTTGACCGCACCGGGGTATCACATTCCGCGACAAAGGAAGTACCAACAATGAAAACCTAGAAGTGACTTCCTATATTTCAAAAAATATAAAAAAAAATGTGCGAGTTAATAATATTTATAACAGGGTAGAATTATGCTTTTGAATTCAATTCTTTACTCTTTCTTTCTTTCTTTAATCTTTAATGTTAGAATTGGAGTTTTTTTACTATATTATGTGAGAAACATGGCGATTGTATGAATTAAATAAGCCTTGAAACACATAAACTAATTCATGTTATAAGGCTATCATTTAAATGACTTATAAAATAAGTAAATAAATAATAAATATAATATTTTTATTATTTCAGCCTCATTACATTTATTTGACTGGCTCGTTCGAACAATTGGCACTAACCCTGCTCTCTGGTCTAGGATTGTGGGATCGATTCGCATCCCGAGTCTAAGGGCCAGTTTCACCACTTGCTATTAAGGTCCTGATAACCTAACTGGTACTTATTTTGACAGATGACCCATACAATTACCTGTCAAAAAAGTGCCAGTTAGGTTAGCCGGAACTTACTAGCAAGTGGTGAAACTGGGTCTTAGTGTAATATAAATATATTAATTTATGTATTATTTATGTACATTTATTGCAAATAAATGTATATATATGTATATTAAGTCGGCTGTTAAATAAAACACAGGGATTAAGTTGCCTACATTAGGAACAGACGACCGTTTGTGTATGTTAAGCATTTTTATTTATTAGAATACCAGATTTCACAGATTTTCTGAGATAAAACGGAATTAATTTTCCAAAACAAATAACAAAATTAGCGCGCTTAAATAAACAAAAACTTCATCCTGATTGTGTTATTGTAGATTTTATTGAGATACGCAGCTAATAGAACAGTAAGGGTCACTAAAAGTATAGTGACCTTGTATTACGAGCCGTGACCGATACGCTTCCGTGCCGATACCGCTCAGATTCAGAGATACTCCGTATGTGTGATGAATTATATAATAACACACGTAATAATGTTACACGAAATTATATTTTTATTTATTACATGCTTTTGTTCAATGATTAATGGACGACACGTACGTTTTATATTATTTGCGACTTTAAGATACTAACCGTGCAATACGCGTTGATATCCATAGTTTCTGCTTCACATCTGTGATTCGTATCCTGTTGTATTATAGCATAAAGTCTGCCTCAATAAATACACTTTCTTTAGCAAAAATAACTTTTATAATCGTACTTCGATAGATGTTGAGATTAGAATTTATTTGATTGTAGGGAATAACTTTTAAGTTTCATTGTCTCATAAAATGTTTTAGTGTAAAATAAAGCTGATGTTTGTATTACCGCATTATCTCATAAAGATCGTGCACTAACGGTGTTACATCTTCAGAGCTAATAGGCGAGTTTGTAGAGAATCTTACGATGTACCTGATCGCAGCGAGCAAGCGCTATTCCTCGAGAATGCACTAATTAGGAACAGCGGGAAATATTTTAAGGCTTGTAGCGATAAAACTATCTATAAACAATATTGTGAACGTTTGTGTTCGCTCGTCTCTTGGAATTTTAATTTCAAAGAAAATTTTTGTAGTTTTTAAAAAAATCTATACTTAAAATAAAATTGTATCAAAAACAATTTTGTAAATTCAAGATATTTCAAAAAAAAAAATTGGCGGACTCTATAATTGATGCAGAAGCCAAAAATTTAATTTTTAACGGACTTCAAGAAAAGGAAAAGTTCTCAATACGATTGTATTTTTTTTAATGTCTTGCCTTAACTTTTACTAAGTGTACCGATTTTGATAATTCTTTTTATATTCGTAATGGTGGTGCTTGTCATGTAGTCCCATTTAATGAGCGACATCTGATGAGTAGTTTTTGAGTTATCCCTTATAATGCGTATTTAATTGACTTAGACTACGGTGATTATTTTTTTTAAGTCGGTTAAAAACAGTGTGATCAACACTTCTATTATTTAATTTTGTCTGTATGTCTGTATCTTTGCCGCGTATCATACCGAAACTAATGAATGTATTACAATGAATCTGTATGATTTGAGGTAACGCTAGCATTCTACTAGCTAGGATACTGGGAACTTTATATCCCGAAAGTCTGTACAGCTCCCTCAGCGGAGATAAGGGATGAAATTCAAAGTGTGTAAATGTGAATGAAGATCTTATATTTTATTCCATTATTAACAATTTGGAATGAAAGCTAATCGATAGATTGATGTACGGAATACGTGAATAGAAACTGGCGGTCATGACTTCAATCTAGATTAGCAAAGCGAAATTTTTAAACGTCATATGTGCTGGTGATAGGTAAGTATTGTAAGGACATATCTTGGGAGGAAATACTAACAAATATTTAATTGTTCGCCCATCAATTCGCACTGAAACTTAATGGCGAAATACCAATCCTTGCTCATAAGTGTCAGAGGTCTTTGATCATCAGTGTGGTACTTAGATGCTATACAACGTTTAGTAAAGTAGACATACAAAACGTTTTTTATGCAAATAAAATATAAAAAAAGGATTCGTGTCAATAAATTCAAGGCTATATGTTCAATTTGCTTATAAATATTTATGTGCATGTACAATCGGTTCAGGTCCGAGCAGAGCATGCGCTAATTAACGCGTGAGACGCAGGCGCATGAGAATTATGAGCGAGGGGGATTTTTCCTGATTTAGACTGGCCCGTTGGCGCAGTTGGCAGTGACCATGCTTTATGTTCCATGGTTGTGGGTACGATTCCCGCAACGAGTCTGGGTGTAATATATATTTATTTCTATATGTACATTTGTTAATAAAATAAAGATATCAGTCAACGCATTGAGTTGCCTGCATTAGAAATACGAGTAGACGACGATACGAGAGAAGAAAAAAATAGCACTGGTATTTTAGTATGTAAGGGAAAGATTGGTGAAGTGATGAAGAAAGTTCTATAAAACTTCAATATATGTATTAATTTCTTGTCTGAGTTTTTGCACTTGTGGGTCTTCCCATCGTGCTGTAAAACTATTGGTCACTGTTGGTACAATAAACTTATAATAATTATCACAACTCTTAGTAGAAAAATTATTAAGATCCAAACGTTTTCTTATATGGGAGAAGAGACTTTTGCCCAACAGTGAGATACTTAAAGACTATTTTAGTAACATAATTTAATTCTGTTTAATTTATTATAAATATTATCGCCAAATATTTAGCTATTTTGTTTGAGCTATACAGGCAGCTGTCTACCAACCAATATCAATTATTATTATGATATTATTTTCTCGTTTAACCAGCGTACTACAATGAAGACAAGTCCGTGTAATAAGACATTTATTTAAAAGTAGCCATTGCTAACACAAAAACCCAATAAATCGAAACTCTAACAAAACATTGGAACTTGTTAGAGCCAGTTGCGTATCATCTGTTGATTGAGGTAGCCATAAACTGTTAGTATTTAGGATTAACCTTTAAAAAGTTCATTACGTAACTATAAAGTGAGTAATGGATAATATTGCTTATTTATGAACCGATTTTTTCAAATATTTTAAATTATAATATTTATCTCTAAATAGTACACAATGAAGTCGCTTTTTTCCTCTGTCTGTTTCTCTGTTTTATTTTGTATAATATAATGGCTAATCTATAATGATTTTGTTTTCAATAGTATTTGCTAAAAAGACATTGTTTTCATGTTTATCGTTGGCTAAAACTTAGAAAATACAATAAAATAATGTACCTAGTACAAAACTGTTGATTGCGATACAATAACGACGATTGATGCGATAGGACAAATCTATATCTTATTCTTAACTGCTTTGATCTGCTTCAGATTAGTAAATAATACTATATCATAATTATATAGGTTATACATATACAGTTGCCTTGATACGAGTCTTTCCTGCAGTAAACTCAATGAAGTAAGAATTTTATTGCTGTAATACGTTAATTCGATAGTGTATTTATCCCAGAATTCCATACAATGTTAATGGTAACCTTAATCTCAAGCATCAAATGGAATATGTCAACGTCGCTTCGAGAGCTGAGCAAACACGAAACTTCACGAGCTACCGTCAAATTCAACAAAACCATCTTTTTCTAACGTATACACACTTATTAACGAGTGAACGAGACGAAAGATATCAGTAGAAAAGTGTGAAGAAGCATGAGCGACTGATTCGAAAGAAGTGATCAATAAGTCCACATATTTATCTTTACAATGTGTGTCAGTATTTCCGTTTAATGTCTCAATCTATTATGAAATTTAAAGAATGCGTCATCGACACATAATTATCCATTGTATGGCTGATATCGATGAATATGTAATTCCAAATTTCCGACTTCACAAAGTAAAGGTTTCTTTTAGTAAAGTTATACGCATATATAATAAAATCTCACAAACGATTTTACAATTGCCAAATAACAAAATCGAGTTTATATTTAACATACTTTAATATCCAAAGCATATTTCTCTGGACAAGATTATGTAAATGATAAATATATGTGGGCATAGAGGCGCTGTATTTCATACAGGACATATAACAGAATTTTGAATGACTGAATAATATATTTTTAATACGTAACTTTTGAGGTTCATGCCGATTCTTCTCGGCAGAAGTATATTTGTCACAGTTGCCTTTTTAAATCCTTGGTTAAAATAATTTTACTAAATTACGAATGAATTATTATAAAATACCAGCTTTGTCTTGCGGTTTTACCCGCGTAACTTCCTATTCTTTGGGACTTTCAGGATAAGTAGTATCTTTTGTGTTCTTTTGGATCTCCAGTTATATACATACAACATTTCATCCAGAACTGTTCACCCGTTCTGTCTTGATTGAGTGACAAACATCCATTAGAACTTTTGCATTTATAATATTATATTAAGATCAATATCAAAATTAGAAATATTAATTACAAAAACAACTCCAGTAACAGCGCTAAAAAGCCGTCAATTGTAATTATACTTAATTGATACTGGACTTATCAAGGCGTTCTATGCAATTTCTGACGCAAAATAAATTATTTTCAGATAATTTATTGTGGGTGCGCTTGCGCAAGAGACAAATAATAATTTATGACTTTGATAAGATTTATTCGCTGCTAATACTCGCCTTTGACTTTGTTCTTGATTAAGTGGCGCATACTTTAATAAAATTATGCAGCTGTTCAACGTTTAAAAGAGGTTATTTTTAATGGTTTAATTATACCATGTAATATAAGATTTAATAGTATACAATAAATAAAGTGGAATATTTTTTAGGTTTTATATTATTCTTAAATCTAATATTATATAATTTTTAACCTTTTAAGGCTTAGTCACTAGCAGGGTTTAAACATAACGACGATACTACGCATCGCGTATTTCGAAATATTGACAAAAATCGTCAAAAAATATATATATTTATTTATTTATCGTGGTATGTACCTACCTCTTTTTTATACCTAAAAATAAACATTTTTTTTGCTTTAGGAAGAGGATTAGGAAAGAATATGAGTTTACAGAAATATTGAACAATACAGTTTTACAATAACAATAACGCCCCTTTTTCACAAGCTCCTGAATTATAAACAAAAATATCATTTTCATACATTTATCATTTTGATCACGACTTTTGAAAAATAATCTTAATTTTTGAAGACAGTTCTACACCCAAACTCGGGGAGGGAATCGAATCCACAACCCTGGAGCAGAAAGCAGAATTACTACCAACTGCGACAACGGGACAGTCTAATTAAATAAAATCAGATTAAAACCTTAGCTATAATTTTATTCTATCTAAAATAAAATATAAAACAATCAATCTCGTATCTTAACGTATTCTATTGTAATATTTAATTAAAATATTTATATTTTATTATCTGTTCGAACTATAAAATATATAATAAAAGACGTATTACTAATGATCCGAGGATAGGTATTATGTAAATAAGGTAAAATTTCGTCCTCATTTGTTATTATAATCAGACGATGACCAGTGTTAATAACTCTATAAAGCGTTCTGGTTAGAATTCAATTAAATCTATTATAGAAACTTGTTTTTATGCAAACTCTTTTTACATAAATAATACTCCTACACATCTTAAATAGGTATATAATAAACATATTAAAACCATGCCTTTCCTAGCTAAGGCATATTATAATAATTTTTAGTTTTATGCAAAATAGCATAAGTGCGAGTCGGAAGTCAACAAGCAGGGTTCCTTATATTGATACGTAAAAAAAAACCATTGGTTTTATAGTTAATATTAAGCCAACACCGGATTCGTAATGAAGATTATAATAGGAGGAACCGGCAAAAAACTCAACAGTTACTGATATGAATATTGTCAATAGGTCATTGAATAGCTATAAAATTACTCAAATGCCCTACATGAAATCCAGCGTTACCAAGCCTATATAAATCTTTGTTTTTTAAGATCGAGAATAAAAACGTCAAAATTCATATTTTGTACGGTGACTTGCTTTCATTTTTAACTTTTGTATTATTCTGTACCTCATAGCGGGCATAATCATACACCATTACACTCGAATTATAATAAATATATAGATTTATATATTAAAACTGCCTTACAATGTTATATACATTTTTGTATTGTTTATTTTGCGAATTTAAAACTTTTGGTATCTTGATAATACTTTTGTTATAGTTTTGTAATATATTCCGTTATTTCAAATATATTTATTGAAGAAAACACTCGATAAACTTTTGCAATAAATGGAGCCGAAAACAAAGAGGGCGCCACACAGACACCTGTCCACAGACTCAGATGCAGTTTAAGCGCAGATATTAAAAATAAGATCTAAGTGTAGACCAAGAAATTTATATCATAACTGGAACGCTCATTTAATAAACTTGTATATTCAAATATGCACCTTGAAAAATTAGACATAAGGTTGACATTGGCTTATAACATGTAAAGTGAAAAATCGTTCCGAGCATTTCGTTGACAACTGGTATTTTGTCTCTTTCTTACGAGAGTTGCCTTGAATCCATGGTAGAAAGAGATGCAATCCCGGCCGTAGGAACGTTTTTGGAGTGCACGTAAGCATTCCAGTTTGTATATAAATTCCTTGGTGTAGACAATATTTGACAACAGGCTTATAGAGCATGATTTATTTATAAATTCATTTGACAATATGTTTTTCCGAAAAATATATTTTGATTTTAAATTATAAATAACCGAGATGATATTTAAATATATTTAATAGACTACCTATTAACCTAGTATGCCATATTCTACTGTATACGATTATTGGTCTAAAATGCAAATTACATAAAATATTAGTTTTATTTATTTTTTTAAATTAAGTGTTTATTTATATTTACGAGTATGTATCTGTAAAAAATGCGCTGAGTGACTCGGACCCGTATAAGTTTATAACTATATTGTAAAGTTTAATAAAATATATTGGTTAAGATCAAGCTTCAAAACAATTACAGGTTTGTATGATAACCTCTTTTAATTTTAAACTTTATTTTATTTTATTAGACAGGACACTTTTAGTTAAGGCAGGCAGCTTTTGAGTACGGAACGCTAAACATATAGGTCATTTTTTTAAATAATTTTTTAATATAAACATCTAAAATGATAATAACAGTAAATAATATTAAACAAATCGCTCGTTTAATAATAAACCGGAATAAGTCAAAAAAACACTTTTGTGGGAAATCGCTGTTAAAGTTTTGAATTTCTACCATGTTGGAGGCATTCTGTCGTCATTGTGTTACATTAAATCGGTCATTTTGCTCTGTTTCGCGTGGCAATCAGATTCTACCTCTACTTTGAGCTGAGTTAGTTAATTTTATTAGAAAAAGTAGAAATCAAGAAATTTTGACTTATTTCGGTTTATTATTAAACGCGCGAAATGTTTTACACTACCTTACTGTTGTAGTGGTACGAATAGTCGTCTCAATACAACGAAGTAAAAAAGCAACACATTTCTAATTGAATATTTTAGCCATTTTTAGGAGTTGACCGTAAAGTCGACTGGAAAAGGGGAGAATAACCAAGGTGAAAGTATAAAAAATAAAACAGAAGCCATTGTCATATTAAAACCTTCATGAGTAAGACCTTAAATGTCTAATTACGGCATAAAATAATTCTCACTTGTTAAATATTTTGAGTTTTATCTCACAAAATTATCACACTATATTACTATCCCGTTATTAATAGCTTCCGTTGTGAATGAAAAGTGACACCGAAAACGACTCGATTCTTATTAGCTCTGCGAATTTTATTTCTAGATAAAGACAGCGTGTGGTTGATTTAAATTTAATATTTTACGATAAAATGCTAACACTATTGAGGTTGAAATAAATTTTACTGTTGATTATTTAAATAATAAACTGCAGTAAATATTGCGTTAGTCGGACATGGAGAGAGCGTCTAAAATATTTTTTTACTGAAAAAAAATATTGCTTTCTAACTATACATTTTTATTTTATTTTATTTCTACGTGGTTGTATTATTAAAATCATATTTAAAATAGTGGATGAATCACAATTTACAAAATATTTGGAACTCTCTTGATCTACTGTGTTTGTAGTCGCTTTTTAATAATATTTTTATGTATAGAAAATTAAGTAGAGGATTTTTATTTAATAATGAAGCAACAGAAGCCATACTGAAACACTTAAATTATCAAAAAAACATTAAGTAGTCGTATCATATATTTTCAGAGTTCATTCAAATCGATTTCAAAAATTACGTGTCTTTCGCACCTGCAACTCTTCGTTTGCAGGTGCGGTTCGCAAATAGCAGTTTATTTTTAACTTCCGTTTTTGAATCGCTATTTTATTATAAATAAAAAATATAAAATTTAAATATTCATTCTCTATATTTGGTGTGCGTTTCATACTTTTTATTGTATCAAATGATTTTTTAATAATACGAGAAGTGTTTAAGCATTAGACTGTTAAGATTTTTCGGTAAAACCGCCAAACTTTTATTTTTTATTTCACTTTATTGTACAGTGATCGTTCTGATGTGACAACAGTTCTGGTGTCGCCGGAAGTCGCGGATTCGATTCTCGCTTGGGGCAGATATTTGTATTTGTTCAAATATTTGTTTCTAGTCTGGGTTAATCTTGTTTCTCTCTCCACCGTGCCTGGGCACGTAAAGCCAGTCACTGTTTTTATTATAGACAACTGACAGCGATCTTTACTCATTACAGTAGTTAAATTCACAAAAATTAAGCTCCAACTCTTCTATTATATAAAGAAGAGGCTTTTGCCTAGCAGTGGGATATTTACTGGCTGATTCATTTCAGTACTGTAACGGTTTGTAAATATCCCACGATTTCTTAAAACTTAATAGAAGAAATACATGTCTACGATTATTTTCCGAAAGGCTTCACGGTGTTGGCTTTCATCGCATCACGCTTTTGCGAAAGGAAAAAAGTGCACTTTCCATGTATTTTTGACAGTCACTACCCGCAACATGTGGTTTTTTTTTCAATAATTTATATATTACATATTAAAATATAATTTCTGAAATAAAACTTGCATAAGTTACTTATTATAATATCAGCTACCTGACCGTTAATTCTAAAACTGTTCTAGCAGTTTCGCAAGTTATAAGTAGCAAACAAAATAACTACATTTAGAAAAAATCTGTCATTTTGTTATTACAAACAAACTATGTATTTCTATTTTTTTGTATAGACTAGTTGCAAATTAAACTAAACCTAGATCGAAATGTCCGATAGCGTCGTCCGGTACTTTTATAATTCTGAGTGCGTAACATTTTGACGTAATATCGTAAGTACGTTTCCAGTTTGACGAAACCATTAGACCAATTACTTGCCACCACCACCACCTTACCAACCACATGTTGCGGGTAGTGACTGTCAAAAATACATGGAAAGTGCACTTTTGCACATCGAATGATTTCTTTATACACGGTAAAGACAATAAAACTAATTATGAAACTATGATTGGCTCGTTGGCGCAATGCTCCAGAGTTGTGGATTCAATTTCCGCAAAGAGCCTGGGTGTAATATTTATATGTATTATGTATAAGACTGAAAGATTTTAACTTTGAATGTGCAAAGATAATTTTAATAATTATTTTATTAGTTAAATACTTTATCTATAGGTAAAACAGTATATGAATAAAACTACAATGACTCATTGTCAGAGCAGTTTTACATTTTATATAAACGTCACTCACTCTGACAGGTAACAAAACTCACGCGATCAAATGGGATATCTCGTAAACACATATAAATATGTATTACACATACATACAAAGAATACGAAACGTTAAAATCCTCCTTAATCGAAGTCAGTTAAAAAAGACACAAGCAAATTATTTGAATCCAATATTTATTTTTTAATTTTTTAATTAATCAAGTAACATGGCTTATTGCGTATAATACGCAGCGAACAAAAGAAAGTCTCTATAAAAATGTAATGAAGGTTGTAAACAGTAGCGCGGCGATAGCATCGTCGGGTTCTCGCTCGCGGCCATTTTGATTTTTTATTGTTTTTTGCACTGCCATACGCTGTGCGTTGTTCTGCAGAAGTTTAATGTAAAGGTTACACATTGGGATTGTAATGTTATGTAAAAAATTACTTACATATCAGATCATAAAATTTAGTAATGTGTCTTAAATCTTTTGAATATCTTACAGATATTATATTATCTACCTCGTTTTCCTTATTTATACATATTTTATTAATTATATTTGTTTATAATATCCATAAAAATACTTATTTTAATAAATTTTATAAAAATCGTAAAATTTAAGTATTTTTTAATAAATAAAAATACTTAAAATATACATGAATATATTTAAAAAAAAATGTTTGTTAAATTATTTGAAAATATTTGTAATATATAGTATTATATAAGATATTAAAAACTAAAACAAAAAGTACCATTTCATTCAACTTAAATATCAACGCCACTTCAAGAAGATGTGCTGACGTTGAAGTCTTTTCTATGGACGCCGCATTCCTTGCGAAATGTATTGAACGGTCGCTGTATGATGTACTGTTTTATTCATTTTTCTTTGATTTATGAAGTTCAGAAATGTAGTTGTTGACGTGTTTCTTAGGTCTTTGTTGTAGCTTTGTATTTTATTGTATTGTGAAGATATCAAAAATAAACTTTTTTTATTTTCTTCCTATACGCTTAAATATTGCATAGCTTTAATCAAAATCAAGATGAACTATAGTAAAATATATAGATGAAAAAGCAACTAAATTACTTATAATATGTATGATCTGGCATTTAACATAATAATAAGCTTAAGCTATGAAACATTTTCATATAATCTTATGTATTATTATAGGCCACTATTTTATGTCTGAACATAAGTGCTTAGTTCTTTTCCCCAGGAAGAAAATATTTTTATAAAGTTTTTTATAACTTAAGAAAGAAGAAGAAGAAATACTCACTCATTGCAACTCGTAACCATCGTCTGCGTGACCGTCACCAGCGTCGTCGTAGTCGTCGTCAACTTGTCACCCACACACTTTTTCCTTGAACATACATCCAACACTGCATCCTCTTTCAAGGGTTGCAACACTTCCTTCACTTTATTTGGCCCGGTTTTAACAGTCGAGCGCTGAAACCTCAGACTAGCCATCGTCTTCCCATCACTCGATATATCCGTTTCCTCAGTGACGACAGCGCCTTTTTTAGTCTTACATACCGTCTTTGATGTTTTTCCGAACACATCACCGTTTTTATGTATGACTTCATTAGAATCCAGCAGTTCATTCTTAGGATCGAGTGGTAGACCGTTGCTGAGTATGTTCTTTATACTATCACTATCAAGATTCGAACTAAAGAATTCATTTAAATCGTCATAATTATGTATTGGTTGTCGTCTTTGGTCGTTTTGCCAGGTTTTATCGAAGCCGTGTATGGGTTCTGATTCGGCACCGAACCATTCTTTATTATCAGCTGGTTTTACTTCTGACCTCTCATCTGGCGCTGGTTCAATTTGGTTAGATAGCGTATCTTCGAAGAATTCATCTGTCAGTTCGGTGATTTGCGCGCCTTGACGTTTTGTGTCGTCAAAAAACATGTTCGTGGGGTTGTTGATCTTTCTCCTGCCATACAGTTGCCTGTAGTACTTCTCTTGGTCACCGTACATCCAGCACACCTTCCACCATTGTTTGCACATCAATATATTTGCAGAGTTCGAAGATTTCACATGTCGTGTCGCGGTCGTCGACATTTTTTTTTCATAATTTCACTTGCCACTAAACCTGTCGAGATGGTTGCGTTTGGAATGATTCGTATATGGTGTGGAATTGTTGGACGACAAATTGTCTTCACATTTTTTATTAATATTTGACATGAATATTAATAGATGGCGTAAGATAATTACTTGTATTTTATGCCTTTTATGTTACATAGTGCGTAATTACTTATGTGGTCGAGAAAACAATTAAAGTGAGTATTTAGTTTTTATTATGAAGCGAAGTAATTATAACATCTAACACTTTGCACACCATAAAAATACATAGTTGATTATTTTTTAACGTTGCATCTATAATATATATCCTAAGGTTTATATTTACAAAAATGTTTTATCTAGCCTCCATTTTATTATATATCTAAGAATTATATACATTTACACATAAATATTTATAAAACGTTTGTAGTACATAAATTTAAAAGATTTCGAAATACTCAAAATGTTACGTTTCAATTTCAGACAATATAATAACAAAGCCCTAGAACCTATTACTTAAGCCTCACAGCTCAATTTCAAACCTGTAGTCTTATCACCGAGAGATAAGGTCTAATTTTGTCTATCTGTTCTGCGTTGTTCATTCGATTGGAACTACCTATTACCCGTAATTCCGCACTCCTGCCTTCCCTTTTATTTATTGTCTTCCTCTTATTCCCGCTAAGCGATTTACCGGTTAATTTAAGACATGAAATAGTTCGAGTTCGCTTTAAATCTTTGATGAAAAATTGACTTCTGAGCGTTTATACTTAAGGAGCAGCCGAAGATTTGTATAATAGTTTTATACTATAATTTAGGACAAAATATTGTCTACGGTAAAAAGTATATGTTTGTGTATGAATGAACTGAATTGATATTATAAACTATTATAGTGACAACAATTTTTTTCTATATATAAAAAGTCGAAGGCTTTAGAGAGTCTTAGGGATATCCTTTAGCGAGTCTTATTAAAATATTTTTGAAAGAAGATTTTCTGTGTTAAAATTTAATCATTTATTTTAAAAAAATGTTTATCTATTTAAAAAATTTAAAACTGATTTTATAAGCGTTTTTTAATTAACTTACAAATCTGTCGTGTACTATGCGATGTAAGGGCTGGCTCAGGTGATGTGTAATTATATTCCCAAGGTCAGGAGATTTGAAATTAAATGTTCATAAAACTTAAGATGATCGAAGAAATAAATACGCGTTTAAAAGCTCGTGTACAAATCCAAGACTGTAATTCTCTGAACAACCTTTATCTTTCAATTTTATTTGTATTTTAAAAATAATTCTTTTAAAAATTAATAGCCTTTTAAAGTCTTGGATTAAAAATAATTTCGATTCTAAATATTTTAAGGTTATAGCCGTTAAAAATAATTTATATTCTTTATTTAAAAATGTTTTTACCCGGTTCGTTTTGTGTCAAAAAATGTTAGTTCTATTTTTGTTATTTGTCATAACGCTTAATATTTATGGTTTTAAATGACTGATCTTCTGATCTCAGAAGTATTTTTAATAATATTGCCTTCTATATAGAAATGAAATAAATCTGTTCTCTGATTTAATGTACAGTCAATCGGAGTCACGTTTCAAGGCGCAGTCCATTAAGAATCAATTATCGATAAAAAACAAGCAGCAGGTGGCCGCGGGCGGAACCGGGTCTGATACGCTAGCTTAGGACCTGCAGCATTATATATGTGATGATTCGAACATTCCTCTTTACGAACTCATATAATTAGTTAAGTTTGAGTGAAGTCATCTTATTTTTATTCTTTTTACGACATTATAAAATTATTGTGTACACACACATGTGTGTGTGTGTTATATGTATGGCATGTGATCCCGTTTGACTTTCAATTCCGGCACTAAAATGGTATTCATTAAAAAAAAAATAAGCCACAAAAGAAACAAAATATTTTTTTAAAATAAAAAACAGCAAGTATAATTCTAATATTCCTGTGTTCTAGTGTACTGTTTTTATTTATTGTCTTAAGCATTATTATCCGTGTGTCTGTTTGTAACTTTGAAATTGATTGGATATTACTAAACGCATACAAAAAAATAAATAAATAAATAAGCGTGTTTGAATTATTTAAGCATTTTGCAACAAAAAAATATTGAAGCAGCTAAAAGTAACATTTTAAGGAGATTAAAAATAACAGTATTTCAAGATTCAACCTCTATCGATCCATAATAATCCTACGAGTGTTCTTAACATGATCACATTAAATGACATCTTGTTATAACATCCCGCCTCGAGCCACCCCCGACTCGCATATTAACGACTACGTGCGTCGACTCTGTACTAGATTATGACCAGTGACTAAATACTGTGGAATAATATCGCTATTTCCGTCCGTACGTGAGCTCGGATCTTAAACACGCATCGGATTTAGTTTTCTATTTCATTTATATTATTTATTCCGGTATAGCATATATTTGTATGTTACAAGCATATTATATTTATTTTAGTATAATAGAGTAAGGGCCTGTTTCACCAGTTGCTGATAAATTATCTCACACACAAGTTACTGATAGGCTTTGACAGTACGAGGCTTTATAAATATATCATCATCATCATCATATCAGCCGTTGGATGTCCACTGTTGAACGTAGGCCTCCCCTATCGACCTCCAGAGTGGAAGGTTCAAAGCAGCCTCCATCCAACGGCTTCCGGCGACTTTCCTCAAGTCGTCTGTCCATCTCGTGGATGGCCGTCCGACGCGGCGCTTGCCAGTACGTGGTCTCCGATCGAGAACCTTTCTGCTCAATCGGCCTTCAGTTCTTCGAGCTATGTACCTACCCTGCCCACTGCCACTTCAACTTGCAAATTCGTTGGGTTATGTCGGCAACCTTCGTTCGTCTGCAGATCTCATCATTGCTGATTCGATCTCGCAGAGAAATACCAAGCATAGCTCTCTCCATTGCACGCTGTGCGACTTGGAGCTTGTTTAAAAGGCTCATAGTCAGAGACAACGTCGTAGATCCGTATGTCAAAAAAAAAAAATTAACATAATATAATATATTATAGGCTTATAAACAGACCTTTAGGACCTGTTTTACCTCAACTACCACTTTTGGTTTCACCGGTTACAAACAGAAATATCTAAGAGGTAAAGTTGAGTTTGATGGTGCAAAAGAAAAATATATCATAAACTTTTATATGTTGGATACCGTTATTCGTCAGATAGCTTAACCAACAATCGATTAAATAGACCCTAAAAATGTTATATATTTATTTAGTTTTTAACCTATATTTATTTATTTATTTATTACACCAACCAACGTCTGTTTACAATTGATACTTTCTTACATATCTTATCACAACTGTTCGAACCAATTGCAACAGACATTTATAGGTTAGTGCTACATGTATTAGAGCTTCGTACAACTATAGCTTAAAAACTTTTAAATTATGATTGTTTGAGCAATCGTCACAAGCAACTGGCTGTCTTGCTAGCTAGTCGTGGTCGCGGGTCGCAACGTTCATGTTTGAATAGGCGATATAATGGGTTGTTGGGGTCTATTTATATTTGTGTTATGTGTTTCGAACCCTCGACACAGAATTTCATCTATCTTCGAGCCATCGAGTGGGTGACGCTTGTAATTGTTTACATAAAATATATTGTTAAAGTTAATGTAATTAATATTTTTTATAAAAAAAATTATCTGATTCTAACATTTATGTTGACGCTACATTGAAGCCGGGTCATACTTTATTATAAATGGTAATTGACGTAGTTGCCACATATCGACTAGTTTGTCTCGTGTAATTATGTCGCGCTATTAAAATAAACCTATATACATAATATACAAATGTTTCTTGACTCGAAATACCATAATAATTATGTTTGATGAAAGCTGTATTACAACTTTTACATACGAGTACCACTCATATGCAAATTTTAATTGTATAATTGTTTCCTTAATTGTAGATGGGAAAACGGTAATTTTTGTTAATTACGTTTTTTTTTTGTTTCCTTTTTTAAAATTTTGATCAGTTTTATTAAGTTTGCTGACATTTATATTTGAAAAAACCGTAATAATAATAATAATGATCATTATTATTTGTTATTTTTTATACAACCTCTTAAAAAAAAAGAAAAAAAAATATATGTTTGTTTGAATGCTATTGGCATCTACTGAATCGATTTTAAAAAAATCTTGTTGTTTTAGAAAGACTGTTTATAGAGAAAGGTTATAAGGCTCCATAGTATTAGTTTAGGACTCATGGAAGGTAGCAGTGGTGAAAGTAAGGGCGGTCGAATTAAATATACTATATTGTAATTTCGTGAAATATTCTGAGCATATTTTTGATACGAAGTGTTAAATGATAAACTTTCTTTCATCTAACTTTAACTTAAGTTTAACTATTTACTATTTTATAACCTAGTAGTATGTAGACTACAAAGTTAAATAAATTCACATTCTCACAAAATTCATAATGAGGTTATTGTATTTGAGTACGAGAGTCAGTATCCTATTTATGTATTTATTATTTCTCTCTCTTCTAACTCCCCTTTATATTTTAAGCAGAAACGTATTTCTGTTGGAAAAGAAAAGTCTCTAAGAAAGAAAAGAAGAGACCTTCTTTCCGAAGTGTTATAAAAGGCGACTAAGGCCATTATAGTGCGAATAACTACAGTCTACACCAACCAGGATGGTAATGGGCAGCAGCGTCACTATATCCTGCCACAACACACTGCGCTCGCCTAGAGATGATGGGGAGGCCTACGTTCAGCAGTGGATATCCAATGATTGATGTGGTGGATTGTCTACTTTAAGTTTGCCTAGATATTTATTTTGAAATATTAGATCGATGTGTGGGTTCGAACAGCGTAATTACTCCGAGTCCATATACACATACGATTACGATCTCTCTGTCGCTGCGTTAAGATTTACAACGACTGCAACAATATTTTATTGCTGCTGTAATTGCTGCCTGAGGACGAGACTAAATTGCGGCTTGTGTCCAAGAAGGCTGAGCCTCGTCGCGCATTATAAGAAATTTCTTGTTCATTGGTAACACCTAAACACAAACGACGTAGTTCTCGGTCACCGTATTACTATAATTCCAACCAATCGTCTATCATAGGATATGTCTTTCCGATCATAAAAGTTAGATACTGTTCTCTTATATTTACGCGAATTTTACTCATTTAATTAAAAGTCTACACCGGATTTTATCGCGTTTATTAAAAAAAACTTTACAGTTTAACGATTTTTTTAATTATTTCCCGACGTTTCGGATCCTTTACAGCGTACAGTCCCCAGAGACCATGTATGTAAAATTTCCACAGAAAATATATTACTATATTAAATTTTGCTATAAAATAAATAAATAAAGGGTTCCCACTGAGAAAGGATTTTCTGGTGTTTTTGTTTGATTTTAGAGGTATGTGGTACGAAACGTTTTTCCACTTTTTTCCTGTTTATGCGAGACATCAAAAAAGAATTCGATTTTATCTCAAATTTATTTTATTTTAAAGATTCCACCGAAAACTAACAGTAATATTTAAAATGTGCGGTCACTCTTAAACATAGCCTGCACACATCGTATTTGCTCGTAAAGACCCGTTTGCACACTTAAACGCATGCAATAAGACGGTAAGACAGTTAAAGTCACACCAAACTAAAACTAAAAACTAATAATATTTACTTTGCTTAAAGTTTGACGTTGTAGTCACATTGTAAAAGACAAAAGCTTATTATATTGTTACATTAGAGCATCTATAAATGAAAATTATGGCTTTTTTATGGAAAAACATTATTTCTTATCGTCATTTAAGTCTTAAGACTAAGTTTCTAAATATTTTTTATTAATTTAACACAATAGATTATATTTAAACGTAGGTTTTATAATTTATTTATAGTTAACCTAATGCGCTTTTTTAAGCAAAACTTTAGTTGTGCAAAATAAGACTACTTCTTAACATGTGTCCCGACCTTACAGATCTAAGAATATCATAAAATCCCACACATTTGATTTGTTTCAAGTTAATGTTATGAAGTCGATAACCATATTATTATACAGTAGAGCGAGAAGTCGCATTAATGCCAGCGGTCGCGGGTTCGATTCGGGCACGGGCCAGATATTTGAATTTTTGCAAATTTTTATTCCGGTCTAGGTGTATGTTCTTGTGGGTATGCCCACCGTGCCTCGGAGAGCACGTTAAGCCGTCGGTCCCGGTTGTTATCATAGATACCTGATAACGATCGTTATCCATTATAAGGAAGTTATCCGCCAACTCACATTGGAGCAGCGTGGCGGATTGAGCTCTGACCCTTCTTCTATATGGAGAAGAGGCCTTCGCTCAGCAGCGGGTGTTTTACAGGCTGACACAGTACAGAGACAACTAAACAGATATTTATTTCTTTAAAGTCCTTTAATTAATAAAGCGTATATTTACGCGCGTTCGACATATGTCAAATCGGTACTGTTAGTAGGCAGTTACTATAGAGAACAGAGTTTAAGAATGTACAAAAACACTCTAACGCCGAGTTGCACGAAACAAATTTTAAATTTAAGTGTTTATTAAACTAATTTAATCACAAGAATCGTGATTATCTGTTGCACGAAACCTACATCTGATTAAGTTAGCAAAAAAAAATAGTTTAATTAAAGACCTATCTAACGGATGATTAATTCCAACAGTTTTAAATTAATCATAAGATCAACTAATTTTAAGATTAATTGCAACTTAACTAACGGAAAGTTAGCGACGGTTTCGTGCAACTCGCCGTAAGAATACTAATTCGCCCGGCCCGTCCATACATGGCTGAACATGCTGTGATAACGTAATTCTAATGAATAAATATGTCTTTATAGAGAATTTAATGTATGTGCGTTTTGACACTTTGAAAATTTAAAGTGTTTTTTATTTAATTTAATAAATTACGGTATTACTGACAACTGTGAACGACACACTTTTATGTAAAACATGTTTTCTATTACTAAACATAAATCGTGTACAGAAACTACATAGATTTTTTACTAAGTAATTAATACACATTCGGTATAAAATTAATTTAATGAGAATTTAACAGAAAAATAATCAATACTAAAAAAAAAAAATAATAAAGAATGTTGTAGCTTGAAAATGTTGTGTTTTAAAAACCAACTTTATTTTTTGTTTCTCTCAATTGAGAGCCAAATTCATTTTTCTTTCAAAATGAATAGAGCCTCTAGGGTTGTCTTGGGTAAAAAGTATAATAGTCAGTTTTTATTGTAAAAAATTTTTATTTTAGGTTGAAGTAATTATGAAATTTAATCGTAATCGTTTATGCGGTTAGTAGTTTCATATAAATTATTCTGATAGAAAAATATAAAGAATTATATTTATTTATTTTTGTTTATTGAAGAAACAGACAGCGTGAATAATTAATTACGAATACTCATTTAATAATTGAGTAAAATTACTGTAATGTATGTAAATGTATAAAGCATTATAAATAGTAAAATGTTTTAATTAATATGTCTAAGAATTCTGAATAAGATATAAATTTATAAAAAATATAACAATAAAAATAAAAAATAAAACTTAATTCCATAAACATTTGTCAAATTTAATTTTTTACTTGCGAAGAGTGAAATAAGAAAAATTAGCAAATAGCTTTTTGTAAGTGTATCGAGAACGAACACTTTCACGAAAATATTTAGTTCTCACGATCGGTAAACCAAAGAGAAACTGATTGCGTGTAATTAATTACATTTTAAACATAAATTACTCAAAAGAAAACAATACATCCAGTACGATGTAGCTTTGATAATTTCTTTTTAAAATATTTTGAATCTCGATTACTACGTAATACACTAAGCCACTTGCATCACAATCATTTTTACAAACAAGGCTCCCATCACAAAAAAGGCTAAATAAGACAGTTTCCGCTACCAGCGACATTGTTGAATTTTTTTTGTGCTTTTTTCGTATCCATATTTACTCGAAGTTTGACGTTCATTGCATTGCAACTACATCATAACGCCATAACCTCGCATACTAGAGCAGCAACGAACATTCTTATACCTTAAACATTCATCATAGAACATTCTTAAACTTATACACGTTCGTATTTACTTGTTTGATTTGCATTGCGTGTTTTTCTAAGTGGTGGGTTGTTAAGTATTTACAGAAGCAACAATGAAAAGCGTGTAAACGCAAGAGGTAGCAGAACCGGTTAATGGGTAAATAATTTCGCATATACAAGTCTTGGGTAACGCTCGATTAGGTCTCTAAAAGCCTGACTGTTTTTTTCGTGTTTGTGAAGGAAGAGAAGAATTTGCACAAGCGAATATATTACTTATGTTGTATTTGTTTAAGGTAGATATTTTATTATTTACTTATTTCTGCAGATTTTATGATGGTAGCAAATTATTATTTTAAATTTTGTATTTAGCATACATAGTTGTTTTACGTAATATTTTATTTTAATTTTATTTTCAGAAAATAAATTGCTACATAAATAATTGAAGTTAAATTAAACAAAATTAGACAAAGAAATTTTGAAATAGATCAATTGGTTCCGGAGGTTAGCGGATTACCCTCCAGATACACACAAAATGTGGGTCAATATATTAGCAAACGTACTCTACAATTAGTCGACGATAACAATGTGCATTTACATATCCATAATACGACATCGAAGCTTTTTACGACATCGTATCGGAAGGTATAAAAAGTTTTCTTCACAGTTATAAATATTTTAAGGCATTTAATATTCATAAGTTCTGTCAAAAGGGTCGTTTTGGAAAGTAATGTTAACATTTTCAATTTTTAAAGTAATAAATAACAATATTCATGAAATAATATCCACTCGTAATTATCGACTTGGACTTAAATATTGATTTCATATTAAATTTTATTTTGATTGAAATTTTCGATAATATATTAGAAATTTCTATTACAGAAATTCGAATATTAAGGTAAGACACTTTACATAAATTTTTATTAGTTCTAGACTCAAAAAATGCTAATGGAACCCTGTTACTCCATTGAGTGTACGTCTGTTCTGCCACATGGCACGGCCTTGAAACCATTATAGATACTCGTAGATATTTGAGATTTTTGCAGAATGTGTATTACTAATCGAACTTGAGACCACCGGCGTTGAGGCGACTACACGTACCACACTACACTGATACGGTTATCGAGAGACAGCACAATGTGCTACAGACTGCTAAACCACTAGTTTACTCATCTCCTATACGAATGTCAAATAGTACGTTCTCGATACTTTTCATACAAGTCACGAACTGGGAGCTCTGATAAAAATAAACATTGAACAGTCTAACAGTGAGCCGTTATTCGTGTAGAAGTTCCAAGACGGACGGACAAGCATCTGTATAGAGCACGCTCTCTTGAAAATACTTGAGACCTACCGACAAAATGGCCGTTGTATTGACAACTGTATGCCTTATTTCATTTGGAACTAATACTTTCTCTCATAGTTTCACTCGTCAGATAAAAGACACATCATGTGGTTTTATAGCCTACCCATATTTTAGGTTTCCAAGGGTTATAGATAAATTTTGTTTAGAGTTCATTAATAACAAATATTTCTTTTATTTATTTATAAAATGCCCATACCATAGGATGCTAACAGAGGAGAAGATAGTGGCCTCCCGGCTCGTTCAGCACCTGGAGGAGGGCTCGGGACCCGGACTTTCAGAATCCCAGTTCGGGTTCCGAGCACGTCGGTCGACCGTCGACGCCCTCAAACGCCTGCGGGCGGTGACGGGTGAGGCGGAACACGGAAAGGAAGTGGTGGTCGCGGTGTCGTTGGACATCGCGAACGCCTTCAACAGTCTGCCGCACGCGGTGATACGGGAGGCACTAAAATACTTCGGAGTGCCCCCGTATCTAAGGAGGCTGTTGGAGGCGTACCTCTCCGATCGAAGGGTAGGCCTCGAGAACCGGTCGGGGTCCGTGGAGTGGTGGCGAGTCGGCTGCGGTGTCCCGCAGGGATCCGTTCTGGGTCCGATCCTGTGGGACATCGGGTACGACTGGGTCCTGCGAGGCCGCCTCCTCCCCGGGATGGGTGTCATCTGCTACGCGGATGACACCCTCGTTTATTCCCGGGGACGAAACTACAAGGAGGCGGCGCGGCTGGCCGAGGTCGGACTCGACCTCGTGATCAGCCGCATAGAGAGTTTAGGGCTTCGTGTCAGGATTGACAAGACCGAAGCCCTGCTCTTCCGCGGGACCGGCCGCAAGGGACCTCCACCGGGGGCTACCCTTCAAGTCGGAGAGGGGAGAGTCAGGATGAGCCCGCAAATGAAGTATCTCGGGCTCATTCTGGACGGAGGGTGGACCTTCGGCCCACATTTCGCGATGGTGGGACCGAAGGTCGTGAAGGCGGCGAGTGCGCTGGGCAGACTCCTCCCGAACCTCGGAGGACCCAGCGCCGCCTGCAGCCAGCTGTACTCCGGAGTCTGCCGGAGTATGGCGACGTACGGTGCCCCGGTTTGGGCGGATCGCCTCACCGCGAAAAATAAGGCGGCGCTGCGCGCTGCGCAGCGAACAATCGCGGTGAGGGTGATTCGGGGGTACCGTACGGTATCGTGGGCTGCAGCTACTGCTCTAGCCGGCGACCCCCCGTGGGAGCTCGTGGCGGAGGTTCTTGCCGAGACCTACTCATACGTCTCGGGTAGGAGGGCTCTTGGTGAGAACCCCACGTTGGACGGGATCCTACGTGTGCGTCGGATAGGGCAGGAAGCGCTAATGCGGAGGTGGGGGGAGGACCTGGCGGTGCAGCCATATGGCACACGCGTAACGGCTGCCATTCGCCCGGTCCTTGAGCGGTGGATGCGTCGAAAACGCAAGCCCCTCACCTTCCGTCTGACACAGATTCTCACCGGGCACGGTTGCTTTGGTGACTACCTGTGTCGGACGGCCCAAAGGGAGCCGACGACTGAGTGTCACGATTGTGGCGCAGCGGTGGACTCTGCCCAGCACACCCTCGAGGTGTGCCCGAGATGGGCGGTGCTGCGTCAAGGTCTGACGTCGGTCATCGGAGGGGACTTGTCGCTCCCGAGCGTCATCACCGCGATGCTCGGCGACGACGAGTCCTGGAAGGCGATGGTGTCCTTCTGCGAGACAGTAATGTCCCAGAAGGAGGCCGACGAGCGGATGAGAGAGGAGGCCGCCGACGTGGCCTCCATCCGCGGGCGACGAATGGGGGTGCGTAGGAGGCGCTACTTAATGCGCCTCCTGTAACGCCCTTGTGCCCGTGTCGGGCCGGGATGGGAACCCGGTCCTGCTAGACACGGCGTCGTCGGGACTGTTCAGAGGTTAGCCGGACAGTCCCCATGGAGGAGAAGTCTGGCCTTTTCGCCAAGGCCAGCCTGTCGCTGGAGGGATCCTGTTGCCTGCAGATCCGGGACCCTCCAATTAAAGCGGCTGAAGGCTCCCGCAGGGGTTTAGTACGGTATTGCACTCCCAAAGTGCCGAGTCCGACATAGGTCTAGGACTGCCGACCCGGGCATCCTGGATATCATCCGTAAATGGATTCCCCTGCGTAAAAAAAAAAAAAAAAAAAAAAAAGGATGCTAACAGAACCTTATCATAAGGCTTCTCTACACGTCCATGTATTATAAAGAAATAATAAATATCTTTAACGTACACACACGGTCATCTGTTCCTAAGGTAAGCAACTTACTGTGTTTTAGGTTACAACCGACTGATATACACATTTACGTATGTTTAATGAATGTATATATACAATACATATATAAATACTACACTGAGACTCGTCTCCTATATGGAGAAGAAGTCTTTGCCCAGCTGTGGGACGCTTACATACTGATTCAGTTTTATTGTAGTTTTTTATCGTAATTCAAAGTAAAAATTGTTTAACATTTCACTGCTATACAGAACCCTTGGAACGGAGTCCGACTCGAATTTGAGCGAGTTAAAATAAAACAAAGCACAATTTGTACACACGCAACACTGAACTTCTTTTTCTTACATTTCTTTTCTTTTTCTCATAACTACAGATTTTTTAACGGACAATTTCTTAATTAAAACTGCCACCCACCAAGGATTTATACCGTATCCCCGCTATGCATTTATATGAATCAAAAACTAATTTCTAGTAAAATATAATTAAGTAACAAGTTATAACAAGTTATAACTAATTATAACAAGCTATACACTACACTCGATACTTAATCAATTAACTTGTCGTACACAATATAAAATAAGATATTTATTCGTTTAGTTTCAAGATCTTATCTCGATTATTCATTTGCGAATGATATCTCATTCCGTTCAATTGTCTTTATAAATGTACTTCAATAGGTTGTATTATATACATGTTAAAGTCGGTTCAACGAACTTGTCAATAGTGTTATTTTATGAGTGTTTTATTTTTTTGTAATATTAATATACAGGTGGTCAAAAAGTCGTGGTTCAAACGAAACAGGGAGATAGAGGAGGTAATTTCCAACAAAAAATGTTTCTACAGCATGGCCATAACTTCATTGCACGAAAAGTTATGAATATTTTTGTTTTTTTAATGAAACTACCGACTTTTTTAACAATTTAATCAATAAAAAATTAAATTGATTAAAAACAATAAAACAAAAAGTGTTTTACTATGACTCGATAATGTATCAATACTACAAAAATTGTATTGCAGCTCTTGGTACCAAATTTAACGAGCAATGAATTTTTTTCCGTAAAATTTGAAGCGATACAAAAAATTACTTCTCACTTTAAGAGCATCCTGTGAAAAAAAAATGTACTACCGAAAAGTGAACCTATTTAAATTTTTTGCTCATTTAATGCTGATTTAAATGAGGTACAACACTTTACTGTTTGACCTTTAGTTTTGGTTTTATGGTCGTTTTTTCATATCAAAGTGCAAATTTCATTAAATTTGCCTTATTTAAAATAATTTATTAGTTTATCATAAACGGTTAGTTTTTTGTACGTTGGAATGCTATAACTGTTCTGTTCTTGTCACAATTAGGGAACCGCTCGTTCAAATGTCCTTGAACTGAAAAAATGAGGCGCCGTCTTGTTGCAGCCACATTTCTTAAAAATGTTAGCTTCGTTGAGTATTTGATTCAAATTATTTTTGGAAAAATTCAAATACAGAGCATCATTCAGCCTTGGTGGCATTTCATGTAGCAAAAACTGCTGGTCAATTGTTCTAGCCCACATGTTTATAACAAACAGATGCTGGAATCGATCATTTCTGATGAAATGTGGGTTCACTCTGGAGTAGAAGTTTAAATTGTGGATATTAAAAATTCCCATTCTTCTAAAATTTGACTTATCAGTCCATAACACTTTTCGTTTGATCCACGACTTTTTGACCAACCTGTATAATATTAATATATTTAAAAGGTCACTCATTCATTGACTGCTAACGAAATCTCGAAACCTGCTAGACCTAAAAAGTTTAAATTTGGTATGAAGGTAGATTAGGAGTAGAAGATGTCAGCTAGAAAAGGTTTTTAGGAAACTACCTCCGTAAAGGAGTTGATAAAGACGTCAAATTTTGTATGAAACTTTGATATTTATGGATATCGAAGTATGAAAATAGGTGTTTAGAGTGTTGATGACAGTTAAAATAAATCTATTTAAAAAAAAATCCATCTTGGTAATTACTATGACCAAGCTACCGCTAGTGATACCATAGGGCACAGCTAAATATAATGTAAACAAGATCTAAAAAGTGAGAGTGAGAATTACTCTTAAACGAAGGATTTCATATCTGAGTCCTCTAAAAATAAAACTATTTTAAGAACTAACTAAATACGAAAGACAGTAAAACAAAAATAAAACAGTCAGAAATATAAAATATATATATATCTTCAAAGTATAATAATGTATAGAGTTTGTCCTGTTACTTTCATAATAAGTATAGATAAGAGAAATCACGTCACTATATTATTTATAATAAGACATTATTTACGTCTTCTGCCTTATCATCTAGGTTTGTCTAAGAGATGATCTATCTCACGACAACACAGCAATCTGATGTAGTAACGACTGAGATTATTCTGCGGCAAAGTTACCAAAACATTTTTTTTTAAATATTTTATAGTAGTTTGAAAATAGTTTATACTACAGAAAGAGCATATTTTATTAAGATATAGTTATAATGAAAATATAATTGTTTTTCAATATAATTGTTTTTCAAAGTTTAAAAATCGACATTGACTTTAATTAAAATAAATAATCAAATTTTGCATATAATAAGTATTAAAAACGAAATGGTACAACATAGAGACAGTTACGTAACTATTTCGAACGCTTATTATTTTAGTGAAATTTCTAGAGAATTCCTTTTATAAGTAGAAGATATGTCATATCTTTTTATAAGAAAACTATGTTTATAAATATCTGTTTTACTTACAACTATTTATAACATTTCAAAAATAATGTGTAAAATAAGAAAGTTTGTTTCTCGCTTTCTTACACACGGATGCGTATAAGGTACAATATAATTGTCGTTATAGTACGAATCATAAAGGAGCGTATACCCATACTACGTGATCCGTTCAGGAAAATACCACGGTTGGTCATTGGGGGGAGGGGTGGTCTTAGGTTTTCGTCAATATACTCTAGAGAAATCTCGCGATTTTATTCAATATAATTTTTAAACTCACAGGTGGCAAAACTACGCTACACTACCTTTACTACTACTGACTAGACTTTTTTAATTTTCTGTTTGAAAAAAAAAACTTATTAATTACTACGTGAAAACTCGAGGGGAGAGAAAATGGGTCATGTAGTATGTGTACTTTCCCTTACGTAATGTTTTTACAATAAAAATAATTATAATAGTTGTTACAATTATAAATAATATATTTTGTCATAATGACTAAGTAGATCGAATAGTTGGATCTTAACTGAAAGGTTCGGGATCAAATCTGAACTAGAAGAATTATTTTTTAGCTCGGCAATAGAAAATAATATTGTGTGGAAACTTGCACGTCTTCAGCGAAGTTATGTGACGAGTACATCTGTCAATCCACAGTGAATAAACATGGCGAATTAAGGAAAGAAACTTAAGATGGGCATGCAAGAAGGCAATGCATTTTTGTGAAAGCTAAACTTAGTTTTTTAACTTTAACGCACTTCGTTTATATTTATTATTGATATACTAGTACTCTAGGGTCTAACTTTTGCATTAAATCAGTTCATTACCCATTTGTCTCACCGACAGACTCAGCTTTGCTTACGCAGTTAGACAGGTCACACAACTGGCTTATTTTAATACTATATAATTATAATATCTTATATGTTTATCGTCACAGATATTGAAGCAATATTTATAATTTGAAAAATAAAAGAATTATTTACAACCTTATACATTATTTTTTAAAGTTTTAGTTTTAAAGTGTTAGGTTTAAAGTCGTTAATTTCATCCCTCGACTTGTTTCGTTTTACCGAGGAGAACTGGACACCCAAAATTATAATTACTATATATAATATGTAGAAATAAATTTTTAATATAACGTTTCAGTCTAAATATATATAATAAATAGTTTTAAAGGTGTTCTCATGTATATTAAAATTCCTCAGACAGTTTTACAGTTGCTACTTTCTAAATTCTACGCTAAAGCCTTGTTTTTCCAGCGGGATTTAACATGTCAATGTATAATATTAATACAATGTACAAATTTTATTTAAAAGATTCTTCTCAGTAGAAACAGAAATTCGAAGCTGTAGTAGAGTCACTTATGATTTAAATAATTTATGATTTCAGATAAAGGCTACCTAGGAATAAGCAGACTGATAAGCGTAAGCGTGATAAGAATATAAAAAAATACTAAACTGAATCAGCCTGTAAACAACCCACTGCTGGGGGAAGGCCTCTTCTCCATGTAGAAGAAGGGTTGGAGCTTAATCCACAACGCTGCTTCACTGCGGACTATCTCCGATTAGCTCAATTGGCGGATAATTTCTCTACTAAGAGCAACGATTGTTATCAGGTGTCTGTGGTTACAACCGAGACTGGCAGCATTACGTGCTCTCCGAGGTACGTTGGGGAGACCGTGGGCTGCAGCTACTGCTATAGCCGGCGACCCTCCGTGGGAGCTCGTGGCGGAGGTTCTTGCCGAGACCTACTCATACGTCTCGGGTAGGAGGGCTCTTGGCGAGAACCCTACGTTGGACGGGATCCTACGGGTGCGTCGGATAGGGCAGGAAGCGCTAATGCGGAGGTGGGGGGAGGACCTGGCGGGACAGCCATATGGCACACGCGTAACGGCTGCCATTCGCCCGGTCTTTGAGCGGTGGATGCGTCGAAAACGCAAGCCCCTCATCTTCCCTCTGAAGCAGGTTCTCACCGGGCACGGTTGCTTCGGTGACTACCTGTGCCGGACGGCCCAGAGGGAGCCGACGACTGAATGTCACGATTGTGGCACGGCGGTGGACTCTGCCCAGCATACCCTCGAGGTGTGCCTGAGATAGGCGGCGCTGCGTCAAGGTCTGACGTCGGTCCTCCAGTAACGCCCTTGTACCCGTGTCGAGCCGGGATGGGAACCCGGTCCTGCTAGACACGACGTCGTCGGGACTGTTCAGAGGTTAGCCGGACAGTCCCCATGGAGGAGAAGTCTGGCCTTTTCGCCGAGGCCAGCCTGTCGCTGAAGGGATCCTGTTGCCTGCAGATCCGGGACCCTCCAATTAAAGCGGCTGAAGGCGCCCGCAGGGGCTTAGTACGGTATTGCACTCCCAAAGTGTCGAGTCCGACATAGGTCTAGGACTGCCGACCCGGGCGTCCTGGATATCATCCGTAAATGGATACCCCAGCGTTACAAAAAAAAAAAAAAAGTTGGGGAGACCCACAAGTACATACACTCAGATCGGAAAGAAATATTTGTATAAATACAAATATCTGTCCCAAGCCGGAATCGAACCCGCGACCGCCCCGGTGCGCGGCGTTTAGGCAACTACTCACATCACCACATCAGAACGGTCGTCAATAACTTAACACATGTATTATTCTAATTATGCTTCAACCTGCAGGGGAGCTGCGTGGCTGATTAAGCTGATTAGGCTTTTACCCAGTGTAATATTTATACTGTCTCAGTAAGCCTGGTCAGAACTCGAGTATTATTCGTGGAAATTTTTAGTCAAGATGACTCTACTTGAATATTCGTAAAATTTATTCACACAAGTGTACCTAAGACACTAGTACATCCAGATTAACACGATAAGCCTTTAAAAACCATGACAAAAAAAATACATGCAAAATACGCTTACATCATAAAACGAGTTTACTTGAAATGGTAATGTTTTAAATTTTTATAATATACATGTGTCCAGCCAGTCGTTATGCCATTGTTGCGTTTGTCATTTCAGAGAAGCGTTGTGATGTGAATAAATGAATTACTTGTAATCCGTTTTGTTGTAAAAGTACACGTATAAAAAATCATCTTACGACGACCTTAAACCGACCTCGACGATCTACGACTTTTTCGTACTGGAGCAGAAATTTGATAGCGGTGCCTCCTTTATCCAATATTTTAGATTAATTTAAAAAAATATCACATATTTATAATGGACGCCATTTTTTGTCATCCGGTAAATAAGAACGTTTAGCTAATAATTTTTTTTTTATTAAAAATTTGAGTGCGTTTGACCTGAATCTTGTCTGATGGTAAACAACGATAAAGTCTAAGGTGAAGCACGCAAACTCAGATAATGCCTGTTCACGAGGCAAAAGCCTTAAAAATCCCTAGGTTGTACGTATTGGGAAACAGTGACGCAGGAAGAGAATTCCATTCCTTTCATTTGTGTGACGTAAATATAATATTTCAACTATATTATATGATTTTTTCACATCTAGATTTCCTCCTTCTAGATTTGGGGCTACCAGAAACACTCAATTCCAGAGAAACAATAAATCTGTCACTGACTAAAGAAATGAAGGGGAGTATGAAATCAAGTAAGTATGAGGAAAGGGAAAATGTTTTAACGGTTTTAAAATAGCATTCAAGAACAATTAAGATGTAGCTTGTTTGCAACGGTTACTAAAACACAGGCGCACTAAATTATATATTCGTATTAATTAAACCGAAGCTTAATCAACGAACAAACGAACAAAGTTCAATAAAGACACTTAACCTACATTTATTTATATGTATGTATGTATTTATTTATATGTATTTTTCTAATTACTATTTTTTAATAGTTTATTAGGTATTTAATAGCTTTTAATCAAGCTGTGGAAAGTTTTATGAATGTGAAGCTGAGGTGAAAATATTGTTTATTTAAATGGAAAGTGTGTTGCATGTCCGACTTAATCTTTGGAACTTTACCAAGATCATATATTGCGTTTACCATTTTCAATGTTAGAATGAAGAATACATTATTACGAATTAATAATAATTTGTTTGTCTGTACGTATTTAAAGCGTTGACCGATTTTAATTCAACGAATAATTAAAATTCTAAGAAGCCTACGGAAATAAATGGAAAAAAAAATGTGTAATGAATATATTTATCACATTTATTTACATTTAAATGAATCTCAAGAATCGTAAGTACTTAATTCGCGTAACATTTGAGCTGACCCAAACCACATGAGTAAATAAACTTTACTCATGTGCCCAAACTAACTTATATTGCCTCACAGCAAACATTCCCCCTTTTAATTTCAAATTTATATGTCAAGACGTTGGTTCACAACATGTTATTACAAGGAATAAAATTATGTTCGTCCAGTAGAACACCTTTTTTCGAACAGGTGTCTAGAAATTAGACGCATTTTAATCTGACCGTATTATAATTCCGAACGCAACCATCAATTTATTTTACCTACAGAAATCTTTTCCCACGTGTTTTCCAACTAATGACACTGTAATCCTTTGTTGAATTCACTTTCTAAGCACAAAAAGCACACACCACTGAACCGTGTATGTCACGCAAGCGTGCTCCCAACATTCTCTCAATGGGATTCACAAACACAATAACATAAGCCGTAGTAATGTAAATAGTGCGAAAAAATTATAAAAATTTTAAAACACAATCACTTCCCGCGACTACGCGCGCGCAACTGACTCGGATCTGGCCAACCGCGTCGCACGTCATCGCGAGCGAGACGGAGGTATAACTTTCTGTACCATAGACAAGGACGAAAGTAACGAAACAACCCTCTGACGTATTCAAATATAAATTGCCATTTTCATTGATGTATTAATTGAAACTTGTTCCAAGTGTGTCACTGGCGTATCATAAATTATGATAGTCTAATTTGAGCTTTAATTAACAGTAGAAAGTTGAAACAAATCGAACCGAGACACGCCTCGCCACAGCTTGTCAGCGACTGTTTTTTTTTCAACTATAATTCATATTAATTGTGACTCAAAACAAGACATCGTATTTTAATAAGGAAATTAATGTAACCTCAATTAATGTGAGATAGTTTAATCTTTAAATAGCCGTGACATTGATATCAATACTAAATTAATATAGATATATGTACTCGTATGTTCAACGCGGGGGTTCGATTTCTACTCGTAGCATATATTTGTATTTGTTTAAATATTTGTTTCAGGTCTGGGTGTATGTCCTTGTGGGCTTACCCAGCGTGCCTCGGAGAGCACAATGTCGTCGGTCCTGGTTGTTATCACAGACACCTGATAACGTATCATGGTAGGAAAATTATCTGTCAACTCGCAACGGAGCAGCGTGGTGAATTAAGCTCCTACTCTTCTCCTACGCAGAAGAAGGCTTAGCTCAATAGTGGGACGTTTACTGGCTGATTTAGTTAGTCAGATATACATATATTTGAATATATATAGGTAATAGTTTTCTTAAACGCGCTGATTTCACTATCCACTATTCTAGTTCGATTTGAATGTCATATGGCTTGTTTTATTAACTTCATTGATACTATATGCTGTAAGAGATACGCTATGACGTCATTAATAAAAAGACAAAATTTTGAACTTTATGGTCTAAGATCCGAACCAAAGTCGACCTTCACCGGGGTGATGATAGAATGAGACCTATTTTATATATTTTTTTTAATTTTGTTTTTAATTAATATTTAATAATAATAATTATAATTTATATTATAATTATAATAAATAATTATAATTTAATCTTTTTTCTTCTTAATTTTAATAATTAATTAAAAATATCCTGTCCAGGATTTTTCCAGCAAACCCATTTTTAAAACATTTTTAATAGACTTTTATTATAAAATAGGTCTCATTCTATTATCACCCCGGTGAAGGTCGATTTAGGTTCGGATCTTCTACTATTAAGAACGAAGGCATATAACGTACTGAGTAGGTACCAATGTATGTAAAAAAACTTATTTTCTAATTAAGTTGTATCAGTAGTAGTAATCACTCGCAAATTAGAGTCAGTTGAATACGAAATAAATAAAAAATTCAAGCTCAGTGACAAATTAAATCTGAATTTGATAAAAAACGCAAATTTAAATATCATTAAAATTTTAACGCTTAATGGATTTTTTTTTCAAATTATATATAACTTCAATTAATCAATATATACGTATATACAGATATAACAAAATGAAATATCTATGTGTGTGTGTATCCGTGTGTATGTATGTATTTTATTATATATATATATACAGGGTGACTGGTGAATTACCATCGACATTCGGGGAGAGCGCTCGGCGCACGGTTCCCACTCGAATCATGTAAAAAAAATAGGTAAATATTAATAAACTTTTAAGTAAAGTTACTCAACAATTATCCAATTATTTACGCATCGTCTGGACACCCTAGCAGCTAGCTGCACTTTCGACACAAAACAGGTAGTTTATCTACGTCCAAACGCCGCCACGTGTAAACAGGGTAGCAGGATAAACAAGCATGATCCAGTCCCCCTTAATACTTTAATCCTGGCTTAGGAAAGGCAAAAATACTAAGATATTTTACTCGTTTAAGCAACAAATTTGTTGACTAGGTAAATTATGTGACTTTGGCAATTTTTAGGTGTGAACAAGCGACACATTACAACACCTGTGCATGTGCCGCCGGCATGACTGGAAAAGTGTCATCGCTTCATTTATTTGAATTGAAATTTATGAAAATTTGGTCAAAAATTAAGTACCTATTTTTATTGCATGACCCGAATGGGAACCGCGCGCCGAGCGTTCTCCCCAAATATCGATGGTAATTCACCAGTCACCCTGTATATATGTTGAGTGTATATACTATACAAAATATTATCTGGCTTGTTTTCTTCTCTTGCGCTACCCGCGTTAATATCATGTCTCACCACCATAAGTAGACTGGTAGAGATCTTTTTTAGAAATAAGTTCACCCTTGCCAACTTCCATTGTAACCTTACATTGTAAAAATGTTATAAAGTGTAATAAATAATATAAGAAGATTTTCTGATTAAGTATTAATATTTAGAAAGCTACTATTTTAATTTGAAAAATTATTTGTTTTTAAAATAGCCTGTTTATTATGATGATTTAGACTATAAAAATCATTCTTCATTCCTAGAAATTCATTCCTAAAATCATTATTCATTCCTAGGTAATAGGAACCTGCACTTAATCTTAGGTTGCATCACAATTTATTAACGTTGTGTTATCAGTCAAGAGTAGGACTTTATAGTTAAAAAAATCTTAAATAAAATATTTTTTTGTTTCGTATTTGCTTCTTCCCTCAATACTTTTCCTATAGCAGTGGGACGCTTATTCGTTGTTAAAGGAAATAATAGTTAAGATATTATTAGTTCATAATATTTCAAGAATATTGATTATTTTTTTATTGTTTGATGCAGACTGATGATGAAAATGTATTTAAACATTTGAGAATAGAATGGAAATATTCACAACTATATCAGACGTTGGATGTCCACTGCTGAACTTAAGTCTTCACCGTCATCCGAGGGAAGGTTTGCCAATATCACCATTCTGTTTGGTGTACAGTTGTTCACACCATTATGGCCTTAGTCATCATAAAATGTGACACCTCGGTAAGAAAGAGGCCGGTACTGTTCTTATCTGCCGGTCACCGTACGACAATATATCTTTCATCAAAGGTCATCATCTTATTATAATAATAGATATATAAGTACTGCCTGTTATACTTTAAAAGGCATTAAAATAGGAATCTTGTCATGTTATCTATAATTATACGATCGTTTCATTTACATATACCGAATACTTTCACAATATTTGAATACAGAATACACAATAAAAATAATGTAATAGGTTTGTTTTTCTATAATAAAATCGGAAATATATACTACCGATAAATGTTTGTATACAACTAGTAACTGTCATATTCACATAATTTTTTTTCATGAAATAGCTATTATAGCTACATTTATTGAAGCGAGTAAGAAAGCTCGAAGCAAAAACCGTCTCTACTCTTTTCATCTCCTCCCACTTACTACCAGAAATTATCTTAACATAGTAACACATTTGTAACTCTACCAGTAACCTACCAATTTATTTGCTCGCTATTTCTATTATTAACTAGCGGCCCTCCCTGGCTTCGCACGGGTATTTAACTAAAATTTTAAAATTTATAAATGTATATTTTTTATCACCTACATGCGCCATCTATCGTATAATGGAAGCATATCGTTTTTATTTTTAGTGACATTTAACATAATAGTACTTATATTAATTGAAAATGATGTTTATCTAAAATATTAAAACGATTTCTATTCCTATCCGACATATTTAGTAAACTTTTAAGTTTAACAAAATAATAACTCAAAAGTAAGTTTTGTGAGTTTTTAAGATTTCTTAGACCAGATGGCGTTGGCGGCGTAGGTACCTATTTCTATTTTCTTAAATATTTATTTTTAAATTTAATTACAATGAAACAAAAACTAAATTATACTGTGAGTTATGCATAATTTTTATGTATTAAAGTTATTTACTTTGGTTTTGTATTTTTTACGTGATACGTGCACGACCAAAAACGATAAGAGATGGCGCTGATACAAAAAAAAACGCACTATTAAAATTTATTCTTGATGATATATAGTGTATTAATAAAATGGAGGTTTTAACAGATTTATTATTTGTATAGATAATAAATTCGTTCAAGAACCCACGAGATACTTTTCTCAAAAAAACATAATATTCAAAAAACTGATTTAAAAACAGCCAACTACAAAGTTTTTTTTTCGTTTGTTTTCATACACATATTATTTTATAGCCCTTTTAGTATATATAATATAAACAAAATATTCATAATGTATTATTTCAATATATCAAACACACTTCCTACGCACGTAAAAGTATGTCAGAATAAATAAGAACTCTTTATGTAGTAATTACTAGCAACAAAAATATTGAATTATTTTTGACTAACTATTATAAATTTCTATCGCTTAACTCCGTAGTTCATCACTCGATCAAATACCATCTCTCTATGGGCCCATCATGGAAGTATGATACACTTCTAATCAAAGTGTTACGGAAATTGCCCCAGAAACCTCAAAAATATCTGTGTAGATACAAACAAATAATTAATAAATTAAAAACTATCTATTTTTTTTAAGTCGGTTAGAAAGAGAAACGCGTATTTCTTCAAAGACCCACTTTGGCAACGTCCTTCTTTTGCGTAGAAGAATTTAAAACATAAATAATCATAGTTTATAATGTTAGAATTTCGTCCAAAATAAGCTAAATTTTGTCTTAATCTATCATTATATTAATATATATTTTACTTTTGTACACAATCCTTAAAATAATATACATGTTTTCATTTATAAATAACATTTATTCATAACGAATACTCGCTTGAATTCGAACTTAAAAACCGGTAACTATAAGATACTACCCACCAGCTCATACGACTATAATTTACTTCAAAATTCGTGTAGATAATTACGGTCGGTAATTCATATCGAGACAGGTAGGCTGAAAAAAAACACGGATTGTGATAGGAGGTCCATTATTCCCCGAGCTTTCGTATCATTCGCTACCGACGTGATCGCGGTTGATTAATCTCGGAGGGCTACCAGTGTCATGTGATTAAAGAAAAAATTTCGATCATAATATATCATCATTAATAAGTAATTGATGGTCCAGTGGATAAAACACGTCAATCGGCAGTACACGATCACGGGCTTAAATCTGAACTGGATCTGTTGAACTTTTCATGTGGTTTGTCTTAAAATCGGTGGTAATGGAAAATATCAATAAAAAATCTCCATACTTCGGTAAATATTCTGAGACATGTACGTCATTTATAAACCTAACATATTTCCTTAATAGAAAAAGAGGTCCATGCCCAGCAGGGACGCTTACAAGCTAGTTATACTATAGTAAAGCATTAGGAAATTTAATAAAATAAACTTATTACAAGGGTTTTGGGGTTATCGTTTTATTTAGAATACGAAAATCTACAATACAATATTCTTAACGAAATACAGTTTTAAGAACTTGACTACTGTTTCGTTTTAAATTCATTGCTATAATAAATAGACTTTTGATGAAAAACAATAGAATCCACGGGAATAATTTTCCTTTATATAAGAAAATAGATGGCCTGTTTGCTGTGGCAGAAAATAGACAATTAGAGAAGCAGTGGATCAGCGTGGTGGATTAAGGGCTGAATTCTGTTTATAGGAGGAGAGGATTTCGCCCAGCAGTAGGATGTTACAGGCTGTCACTATATCCCACGGGAGTTGCTGGTCTCCTACTGGGCGCGTCCCGGTTGGCAGATAGGGGATACCACTCGTCGCTCACCACGAGTAGTTGGGGTATGGGGTATGACTCAAACACACGGAGAAGTGCCAATTAAAGCGGATTCTTAAATCGAGTAATTCCTGCCAGAATTCGAAAATTCTATTTCATTAATTGTCATGAACAATGTGACTCTAAAACAGCAGTAATGGATTAAAATAAAATATACAACATTAAGCGTCCAAGTTTTCAATATGTAAAATAAAATAAAATCCAATTTTAGACTGAATTGCAATAATTCGATCGTGATCTGATCGCTGGATTGTTGAAAACACGTTCTGAGTGTCTTTTAAATTCATGGTACCGATGATGGGCGCACGCATAGACTTGCAAAACTTCTGCTTAGCCAATATAAACTCTTACACTTTAATCTAAGGACCATTTTCTTTTACACTTGTCTGATATTAATTTAAATTCCTTAGTATCCTAACCGACAATTTGTAGGCAACGAAATTGTAACTCTAGTTAAAGGTGATATGGTTTAAAACTGGTTTGAACCGGTTAATTCCAGTGGTAGCTGGTTGCTGATAGATTTGAAATAGATTTTATATTCGTTTCGCGTTACGATACTGAAGTCATATCGTAAAGAGCTCATGAGGTGCTACTTGGTGTCCGTATTGTTTAAGGAATACTAGAGATTGTCTGTCTGTCGTTACAAGTAAGAAGTCAAATTAAAAATATATTTATATTTATCGAAGCATTAAAAATAAAGCGTCAATCTGAATAAATGACTAAGTGTATGTTTGAATGACACACAAAGATTTCCGTACCACAATAACATTTTTAACATTACATATTTATTAAAGATTATCGGGATTTGGGATCAATTTTAACGTGGACATAGTTCAATAAAATTATTAATATCTGCCTGTTATGATTCCAAATATGTATCACTGTGACAGACGGACAACGGAGTCTTAATAAACCTTAAAAAATCACTGCTATGAATGTACTAGAAACAAAGCTGATGAAACTGAGAAGGATGTCTAGTACTAATGATCAATATTGACTCTATATCTAACGATTGAGATATGAATAACAAAACAGAAATACGAATATTTATAATATTTTCCTCTTTTACTTGTAAGAATATTTAATAGTTGTTCATGTAGAAAATATGTTCATAAATATTTATTATATTCCAGGAAAATATATTAAGTAAGACACATTATAGCTGTTTTTTGTGTCTTTTGTAAAAAATGAATTTAAAAATATGGTAAAAGTGGAAAAATTCTGATCTTGATAACATTAGCGTGTCTCGGTGAATATAGTTCTAAAACAATCTGATGTAATTTTTTTTTTCTAGATAATACATTCCTTTACATTTTGAGTTCAGATAGCGTATCCTGATCTGCGTTCGTAACCCTGTGAATTGAAGTCCTAACTTTGTCTTTAAATCTGATCTCATTCATTTCTTCTAAGAAATAAATGATAAGGAATATTGTGAATTTTAGAATAATTTCGGATACATGTGTATTTTCTAATCCTAATAGAACAGGCTTTTGCCCAGCATTGGGACCTTTATAGACATCATGTGTTACTAAACTGTATTGTAACAACTAAAATATATTAATATAAAAATACACACATTTCATTCAATTCTTATGCACTGTCGCAATGATATCATCTGGTATAAATTTAGTTATTAAAATGCCATTTTATTTTCTACATAGAATATTGTCTTAAAGATTAGGATTGTTTATGTAATATTAAATCAAAATAACAACATAAGTAAAGATAAATTTTAGTTAAATTTAATATTTCGTAGTAAGATAAGTATCTTTTTAAAGTCAAAAATAAACACATTTTTCAAAAACGTCAGTGAAATTAACGACATTATTAATCGTACTATTACAAAATATTAATATTATTATTCATTAAACTAAATGAATGAATGAATGAATGAATACAAAATACCGTTGATCGTTGTACTTTAAGCATGTTCAGTACATATAAGGCCTACCCACAAAGCCTATGTATGGAACAAACGTACTTTCAATACTTTGTTAGAGTTTCGCATTTACAAGACACAAGACATTCAAATGTTTCCTCATCGAAAACTATAGCGAAGAACATACGAAACTTACGTCAACAACGATATTCATTATACGAGTATATAGCTTCTAATATATCATTATATGAATCTACCTTAATAAGGAAATTTTCAAATATAATATTCAATTATTCTAGATCGTTAGCTTAAAAAAGCCGTCACTAAACTGGTGAAGACATTTTTTGTGATATAAGGATATGTCGTCATTAAATAAAAAAAAACAAAAAATATCAGAATGAAAAATGACTACATACTACTTTTTTTTAATATTATCTGATAAAATCAAGTTTATTATTTATATTTAGTTCTACTAAGTTATAATGTACCAAGAAGGAGGAGTAAGAATACCAGTATGTTTGATAATTATATTAAATATACCTTGGTTGGAATTGGTTCGCTGGTAGAAAATGCTTTTAGCACTAAGCCAGCCTTTTGTACAATTCAATATTGTGTTGTGCAATAAAGTATGAATAAATAAATAAATAAATATATTCTAAAAGTAATTTTTACACAGCATTTGTAACAACCCTCATTGGGAAGCAAAGCTTAAAATGTTATACAAAACCGCATTTCCACCGCAATAGTTATGTCATTTTGCGTCCGAGATAATAGCGTCGTGGTGAGAGCCAAGCCGTACACTGTAGGAAAATTCCTTTAGAATATTTCTAACGGACACCGGAATTTCGCACATATATTGTACACTGCTATATGTTAGTAATTATTAAGACGTTTCTAATGCTCGTCGGATAAATGTCAAAACGTAAGATAATGAGTGGTCAATGAATCTCAAACATTTGATTTGATTAATTCAAAGTGAATGGATCGAAAAATATAATTGTATCATTTGTATTATATGCCATACTGTCTTTATAATTAGAGGGTCTATAAATATCCTCATGTTTGGTAAAGCTCTCCAAACCTTTTGTACAATTCGATAAGTGTTATTGTAAAAATATACTAGCTTCCGCCTGCGCCTTTGCCCGTGTGGTTGTATTGACAAAATATAGCCCCTCCCCAGGCTTCAGACTATTCGTATAAAATTACTCGCTAGCTCGATAACAAGGTCTCTTATATAAAAAAATGTTTCTCCACGCTCGCATAGTGCGCCAATAAATGCTCCTAATCGACACTTTAATGAATTCTCGTGAAAAGTAGGTCGTAAGTGCCATGGATTAGGCGTCACTTACATGCGTTTTCGCGTGATATTTTTCAACCAATTTTATATTATGGCCAAATAACACAAAATCTTTATAAATTGTAGTCTATGTGTTATTGTGATGTATAAGCTATATAACTGTAAAGTTTCATTTAAATCCGTTCAGTAGTTTTTGCGTGAAAGAGTAACAAACATCCAGACAAACTTTCGCATTTATAATATTAGTTGGATAGGATAGGTTGTAAGTTCAATAAAGTAGAACCAGATATCATTGCTCTTCATTCTGAATCACACTATGGCTTGAGTAAGTTTAATATATAAAGTGTAAAGAAATTTTTAGTAAATTTCTTTTGCGTTCCGGGTATATTGCTGTTTCATTGCCCTGACTTTTTCGACGGAGTTGTACTTTTTTTTAATTAGATTTGGTAGGTCTCGAAGTCCATCTTCACAATCGTTGGTATCGATCAATGGCTTATATCCTCTGGGACATCTCCACATTCTTAACTTTTTAACTTAAGTTTTTAAAATATAAACTGTATAGACAATTGCTTGGCACAATTCCAAACTCCTTCTTGTCGAGGTGCCGTAAAAGGTGACTGAAGGCATAATGTTGCCAACAACTGTGCATCAAACCAACATGTGATGATGGGCAGCAGCATCACCATACCCTGTCTGCACACACTACGCTTACAAACTACCTGCCAAGCGTGGCGAATATTGGCACCCCCCCCCCTCCAAATTACCAGTAATACTAAGCCCAGGTGGTTACTCTGGATGTCGATCGGGGAAGCCCATGTTCAGCAGTGGACATCCAATTGATGATATGACGATGATCTAATTATTTTATACTGAATCCTCTATTATAATTCATATGATGTGTCACCGAGCGAACTCCTATGCCTCGTCCGAAGGAGCCTTCAATAAATCACTTCCATTGTGCGCAGAAACAATGACTCCTAGTCGCAGAATCTAGAATATTCCCATCTAATGCATCTCGGTTCGGAATTTGTTGGATCACAATGGATTACATCCTTTTTTTGTCATTTAATTTTATTTAAATCTATTTGTCTTTATCGGCTTTTGTTTGAATATATGCGGGTATTTGGTATAATATATTTTTAAAGAGAAAGAAATGAGTGGTAAAGAATGCTTTTTGCGTTAAACCCACCTTTTGTACAGTTAAATATTGTGTAGTGCAATAAAGTATTAATAAATAAATCAATAAATAATTAAATGAAAAATAAAAAAAATAATAATAATGAGCGTAAGTCACTTATGTTTGGATCTCATGTTTTTCTTACTTATAGAATTCGTTGTAGTCTCCATAGATTTTCACTATATTTTTTATTAAAATAATAATTAAGTCGCATCGGTTAAGAAATATAGAGACGTACAAACGTATTATTGCTAATTATTTATAAATGTCAAGTAACCGTTATGAGTAGTTGGTTAGACTAGGGGTGTATCAGCGTACAGCTTGTCTGTATACGGGCAGGAGAGAAACTGTCTCAAATAATAATTTATTTATTATATATTTATTTTAAAATTTTGCTTAGTATCACATCTATATAAATAAAAATTCACATTTTATAATAATATTTTTTAAATACTAATTCTAAAATACATTTAATTTTTATGTTAATAAATTATGAGTTATTTAGTTTGAGTTTTTAAAGTGTATCTATCTATTCATTTTATCAAATCTTATTAATCTTATTTTATATAATTAATAATTTAATCAGTAGGAAGTAATTTGGCTAGTTTAAATAGCATTAAAATTAAAAGAAAAAATCATTTCAACCGTCACGTTAAACTAAGCCCTCAGTTAATTCAAGGACATCAAAAAGTAACATATATTTAAGATATAATATATTATTAATTTCACAAACTCGACTGTTTTGTAACTGGGAGATATTTTGTTTATCTTTCATGCTAAATATATTGAACCGTTTGCAATGAAACTTGTCACGTAAATAGTTAAAGACCCGGACTAACACAAAAATTAATTTTTGTGACGGAATTCCTATCGAATAATGAAGTAGCGGGAGAAACCGCGGGTAAACGTCTATAAAAGACTATAAATATTACCCGTCCAGGCGCCAGTTACATCACCTGTTCAACCACGCATTATATTTTTTCTGACCCGGGGTCAGGAACCGAAATCAATTAAAAGATGTTCGTTCCATTCACAACTCTATTACCATACAATAAGAGCGATAGAAACTAAACAATTTGTTTTTGACATCGCTTAACTTAATGCTTGAAATTATTTAAAAAAAATCATGTACATAATTGGTTTCGTTTTTAGAAACCAGTATACAAAATTATGGGATAGATCATCATATTTGTCTGTAAGTAAAAGTGTGTTCAGTTAAAATATATGAAACTGTATTAATCGTGTTATAAATGTAATGAAACTTACAGAAATGAGGAAGCGGCAAAAATGTAACCCATCTTGACGAGTAAACTTGCGTGTGAAACTATGTGGGCTGACTAGTCTTATTTATAGAGACAAATCGAATTGTATGCCCTTTAAATTAAAAGACTAAAATAAACAATTAATATACAATTATTTATACGTGCGATTATTTTAATTTTTAAATTCACAAGCCTTAAAACGATTGAGTACAAGTCGGAATTGTGCAATTCATTAATTTCTGTGCAACAAGATTATAATATCGAGAAAAAACCAAAAGAACTTGTTTTTTATACTTACTCAAAACTCCTTAAATTTAGAACTTATCCGGTTTTTTTTTCAATTTGTCGTTATAGTGGCCACAGTATAAGTCTAATTTTCCAATTTAATATCTATGACGGTTCAATCAATAGTCAAATAAAAAATAAAAAAAACCAATATAAAATGTACTGTATCTCTGTATCAAACAGGCTTAAAGAGCACTTTTGAGTCATCATTTAAAAAATTTAATGTTTTATATAGTTAATTTAAAGCTAGTACCGGATTTCAAATTTAGATTTTATTGAGAAAAAATAAAAATTCAATAGTTACTCTGTTAAAAACTGTCAATACATCATTTAATAATTATAAATTCTATCAAATGTCCTGTATGAAAACCAGTGCCACTAAACCCACACATCTTAGTCATACTTAAAGAGATCTACATGTAATAGTTATCAAGTTACGTGAAACGAGAAACAATAAATAAAACGAGTTATCAAGCGACCGCTTTTAAGATAAAACCTCGCTATTGAATATAGAGCCATGATTTGTGGACTCTACTGCGGGATGCAGGAACTATATCGGAGTTTGAATTGTGAAAAATAAGAAGAATATTATTTACTTTCATATAACACTAGCTGTGCTTCTTGGTTTTACGTGGTAATTCCAGATCGCTTTAAAATTTATGGAAAAAGCAAATTGAACCATGATTCTGAATTGCTCTTAATGCTCAAGTGGCTTCCTATACGTTCTCGCCGGGACCTGCATATTCTTTCTCTGCTGTACTGTATGCTATTTAATCCAAAGACTCCTTCTTATTTTAAGGATAAACTTGAATATATTGAAGCTGTTTTAGAATAATTAAGATCATCTGGAAAAAACCTATATATCGAAATCTCATGTTAAGATACCTGCACATAAAACTAAATTCTTTGCTCAGTCTTTTACTGTTCATGCTATAAAACGGTGGAACAGTTGCCATTACACAAACGAAAAGCTAAATCACTATCAACATTTAAGATCTATGTTAAAGATCACTATCTTAAGCTGGAAACGATTTGATTAGGTATTTTTTTTTTAAATTCAATTAGCTATGCTTTTAACTTTTAATTTAATTTATATTTATTAGTTTATAATAGGAATGTTTGTTATATTTTCATTTATATATCTATCTTGTATAAGTATTAGTATGTAGATATCTCTAAGTTTATTATATAACTGCACAACCTACCCGTTTCGTTATTGAACTCTCATTTTCCATTTGGGTTGTCTGGAAGAAATCTCTATTTAGCTATAAGGCCGCCTGTTGTACTACACAATATTAACTTCACTAATTTGTAACTATGCTCTGTAATGTATTTGTGGTGTGTAATAAAGAATAAGTAAATAAAAAGCCTACATTTTACTCTCGATATAAAGTATATGATTTCTCTAAGCTTCCATACCGTTGTAATGTAAGTCCTATGATAAATGGGCAGATAAGCTAACAGCAGAGTCTTACGACAATAGACTGTCGTTGACACCCCTTGAGTGCGGAATCCTAAAACACATAAAAATGGTAAAATTATTTCGTGAAGTTGTATGTCATGGTCCTGTCCATTAGAACATCTAGCATCTCATCTGTTCTGATCCTGACAACAGCATACGAGTATGGACTGGCTATCAACTTTTTTTAGCCTATAAAGCTTTCTTAATTAACGTAATGAGAAACATTTCGTTAAAAAAAAAATCGGTAGTTCATAAGAAAAAAAAAACCGATTCTTTGAACTGTAAAATTATTGCATTATTTATTACACATATTGTATATTATATTGTATTTGTGTCATTGTATTTATTATAATGACATGAAATGAGGGTCTTTTCTTAGTGATGAGGACATGTCAATCGACACCAGTTAGTAGCAAGTTCAAATATAACATGGCATTGCTGAGTTTTCAAGTGCAAAAAAAATGTTTTAAAATTTTGTCGCTTGTTCGTGTAACAAACAACATTGACGCAACCTGCATATTTACAACGATTTTTTTTAAGATAAAAACCAATCCGCAGTAAAGCAGCGAAATGGATTAGGCTCCGATTAGAAGAGTCGGAGTCCAATCCTTCATGTAAGCAGAGACAGTGAGATTTTTCTATGTTTTTATAGTGCAATGTAAACAATTCAAATAATGCTAAATTCTGTATCGATTTTTAATTATTTTATTCAAGCAGTGCGTATAAGAAACGATGAAGCGAAGCGCTTCGTACAAGGTCGAAGAATATCGACTATAGATATAAGGGTGTAGAGTGTAGACCTTAGCGATGCCTTACGGTCCGGTAATGAAAAGGCTCACCTCACCCTTAGGTGAAACTAGGTCGAATAGTTCTTTATCATACTCTCCGAAGTCAAAAAAAAATTATGTTAATTTTTGTAATAGTATTCAGAGCCATAATTATATTCAATTAATAGTAGAAATAATTGTATAAAATCAATGCCAACACGTTCAGTCGAGCGCCTTTTGTGGTACAGTGAACAGACGTAAAGTGTGCCAGCCCTTATCCGGTCGATTTGATTTAGATACTTCTGATGTAGTTGTCAGTGTTTTTCTGTCTGTATGACAGCTCGGACGCCGTGCACGTTGCGTTGACAAATGGTTTCCTTGCCAGTGCTCTGATTTTAACTGTCTTTTAAGAGGAGATAACTTATCTCTCGTATGTAATTAAAGTTTCCACGTTTTATATTATATTTCAGATTTCAGATTTTTGAGATAAATATACATGTTAAGATGATATGAGTTTTAGATACTCGTCCTTCAGTCATATCTTCAACTTAAGATTTTAAAGAAATTTCAGAGATAATTTGAAATATTATAGATAATTTTAGAGGTGCAGATGATAAAGTTTAGTATGTTTTAAATGGAAATAGATTATAGATTGCTAGCAACATTGACGTATGTGTATCATAGCGTCAATTATACTTTGATTTCTTATTTAAGTTACTTAATAAGTTACTATAAGTTATTGTACGTCCTAAGGTTGGCTGGTACAGAATGCTTATAGCATTAAGGCCGCCTTTTGTACAATTCAATTTTGTGTTGTGCAATAAAGTATAAATAAATAAATAAATAAATAACGTTCGTCGTCCATGATCCTAATATTCAAATTATATTCTTATATTCCATTAGATATAAGATTTTAAATTAACATGGTTATTTTTATAACTACAATTATTTAAATCGGGATATTATATAATACAAGACATTCGTAGATAATGTCGAAATATCGAGTTCCACCGAATGAAAAAAAAAAAAAAAAACATTGCAAATATCCCGATTTAAATAATTGTATTCCATTCAATGTTGAAAACCTCCTCCCATTTACGCCGAGAAAATTATTATTAATGAGCATCGACTACAATACTCTAATCTAGACCTAATGCTATAAATTTACTTTCTGAAAGAAACGATTATTGATCAAGATACTATATCAATTAACTATCTTTCATGTACTCTGATAAAATAGCCCGAGAACAATAGCGCCAGTAGTGCTGAGCCGTCATTCTCAACCAATTTCCGACCATTGAACCGAAAAACTTATTGAACGGTCGCTAATCGATCTGTAACAAAAGAATTGACTTGTAAAACTCAGCCATTTTGTTATTACTTCACTTAGGCTATTGTACAGTTGTAAGGAGCTATGCAGAATGAACGCCATGCGGTGCGGCGACCGCAACTACTGAGGCTGCAGTCTTTTGTATCTGAATTAATCTTACAACGTTTTGTAATCTTCTTTATTGTTATTTTTTTTATCGTAACTAGCTAATACCTGCGACTTTTGTCTGCTTATTCATGTGTAGGTACAACTGTGAAAATCGCTTACGATTTGGTGTAGCAGACTTTGCGTAATATCGGAGCAAACATGCAGATTCAGATAGATACACAGAAGTAGGGGTGTGCGATAATTATCGATAATTCGTAACTACTCGATAATTTTTCATTCGATAATTATCGATAATTATCGATAAGTGTTATTCGTTAATTTTGATGCGATAATTATCGATAAGTTTTCATTCGATAATTATCGATAATTTTGTACGATCCGATAATTATCGATAATTTTGTGCGATCCGATAATTATCGATAATTTTGTGTCATTCGATAATTATCGTTAATTGTTTTTTGATCCGATAAGTATTGATAATTGTGATTCGATAATTATGGTACCGCGGATGATTTTAATTTTAGGTATTCGGATAGGGTACTGAGGGTTATGTCGATACTGGACGGCGGATGACTTATTTTTTTCGTCGTCCGAAAATTGTATCGTCAACTATCGATAATTTTTATCCGATAATTATCGATAACTATCGAAAACACAATACGATAATTATCGATAATTTTTTCCGATGAAAATCTCTACACAGAAAAAAATCCATAAATATTGCTTTTGATTCATATCGCTCTGGCTCTATTAAATTGTATAATTCCTTATTTCTAAATATCTATCATAAAAAATTTCAGACGGTTAAAATTAAATCATATAATATACTCTCTAAGCACGAAGTGGAAGTTTCGTTAATTACATTACTGAAGCTGTATTTACTACATATCAGTTAATTTTAATAACAAGTTAGTGAATACTCACTAATACAGATACACATATTCCGTGATCAAATCAGTGGACTCTGATATTCAGATATTTATACATTCAATAGTCACTAATTTAGTTATAATCTATTCAATTGTGGTTGCATTTTAATCACAATACTGAATATAAACTTCTTTCGGAGCGACTAAGGAGTAACTTAATGCTTTGGATAACGGCAATGCAACGGAAACTCGTTACGGATATTACGCCCGTTGGCGCAGTTTGCAGTGACCCTGTTTTCTGCTCCAAGGGCAGTTTGTGGGTTCGATTCCCGCCCCGAGTCTGGGTGTAATATATGTTTATTTATATATATTATTTATATGTATATTTAATATGTATATTTATTTCAAAAAAAAAAAAACGTATATCAGTCGGCTGTTACCTAAAACACAGGCATTAAGTTGCCTACCTTAGGGACAGTCGATCGTGTGTGTATGTTAAAACATATTTATTATTATTATTTATATCCAATTAGATTTTTAAATATTATACGTATCATATTTACAGTATAATGATTGATTATGATATATATGATGAATTAATTACGACAATTTTTTACTTATTTATTTATTAATTTTATTTATACACCACAACATACAAATAATAATAAAAATAATAATACATAGACGTTTAATACAATTACAAATCGTGTAGTACAGGCTGGCTTATTGCTAGTTAGTCATATCTTCCAGACAGTCCGAAATAGAATTTCGTATTTATTTGAGAGATTGAGTAGGTGGGGCAGTTTATCAATTAAATTCATAATAATAACCTCCAATTTGATATACTACAATTAAATTTTCTATTACGAAATAAATTTGAAAGTTCACTTAACCGAAAACAATACTTTAGACCCGGTTTCATCTACAATTATCACGAACAATGGACATCAGCACCAAAGCGAACAAATTATTTGAAATTGCCTGTAATTTGAGTCCATCGCATTACACCACTTAAAGTTGAAGGTTAAGATAATTTTTTATACTCAGTAATGTACAATATTAGTTAACTTTAAGCGTTAGTTTTTTTTAAGCCGGAATTGAGTTTGAATAATTTTCATAAATACTAGCGGCCTGCTTCGGCTGCGCCTGAGGTATGTATATGTACCGAAACCATCTGTTGGTGAAAACCGCATGAAAATCCGTGCAGTAGTTGTCGAGTTTACCGCGAGCAGACAGACAGACGTGGCAGAGGACTTTGTTTTATAAAATGTAGTGATATACCAAGCTATGTACTCGTATTTTTGAAGTGAATTTTTTTTTAGAATCGTTGGGATTTGAAAGGGGATGCGATGGAAAAAACGACAGGTAAGAGACACAAATACAAAAATATGTAGGAGAGAATGAAATAGTATGATGTCGCGTATCCTAGCAACGCGTATCCTAGCAACGCGTAAACAACGCGTAAATAAGTAATAGAATGTTTAACTATTAATATTAATAAATTTTAAATTGAGTTTGCCAAAGATGTTTCTTTAAAATTTCTGTTTTTAATTTATGTAAATGAATTACGTCTACAATTTATCTGCATATAAACTTACTTGTAATACCTAGAAATTTACTTGTAATACTGTCTTCTTTATAAAGTTATAAAATATAGTATTTAATTTACATATAACATTATATATGTTTAGGTAACGGAAATGGTACCCAATAACTTTAGATGCAGAAGAATGCAGCGTATGTGACAACAGTTCTGATGTAGTGGTGCGAGCTCGCCTTACCTAACACCCGCGGTCACTAGTTTGATTCCCACTCGGGGCAGATATTCTTTGCACGTAACGCCGTCGGTCCTTGTTGTTATCACACACAACTGATAGCGATCGATACACATATTTTAAATTATCCGCTAACCCGCAGTGGAGCAGTGTGTTGTTTTAAGCGCCAACCCTTCTTCTATATGAAGAAGATGCCTTTGCCCAGCAGTGGGACTTTCAATATGCTTTAGTTCAGTTCAGCAGCGTTTAAAAATTTCTAGTGCCGTAATTAATATTACCACCACTTTTATATCAGCCGATATCTAAAAACACCTTTCTTACACATACATTTATTAACTCACACCATTTACATTTGGTATATTTTTACCAATATATCCCATACATACCTCGTCACATGACACTTCCTAAAATGCTTTTATTTATACGATTTATTATGAATATATACTGACGACCGGCTGGTCTAGTGGTCAGGCAACTGGACACTTTACGCAGCGGTCGCGGGTTCGAATCCCGCCAGGTGCAGATAATTTGTATGACGAATATAGATGTCTGCACCGGGTCATGGATGTGTATTTATGTATATATGTATTTATATCTTAAATTTATTTCCGTTCCTAGTACCCGTAACACAAGTTCTTACGAACTTATCACGGGGCTAGGTTAACGTGGTGTGATTGTTGGTTAATATTTATATTTATAAACAAATAATAATTTTAGCACTGTTGTTACCTCAAAAGCCAATATAGTTAACATCTTGTACAAAGAATTCTTGTTTTCACAAATACCTGAAACAAAAGATAAGAATCAATTAATTCATATTCAAGTGTCTAGTAGTTAAAGCAATACTTCAAGTAATAAATAACATCTATTTCTTAACATTAGAATGACAGTAAATATTGTTAGTTTGTGTTTGTAGGTGATGGAATTTTCTAGAACAATTTTTTTAAAATAATAAATACGTAACGAGAAAGCTCTGTTCATTGATTTTCTTATTTATATAATATGTTTTGATAAAAACAAAGCCTTTTAAAAATATCCGTTTGTATAAATACGAAAATTGAAAATAAATAAATATATACATTTTTAGAAATTTTAAAATAAACTAAGCTAATACTCCTGGTCATAATATAGGCTACATTACAGCATGCTACGGCCTACGAGTCATACAAAAGAAGCAGTAAGTAACTACAGTCAACTAATTTTTAATAACAATTACAATAACAGTGAGATAGTGTTTGTTTGTTTGTTTGAATAATGATATCCATAGTAAATACATATTAACCTGTTTATATGAAAAATCATCTCATTACGACGCATAGATTAAAAGTAATCTGAAATATCAATATCAAAATATAATGATTTTGAACAAACATATGTTCCCTCTCACACTGGTTTGGCTGAACTGATTTTTATCATAATCGTTTTATGTGTGATTCTAGATGGTTTCAATACACAATTGCATCAGATAGTTGGTGCTGCATTCTAGTCAAAAAAGCTCTAATTGGACGTTACACGTACGATACACGTACGACGTACAATAATTGCACAAAAAAGCTCTTTAAATAGTAAGAAATGTTCCACCAGAATAAATGAAGTCGTCAGAGAATGGGTTAATTAAGCGTGGTAGCGAATTCGATTCCCGACGATACTATCTGTCCGCGCTTGCGTGTTTTGCGCGCATGCAATCGCCGACCAGTTCCAGACAACCAGACGGTTGGTTTGAAATGTTTTATTATAATTTATATTTAACTTTATTCATCAATTTGCTAATGTTGCAACGCGCAGAAATTTAGTTAATTGCATTTTAAAAAAAATAATTGCATTTTAAATGAATTTCTATATGTTCTATGTTCGTTAATATTAATCTAAAGGGATCATTTACTTTTAGTACATTAATGAGATATTTTCAGACTGTTTGTGTTGTTGTTGTTGTTGTTGTTGTGTTGGTATTAGGAAATAACAAAACCACTGTGGACAAATTTTTGTGTAGAACCGGAATTATTGTGCGACCCCTACGGATTACTAAGACTACGGTTTACGTTCGTGCCTCTAACTCGTGAATAGATTTTTGGAACCTTCACAACAAAACACTTGAAAATGTTTACAGAATATTTGTCATTACCATGGCCACTAAAACTAACTTAACAATACCGTGGTGCTAAATATTTTCTGTGGGTAGCCGGATAGTTCTTAACTGTTTTCTTTTGATTATTATCAAATAATATTTTACAGCAAAATGATAGCAAAATCTTAAATATAATATTTAGAAATACGCGAATAGGAGAGCACGGGATAACTTTTTTTTTATCGTTTGGAAATGCATTAACGCATTCCGCCGAACAAGGTGAGGTGTATGTGGGAATCACAGACACGGCAGAACGTGCCAGAATACCCACTAAAACCCAGCGGTGCCCTCATCGTCGTAGTGGGGCGCCACGGGATCTCTTTCGCATGCAACCGTGACGCCCCCACGGTTGGCCTGCCTATGCGGGCCTTCGCCTATAGAGCACTCGCGGGTACCGTGAGCACTCTATTTCCCTGGTGGCGAGTGGGAGGATAATAGGTGCCTCTCCCACTCTATTTCGGGGAATGAAGCAGCGCTTAACGGCGTCTCCTTCCCCCCGGTCGTCTCCTGCGGAGCGGGTTAGCGTTAGAGTCTGTTTCACGCTCCCGCTCCGCAACTTCCTTCAATGCCATGACCTCCTCGCAGAAGGAGACCACGCCCGAAGAACACCTCTCGCTGCCGAGCATGCAGCGGACAACGCTCGACAGTAAGAGGTTTCCGCCTATCACGGCTACCAGGGCATGACGTTGGAGCCCTCAAGCGGCGCACTTCTCGAGAGTGTGACGCGCCGTGTCTATCGTAGCGCCGCACTCGTGGCAAGCAGGGGTAACTTCCCTTCTCGCGATCTGGTGCAAGTACTTACCAAAGCACCCGTGCCCGGTAAGTAGCTGCGTCAGTCTGAAGGTCAGCACTCCGTGCCGCCTTCTGACTCAGCGACGAAGATGGGGACGTATGGCGTCCACGATCGCTGGGCCCGCCGTTGGGGACTCCAGGTACTCCGAGAGCACGGGATAACTAAGACATATGCTAACCCGTTGTAGAACAGCGTGGCGAATATAGCAATATGGTCTTTAGCAATAAGAAGCAAATGTAGCTCCAACTGACTATACTATGTTCCAATGTAAAATGTTCACCTAAGCAACATTTAAACATATCAACCCTTTTATTGAGACATTATAACGGGATATTTACTATGTTTGTTAATCTCTAAACATGAATCAGTGGATTTTTCATTAATTACGTTAGCGAAGCTGTATTCACTACATAATCAGTGAATTTCAATAAAAAGCTAATGAATATTCACTAATAAAGTTCAAAGTTTGTGAAAAATCAACGATTTTTCACAAATAAACTAGCGAAATAATTCTCATTTTTATTTATTAAATCAGTCAATTCTCATATTCAATGATCAAATCAGTGGACTCTGATATTCACATATTCAAACATTGAATAATCACTAATTCTGCGTGGTACGATTCTCAAATTGATAAAAAGGGAATAGTCACTTAAAATTAGTGAAATTCCACTGATTCATGTTTAGAGAGTATGGAGTTCCCGATATTTCGGCACTATTGCAAGCGTTATGGTCACGAGTAGTAGTTATACTAAAATCCCGTTTTACGTTTCAATAATAATATTAGTGACTATGATAATTAAAATATAATAATTAGGATTTATGTGCTACGGTTTTAGACTGTATTAAAAAAAAAAACAAGATTTAATTAAAAAAAATCATAATAACCGTAACGAACTCTATAGAAAAGATTCCATTAATAATCTCGTTGAACCGAACATGTCCAGCAATCATAACGAAATTAATTTTCAAATTATAATCGTGAAAGATGAAAACGAAATCGACCTCGAGTACCGCTGCGTTATTGTAATGTTTGATTACTCCAGCGTCGCGTAATAATCGAATTATTAATAAGTAACTGTTTAAATGTTTTACAGTTGAAATATTAATACAAGTTAATTTTAACATTTGTAGTCTCTAAATATAAATCAGTAGAATTTCACTAATTTTAAGTGACTTCACTTTTTATCAATGTGTGAGTCGTACTACGCAGAATTAGCGACTTTCCAATGTATGAATATGTGAATATCAGAGTTCATTGATTTGATGATTGAATATGTGTATGTGTATAAGTTAGTAGTTACTAACTTATTATTGAAATTCACTTATATGTAGAGAATACAGTTTCATTAACGTAATTAATGAAAATTCGACTGATTCATGTTTCAACGCCGGCGGTCGCGGGTTCGATTCGGGTTTGACTCTAGCAGATATTTATATTTCTACAAATATAGGTTTCTGGTTTATATGTATCTTCTTGTGACTCTAACCACAGTGCTTCGGAGAGCACGTTAAGCTGTCGGTCGCGATTCTTATCATAGATACCTGATAGCGATCGTTACTCATGGTAGGCTAAATATCCGGCAACCTGCGGTGGAACAGCGTGGTGGATTAACCTCCAACCCTTCTGCAATATGGAGAAGAGGCTCTTGCTTAATAGTGGGACGTTTACTAGCTGATTCAGTTTAATTTACTTTGAATGAATTAATAATCTAACATATTACGTAAGTAATTCCGTAGCGTAAATCACAGCGTTGGACGGGCGTGGTGAATCCGTGATGGATGGTACCGTTTCACTACCACGGCCGTATTCTGTGGTACCACCGTGTAGCGGTATTGTGGCGACATTAATGCGATTATCGTTTATAATAGTAGTGAAATTAATAACATGATATTTATAAGAACCTTTAACAAGACACTCTCCGTGGATACATTTTTTTGCGAAGAGTAACTGCTACGAACAAGATATATCTCCCAGTTTTACCTGCATTCAATGATACTCTGCAAATTAGTTGATGTTTCTGAAATTTACTATACATCAATATATCTACATTCCTATCTTAATTATCTGGGTATTTAATATAAAAAAAAAAAAAACTTAAAATAAGATCAATAATTCCAGTAGGTATTACTTTAGTATTACAGTGATGGTGTACAAGCGTCCAAAAATAAATATATTTTTCTGTATTAATGTGTTTTTGATATTTTTAGTTTATAATCCACTCTTCCATCCTTGTTGATGAATAAAATATATGAATTTCTTTCAATTTTTGTCAGTTAAAAAAGCGCAGTCAGATGCCAAGTATGCATCAGTTATTAAAGTTTGAAGCATGAACCATGCAATAATTTAAAATACAAAACTAGACAAACAGATTATCAGTGTGACGATATAATTCGTTTGTCTTCTCTCTCTGCTCGTGCTGTGCTGTGCTGTGCTTTCTTGTGTATTGGCATTATGTGAAAATAGCATCTATTCTGATGATTTTATTACAGAATTTAGGAGCGACTATTTTTGGTCAACCATCGTATTGTACTGTGCTTCCTCAATTCCATTCACTACTTTGAAGGTGACCACAGACCGCTTGATTCCTAATGACCCTGATGTTTGCATTGTCTTATAATTCTAGAAGCACAAATGTGCTTCCATAATATTTTTTATCAGAATAAGTGTTCAATATGTTTCAAGTAATGACAAGTACAACGCTTTAATCTCAAACGAAAATTGAATTCATACTAGCTGTCATTTGTATTGTTCGTCAGTTCGTACGATTGGTTACGACTCAGCGACATACTCACAGTGACATTAACGAATATTATAATGTTCAAAATATGTACTATTATAACGGTCTATTCACACTATTTTTAACTTAGTTGTAGCCTATACTATTAATGGATTAATCCAAAATTTGCACACACATTAACACATACATGTATATATTTAAAAAAATAAAAAAAAAAACACCAAAAATCTAGAATTACTTTGGATTTACTGACCACATCAATTAAACATACGATCAACACCATATTTCTAGAGTATAAATATTAAAGGAAATAGTAATATACACCTTAACAATATCAATTTAAAAAAAATACAGAATCTGTCCAGAAACCTCAAAAGTCAAAGATCTGTGTTGGGTACACAAAGAGAAAAAAAAAAAACTCGTAAGAAATACACAAATACAATCTCCTATTTAGAAGTTGGTTAAATATTTCCAAATAAAATTGATTAATGCCCTTTACAGAACCACGACGATATATCGCGTTTAATTACAAAACAAAAAAAAAATAGTAGTTCATTTCATCAAAAGCATCAAAATAATACATCATAGTGACTTAATGGAGAACTAGTTCTTTGATAAAGTTAATCATTTCAATATACGTTTTAGAATGAAATTGAAGTACACAAAATCTTTCTCTCATAATAAGCATTAAAATTTCAAATCGGTGAGGCTCTACCTGTCAGCTTCTCGTGAGCCCAAACACGCACGCCGCGCGCCGCGGGCGAAATAACCTCAAATTATGGAACATTTATCTATTCGGAATGTTTCTTTGTAATATATTTTTTATGCATGCTATGATTTTGTTTTTGAGAACAGAATTATCTAAGTTAAAAATTGGTTGCTTAGCCCGTTGTTTATGTGTATATTATATGAAATAATATTAAATAATCCTGGAATAAAACTGTAGAATATTAATTGAAGTAAAGTAAACTTCATGTAAGTTCTGCAGATTATTGTTATATATACCCATAGCCTGTGTATTTCCTGAGATAAAACTATTTAATAAATTTCTTAACATTCGACCCAGCATTCTTACTGTAAAAGCAAAACAGTAAAGCCTTAAATCGATCGAAAATAAGTATTAGAAAATAATATGTCTCTTTGTATTAAGTATTTACCAGCTAAGTGTCTGATATATTTATAATTTTTAATAATACTAATCTTAGCATTAACAATATATAAGTACATTCTAATTTTGACTAAATGTAACTCGATATGAAAATACAAAAGGAATACAAATGAACACAAAAGGAATGAAATTATAAAAATACATATTGAAGTCGAGTTGAATGGAATAATTATTGAAATACAATTATAATATTTATAAAACCATGTTTACAGACACAAGTTTTAACATTGAAAAACCTCTTTTAGTTGTAAAAGTAATAGATAAAAGTCTTGTAAATAAGAAATGGACGAGCAGGATAATAATGGACGTTTCTGACCAACCCGAATAGTAACAGCGGGGACTCGAATGAAGATTTTGAAGGTTGGTACAGACTAGACGAATTTGGAAAAATAATTTAAAAAAGTTTTAGTTTTAAGTTTTATATTTTCAAGTTAATTTTGATAGAGTAAGATACTTAAGTACCTAAGTAATACACGAAAAGTATAAATAATTATTAAGATTATAATCTTGATAAATTCAATTATAGAAAGATAAAAAACATTATTTTAAATAATAATAATAATAAATAAATATTAACCAACAATCACACCACGTTAACCTAGCCCCGTGATAAGTTCGTAAGAACTTGTGTTACAGGTACTAGGAACGGAAATAAATTGAAAAAATTTATATAAATACATATATACATAAATACACATCCATGACCCGGTGCAGAAATCTATATTCGTCATAAAAATTATCTGCACCTGGCGGGATTCGAACCCGCGACCGCTGCGTAAAGTGTCCAGTTGCCTGACCACTCGACCAGTCGGCCGTCAAATGGTATGTTTCTACCAAATATAATAACAATGACGATTAGTAATGAATGATAAATGTTTGTGTGATGGTAACAAAAACGCATTGATGTTTTAAAAATATTAACGCACAATAACAAAACTTTTATATTTACACATTAAAAAAGGTGTTATAAAAATTTGGTGTAAAATATTCGTTCATCATTATTTCACCTTGTCTATCCACATCATTACACATCGTCCACCTCCCGGTGGGCGGTTCTCGACGAAATGTTAAACGCAAGTAATAGATAGCCTCCGAGCCATTACTTGCCCCAAAATATCTCCGAATAACTAAGACACTCGCTATAAAATTGAGAGGTGAAATCTGTCTGTACTTTCTCGAATATATGTAACGGAATTTTATTTACTTACAACTATTTATTTTGATTTATCGCATAGATTTATCTGTATTAAATTTGGATTATTTTGGAAATTTGTTGAGGTGGTATCCTAATACTCCACTTTAGTGTGATAAGCTTTTTTTCTTCTTTTTTTTTATTATACTAAAATAGGCTTGCGTTTTACCACTATTTCAGCTGATAGTCTAGGATGGAGCACGCTTACCTAGAAGTAACCTATTCACTCGTGACTTAAAGGTCCCCAGGTTGTACTCGTAGTTATCCGGAAACACAGACGCTGGTAGAGTGTTCCGTTCTTTAGGTGTACACATTAAGGATGTACTAGCGAATGTACTAGCTAAGTGTCGCACTGTTCATGTTACTCTCCCAAAAAACAGGATTACCGTGAATTTAGTTTATTAGTTTTTAAAAAAATCGTTATATCCTAAAATAAGCCTGAAAAACAAAGAATACTCAGCGTAATTGTAATTAGAATAATGTCTAGATTGACCTACTACCACCTAAGGTAACAAAAAGACGGCAATGCTAGCTGTGCTAGCCTAGCTATCCTACGTCGCTTGAGGGGACAATGCTGCGTGCACACACTTCCAAGGGATTGCTCAGCTCCATGCTAGATCGCCGCAAGGGTGTCCTCTGTCTCTTTATCTCCTACTGACGCCGACAATCAGGCCCAACGCAGGCATCGATGCAGGGGGTATAACTCCCAGTAATGCTATGCTCGGGCATAGAGGTTCAGCCTTCAGACCCGCAACCGGATAGGCCTAGGTCTATCTTCTCTTTTATTCTTATTCTATTTTATATTCTATCAGTAAGAACCTCGCTGGCTGAAAGTCCTACGTCATCGTGTTTTTATTTTCTCTTATTACGTGAAGTATTATTCGCATCATGTCACAATCGTATCGCTACGCAACGCATTCTAAGATAGAAGATATTTAAAACTATTCATAAGCTAAATTGAAAGTCATTCACATAATCAATGACAGGGGCGTTGCCGTATTTATAATATTACTGATGTTTTTGACTACGCCTGCTTAAATGTTACGCCATTAATATTCTGTTTAGATAAATTAAAGTCATTTAAGATTCGTTTTATTTTTTGTTTTATTTTATAACGTATAATGTTTAATGGCGTGCTTTAAAAATACTGTTACCACCTTATTTGAAATTTTAAAATGATTTTTTGTACTTTTTTCTCTTATTTTTAATGTTTTTGTCTTGTTTTACCTTCTTGTCTATGTTGTACGATAGACTATTCTAAAGCTTGTCTGCCTTTGTTGTCTTTTCGGTTTGTTGTTCTTTTTTACCCATCGACTTATTATGTCGATGTATTTACCAAATTAAGAAGAAGGTTTTATGTTTTAATTGTCTTAAAAAAGATTAAGTTTTTTAATGATCTCCAAATCAAGATATCACTAATCAAAGGTATGATTATGGAATATCAGGGGAATAAAAAAATTGTGTGTGTCAGCTCCGACGCACGACTGGAGTTTACTCCTTAAGTACGATTGTCTAAACATACGCAAAAAGAGTTTATCCAACTGAAAATAAGATTAATACCACATGAAAGGGTAAATTAACAAATTAATGAAAATAATATACATAAATAAATATATATTTATTCATTTTATATACATTTATTATACTATAACTAATCGGCGAAATATTTTACATTAAACTTTTCACAATAGTCAATTTCAGATGTGCACAAATATTTCATTAGGAATGTTGATAAATTATGTAATTATTATTATCTGACAATTATCATTTATTTTTTAAATATTATTTTTCAATATTAATTAGAGCAACATTACTTTCGCACCGCACCATAGGTGCGCGCGCACCGAAAAAGTAACGAGGTCATTCGTCAGTAGATTTTACCGCTCATATTTTTCTCATACCGGGCGCCTTATATATGAAAATCGATTCTTAAGGAGTAAACTCCAATAAACTCTTCAAATGATAAATATAGTGGTCAATAATAAAGTAAGTGGTGCGTTTTTCTTTTTTTTTGTCTAAAAGTGTATACTACCTACTATACCACTAAGACAGTTTCATTGTTATGACTAAAAAGGGGACAATATTTGAGTTACAACATACATTTCAAAGATATTACTAGCTGATAGTAGCCTGTGTAGCCTCTTTTTAATTAAAAAATTGTTTTAAGGCAGTATCCGGTAGGAAATAGTGAAACGCATGTCGGGTCCGGGACATTAGCTCAGAGTGAGAAGAAGAACCTGAATAAACCTCTTGTATTTAACGTTGTTCATAGTAAGTAATCAACAAAAACTGTCAAGTGCGAGTCGAACTCGCACACGAAGGGTTCTGTACAACTGTAATGTTTGAAAATAGGTAAAGATACCTACATAAAAACGTTGAAAACCTTAAAAAAATAAAGTTTATATTCTGTGAAAATTTCTACTATCTATCCAATACGGTTCCAAAGATATAGACTTGTAATAGGCGGGTGGAGTCTCAGTGAAAGAGTTCTGTAAGTACCAGTTTGTACGGAACCCTTTTTAACGTAAAAGATGACAGTTAGTATCCAGTTTGTCTCGCTCCAACAAATATGACAATCGGCGTGACGATCGAATTGACCGATAAAAAATAAAATCGATTTAAACTCGATTTGTCGCTTGGAGCTGTTCCCTCGTTTTAGCATGGCGACTTTTTGTTCGATTAATTTAAAAAAAATGCTTTTGAAATATTAAATAGGACCACCGAGGTGTACGTTAATATATTGCTTTTTACTCTTATTAGTCTAACTTTTGAGTTTATTGCCGATTCTTCTCAACATAAACTATATATTTCGAATCAGTGGTTGCTTCGGATTAACTATAACTAATTAATGAAAAAATATATACTTTGTCAAATAACGATTCAAAAGGGCTTTTGAAACTTACTTGATATAAGAAATTTTTAATTATGATTTGATTTATTTGCTACGTCGCAAAAGACACAAAGTTAAAATATTCAAAATATTACTTTGTTTTATAGAGTACGGTAAAGTTAAATTAATATTTTTAAATAAAAATAATAATAATAAACAAAATTATATTTTAAATGTTGAAGCGTTATTAAATTAGATTATTAATTATTTTAAAATTGCATTAAAGATTCGATATGAATTCATTAAAAAAATCATTTCTCTCGCTGTAGTTAGGTCTTTGTTAATTTTTGGCGGTAAAAGGCCAAAACGCTTAATACGGATTAATGGACGGAAACTGAACCAAAACCCAATAAATTAAAATCAATTCGTATCCACAAAACGCAAGCCGCTAAGCCTTGTAATAAAATTTTACAACGCTACCGCGGCATACGGTGTCCGATAGCGGGACTAATGTGTACCAAGTTCGGCTTAACGATCATAGATGGCGCTACCTACGTTTTACTTTTACCCTTAGAACACAACATATTATTAGCAATACATCATTTTAATTTAAATAACAAAACATATAAATTCTTGTTTTTATAATGTTTGTATCGTACATACACATTAATACAAATAGTTAGGTACGTATATTTATCTTAGATAATATTTAAATTAAAAAATATATATTATATGAGTACATAAATAATACTACTTTTTACTTTTTGTTATAAATACAACAAAAAGATCTTTTCGTCCATCGTGTCCTCATCATCATCAGATTGAATGCCATTAATGACTGACGTAATTTTTTTGCCTTCCTCGATAAACACTACTGACTAACTAACAAAAAATATTTTTACACACAGTACTCTTAGATAGATCCCGAGTTGGCGACTTAATAGTAGCTACTTTATATTGAAATAGATACCATTTCCATTATTTTATGAATTCTCACATCTATGTCCCTAACCCTTAATATTGCTAATAGTCATTTACATTTCCTCATATATTCATTTACAAGGCTTTTTATTCGCTCCCGAGCTGTTCCATAACGATGTGATATGGAAAACCATTGTCTGAAATCGTTGCAATAACAGTTATACTTTAAACACTTATTGCGTATTTAATGCGAGTGTCGTGCGGATTCGTCTAATATCTCAATTATAACAATTAAGGAAATTTAACGTTTACTGTTATAGCATTTTGCATTGTTAATTCGACCATTAAAACGCCATCTATAAAACCATTTTTGATATAAAATTATTCTATAGTATGTATATTATATCAAAGTCGCAATTTCTCCTGCGTTGCTTGTTATTTTGACAACTAAATTTGCCAGTGACTTCTCTTAAATTCAAATGAGAGACACCTCCGTCAAAAACTAAATAATAATATGATTTGTTAATGATTCTTTGGAACTATGATGGTTTCCTTACCATGTTTTCCTCACCGCGGAGCACAAGATTATTTTTAATGACAATAACACTTGAAAACGAAGAGGTGCCCGATCACGTAAACAAAATTGTTTAAAGCAATTACTGATATCCAAACACCTGCATTATAGTTTCTTACCAGAAATGAGATAAACATTTTAAAATGTAATTAGGTATAATTTCTGCGTCATTTCCGTTTCCCACGATCGCACGGAATCGTTTTACTAATGTTCTTTAACGGTGCATTTTTGAATTCCGTGTCCAAGGTGCGAAATGAACCCTAGCATTGAACCGTTAGTCCTCTCAAAATTCTGTATCTCTTGAACCTTAATGACGCTTCAAATTTTCATAAAATTAAATTAAATTAAATACTAAAGAATTTATGAATAACATGGGAAACGCGTTTTTCGCAAATTATATACAGAATAAAAATAATATATTTATATACAGAACCCTACGAATGCTAGTTTGTCTAACACTTAGCAGGTTTTATGATTTAAAACCACAACAATATGTTCACATCCTGCACAATATGATGACAACATAACATAATGGTCATTTCGAGACACCTATTACATCACAATACAAAATTATTATTTCTATAATTATATAAATAAAAAAAAGCACAGATTCCTTATGTTTAGACTTTCGAAACAGATAAGGCTTTATTCTTATTGAGCTGAGTAGCTTGAAAAGTAAGGTCTTGTCTTAAAAGGAATTTATGAAATAGTGTATTATATTTTAGCAGGATTTTATATACGTGTATTTAACACCTATATGATTATATGATTTTCATTTTGATTAATGAATAGGAATATTATATTGTATCTTATATCTTTATATATATATATATGTATACTAATGACTACAAAGGTTCTATGTTCTGCTAAAAATATTCTATAAGTAAAGGATTAGTAAACAGTTCTTGCACTGATTTGTATTTGCAATGGTCGTTTAAAATCAACTTTTTTAACATGTATTTGTATCATATACTTGCTTTCCAATATACAAACATTTTAAAATACACTTTTATTCAGTTTGAAGTTAAATATAAATTGCAAGTTCAAAGTGGAAACAAAAAGAGAGACCCTCTTTAATGGATGGCGTCCACAAATTGACAACGACAGGAAATGCGGCATGAGTTTACTGAGCACGAGCGAGGGTGGCCGGGCGGGCGTACCAGTCAAAGTTTTAGTTAGCACTATTTTGTACATAGGTACAAGGTGTTATTTGTAATGAAATGATTCTACTCACAATTGTTATTAATATAAATCGAGACAAAGTCTATAATGTTCCTTTTTGATCAAGATTCAGATTAGAAATTAGAAATTAAAATTTTTATTTTAATATAATTATATCTATTTATAAGCTAAATTCCATAGGTATACATGTGTCTTAAGAATCTGAGTAAAAGTAATAAAAACTAACTACGTTACGACTAAATGAAATTACTGTATAATTTCAAAATGACCGCAACTGTCATCAGATGAACTCGAGATCAAAATTAAGATAATATCGTCCTGTGTGGTCTGTAACTACACGCTTTATGACGTCACTGCACGGATATTATCCTCATTAAAATATTATATTCACTTGTTTGAGATTTAAAAAAATTAAGTTCTACATCAAAGGAAATTAATTAAATTGAAATTCTTTTAAGACCTTAACTTATGTATAATTTCATTTTAAAGTAGATATTGTTTGTTTGATCGTGATAACAGATTAACTAAATGATTGGAAAAATATTATGTTAATTAATATAACTACTAATACAAAGTATATATAATAATAACTAGTTACCTATCTGACGAGTGACGACGTCTCTAGTCTGCATACATCAAACTAAGACGTCCCTTGTTTTGTTCAAAATGAAGATCATTTTGAGATAAAAAAAAACTCTCCAAGATAATACGTTGACAGTTTATTGACACCTGCCAGTTTCTAAAACTCGAAACTTGTCTGCACAATACTATAAATCTACTTATTTTGCGTAGGTACTGAGTTTTAATATAGTTTTTTCTTCTTATATATCATATACATAATATTCGAACAATAATAAAATAGATATATTCGATTCCATATGTTAATACCATAGAGGTTCTATAATACGTCTACGGTTAATACTGATTAATCTTTATTTTCAAAACGCCTTGACTGAAATAGTTCTTTTTAACATTTATGCGTTATTGCTATATATTTTTGTTAGGAGCCTTTTTAACTTTTTTGTGGTAATAAATGATTACTTTTTATGAATAGGCGGCATTTGCTTATCGATTTTAAGAAAGCGTTATAAATTTTTATAAATTATACTTGATGAATTTGTAATAATAATCTATTTTAAAAATATAATGTGAAGGAAGTTCCCCTAAAATGAAGAAAAAAGTGAAACGTTTAATGCTTTAGACTTGTTAAGTTAATATAAGTATTCTAATAAAGATTTTTATATATAAATATTACGATTTTCTCAAAAAAAAAAAAGTATGAGTAACTGGAAATATAAAAGTGATATTTCCTTATATTCGCGCATTTCTAAAGAACTTGCATACGAAGTATTCTCTTGAAATTACAATAGAGAGAAATTCTTGAATCGACAACAATGTAACAACAATGACTACTCACGTTAACTAAACAAATCTTACACAACTTTCGCACTCGGATTTTCTTACATTTGTATTTAATTCAAAGACAAAAAGTTTATTTTCAATATTAATAGTAATAATACTCGTCTATGCAAACACGTCACATTAAATCAAAACATAGTTGTCTTAATTTATATTCTTTAAAAAATTATAAAATGACGGACAATTAAAAAAAATTATATATGTAATTTTTCATATTCACTATGATAATGTCTTTGTCACGCACATGTACAATAAACGTGTGTCGGTCGGAGTTCAATATTTCAAGAAAAAAATATTTACTTTGTTAATATGTTAATAAAAGTTTTTTAACTATTAAAATTTGGTACTAGTGGTATAACTATATTTAAAATGAATAAAGGAAGATAAAAATGCAATGACATCAGTTGGTAACATTACAGAAGATCTTTGTAAAATATGTGACGGAAGAATCGAGTGCGCGCCCACAGCCATCCTGCTGATATCTCTAATTCACACACTTTATGGACATATTGGATCAGAACCAGACTACTTCGGTGATAACAAAGATGTGTTAAAATCGGAAAGCAAGGCACATGGTGATAGTTACACGCGGTACAAACCTGGTTATAGATTTAAACTTCTAGAAGATGACAGAAACGATGATGGTTTCTCCAAAAATTTAGAATATGATTTCATTGTTGTTGGAGGAGGCACGGCTGGTTGTGTTGTTGCAAGTCGGCTATCAGAAAATAGGAAATGGAAGGTACTATTTATGGAAATTGTCATGTTTTGATATTTTCCACTTTAATTATCAAAATAATTTGAATAAACAATTTTTTAAACAACTAAGTTTTTGAGGGTGTGTGTATCTTAAAAATGTTTAAATTGTTATTAATTTAATTAAATTATATTTGATAAATATTTTAAATTAAATTGTTAGTGACAGAAGTTATTAGCTGCCTTTTAGTTATATTACGATAATAGATATATAATTTCTTTGCAATTATTTTCGTTTTCAGGTTCTTCTAATTGAAGCGGGTCCTGAACAACCTAAAATAGCTTCTATTCCCGGTCTTACGAGTGAATTCAAAGGGTCTGCATTGGATTGGCAATATTCTATGAGGCCTAAAAAAGGGTAAGATTTTAATAAATTTCTTTTAATGCTTGTAACTTCTTATTTTCTATATAAGTACCTCACTGTACTTGAATATAGCACTAATATGTTAGTGGATGTTATATTGTAATAACAAACCCGTGACATAGAATTTTTTAATATTAATATTTTATTTTTTTTATAGATAACCTCACACGTGTATATGAAAATACTAAAGAATATGTTAATTGTGTTTCAGATTTTGTCAAAATCGTCACACAAAAGGTTGCGAAGTCGTACAAGGCAGAGTTCTAGGGGGAACATCAACAATTAACGACATGGCGTACATGAGAGGCAGTCCCGCGGATTACGATGAATGGGCCCTCAACGGCAATGAAGGGTGGAGTTTTAGCCAAGTGCTGCCCTACTTTAAGTACTCAGAGGGGAATTATGACAAGGATATATCAAAGAGTAAATTCTTTCACTCCACACAAGGGCCGTTAGATGTAGGACGATACCCGTACGTCGATGACAATATCGATGTTCTTCTCAGTGCTTTCAATGAACTAGGATATAATTACACGGACGTTAATGGAAGGAATCAGTTAGGTTTTATGAGGATACAGACAATGTCCTACTTTGGTGAGCGTGTGAGTTCGTACACCGCTTTTATCGAGCCAATTAGAAAACTGAGAACTAATATCGATGTAATTACAGAAGCTTTAGTAACGAAAATATTGTTTGAAGATAACAGAGACAGTCTCAAAGCGATAGGTGTAGAATATATGAGTAATGGTACTAAAGTGACAGTGAAAGCATCAAAAGAAGTTATTTTAAGCGCCGGCGCGATCAATTCGCCCAAACTTTTGATGCAGTCTGGTATAGGACCTAAAGAATATTTAGAATATTTGGACATTAAAGTTTTTTATGATCTGCCAGTCGGAGGAAATTTTCATGATCATTTGTCAGTGTGCTTACCCGTTATCAAACTTACAAAGACAGCCACTACCTCCAAGTTTTCGGAAAAATTAAAAGATATAACTAATTATTATTCGAAAGGTCTTGGTCCCCTTTCGGCAAATTTTCAAGTTGTTTCATTTTTTGAAACTAGTATGTCAGATATTCTCAAAACACCTGATATTGAATTTAGATTTCGCGGACACGAGTCAAACATGTACTATAATAAACTGGATGTTTGTACGTCTCTCTTAACTCCTAAAAGTCGAGGACAAATTGTACTGAACGGTACTGACCCTATATTTGGGACACCTTTGATTTACCCTAACTTCCTTAAGCATGCTAGCGATGAAAAAAAGTTACTTGAAGGTATACAGCAAGTTGTGAAACTTTTTGATACAGAAGTTTTCAAAGAAGCAGAATTCGAATTTGACCCACGACCAATACTGAATAACGAATGTAGCGAACATGAACGAGTTTCTGAAGAATTCTGGTCATGTATAATAAGGCAGTTTTCAGCTCCATTGCATAATTATGTCGGAACTTGTAAAATGGGTCCTTCGAAAGATCCTGAGTCAGTGGTTGACAACAGTCTTAGAGTATATGGCGTAACAAATTTAAGGGTAGTAGATTCATCAATAATACCTAAAATAACGAGAGGTTCAACAGCAGCTCCTGTGATAATGATAGCTGAAAAGGCAAGCGATTTAATAAAAACTGCTTGGTATTAATAAGTCTTTTATTTAGCGCTTAAATTTAATAAATTAGTGGTTTGACCTTGTCATCTTCTGTTAAAATAATTTGATTTATTTTCCTTCCAATCTTTCATAATTAGCTTAGTAGCCTTCTCCGCGATCATCACTGTCGGTGCGAAAATTCCACCTCGGACATGTGTTGGCATTACGGAAGCGTCTACTATTCTAAGTCTTTCAACATCGTGAACTTTAAGATCATAATTAACTACCGATGTGGTTTTATTCGCTCCCATACGACACGTTCCAATTGGGTTTCCCATTGCCTTGGTATGATGTCTTGCTATACAATTCCATTGATCTCTGTTCTGTAGCCTATCACATGGGAATATATCAAGTGGTGCTAATTTAATATCAGCGCGTTTAAATTCTTTATTATTAAGAAGTTGTAAAGCTATATCAACACTGTCTATTATTGCTTCCAAATCTTCTGGTTCTTTTAGAAGGTTAGCCTGTATCACTGGTCGACCATATTTTGGGTTCTTCTTGTTTAAAGTCACTTTTCCTCTACTCTTAGGCTTTAAAAGGACTGGATTTACAATTACTAAATTGTAATACGGTAAAGGTAAGCTAGTTTCCTCTGCCGTGTGTACTGTAACATTTGTAAGCATGAACTTATCGCTTCGTATATAATTACCTTCTAAAGCCAACTCTATGTCCGGACCATTTTTATTCTCAAATAGTTGGATAAATGCTGAGACTTGGTTGATTCCTCGAGAGGCTAAAGGCCCACCTCTGTTTTGGAACCATGTTTTAAAATCTTCGATTATTTGACTTTCACTAAACGGAGTCACTTCATGCAATGAAAAAGCTAAGCCACCAGTTGACACTTGATCTTGATAGTCAGCTCCAACTGGGAGATTTATTTTCACTGTTATATTATGCTTTAACAATTCATCTTGTGGACCTATGCCTGATAAATGAAGCAGTCTTACATTATTTATAGCTCCTGTCGTTAAAATAGTTTCTCTTTTAGCATAAGCAGCTTGTTCTTTGCCTTTTTCGATTTCATATATAACACCATCAATTGTCTTTTCCTGTTCATCAACAATAAGTTTTGTTACCGTCGCGCCTGTTTTCACAGTGAGATTTTTTCTATGCCTTACTGGTTTCAGAAAGGCACTATTGGTGCTCAATCTTGTGTTATTGAATATAACGAATTGATTATTTACAGCGGCTTCTGGAACATTTGTATTAATGTCAATTGATCGAAAGCCCAACTCGGCGAACGCCCCCAAAAATAGTTCCATATATCGATCGATGTATTTGAATCTTTGGACATGCATTTCTCCGCCTCGAGAATGATAGAAAGAATTCATCAGAACGTCATAATCACCTTAAAAGAGATAAATTATTTTAAATTTAATTAATTGTTTCTATACGCTAGTATTTAAAGTAATTCATGGTCAATGTATATCAGTAGCTTAAATGTTATAGAAAACTATAGTTGATCGTTTTATATTTTAATTTTAATGAATGCAAATTATTTAATCATTGTCTTTTTCTTATATTACGAAACGTTATGTTACGTAGTATAATACTGTATTGTTAATATAGGCTTCGTGTTAATAGATTTTACTTACCATTGTCTTCAGAAGCCTTAAAATGTTCTATTAAGTTCTCAAACTTCCAGTCTAAAGACTTGATCGCATCACTGTCGTACCACGAATCATAATCTTTCTTGGAACCTCTAGTATATTTCATGTCATTCGTTACACTAGAACCTCCTAATACTTTGCCAGTCTTGACCTCACAACTACCTCCAGGCCTTGACAGACAGGAGAAGCCATTTCTCTCAGTCCTAAAATTCCATAGAATGGGACGGAATTCTTTTGTCGGTACACCAGGTATGTCATAGTCTATATTTTCTTCTTCGCCAGCTTCCAAGACTAAAACCTTAAAAATTTCAACATATTTTTATTTTTACATGAAACCTATAGATAAATCCTTTTCTATTAAAAAATCATTACAAAATAGCGTATCTAAAATACCTAAATACATCAATGAAATCACACTGCTAGAGTAAATATCTGCATTCTCCTCTCCCTTTTGTTTTATTTACTATTTATTTTAATATAATAATATTATATACTATTATATTTCAATATCTCACGAAAATATAAAAAGAGAGGCAACCGAGTTAACAGCTTTACCTGATGTTAAGTAGTTACTACTGCCCATGGACATTGCTATTAAACTCGTATTAATTCTCATTATTAACATTATCAATCATGTTTTAATTTGAGGTATATCTTAGATTCACCCTAATTCTTTAGAGTATACAGCATAATAAAAAAAAATACACTAGTCGTGAAAGACAAAAAGATACTAAATCTTAAAAATTCATGTCTCCTGTACCTTCCACTCGTGAACAGCAGAGAGCCTGTTCGCCAGGACACACCCAGCCGTACCTCCACCGACGATTATGAAGTCGAATACACTGTTCTGCAAGTTCTTTTCATCGGCTTTTGTCCTCGTTGCTTTGGAGAATAGATCGCCGTTCACAAATGATATACTTCCTAAGACGATGTTTAATATGAAGGCACTGAAGGGAGACAGGTTTAGTTATCATGATGTTTTAAGAAATCGAAGAGACGAAATGTAATTTTTATCTTAAATGATAATTGATTGATTTGATGATTTTGTCAAGCTTTAATATGAATTTTCAATCTATATTATTAAATCAGTTAAAAATATTTATACAACGTGACTGTAACTGTCCCACTGCTGGGAAAAGGCCTCTTCTATTTAGGAGAAGAATTTAATTCGTTATATTAGTTCAGTCTGGATGGGCGGTCTAATCAATAAAAACTATCTGAGAATTTTTCCTAAGCATGCAGCTTTTCTCACAACGGTTTCCTTTCACTGCTGAGACGACTGACACGAGATGAAATAAATTACAAGAGTGTCGGGTACGTTTCAAATTTTTTGTTTAACGACACCTCATATTATGTCAAAACCGTCCAGCCGTTTGGGCTGTAGGGCGGGCCAAAGAAATGGACATACAAACATACATACATACATACATACACTCGAAAAACATAACCCTCCTTCTGTCGCAGTCGGGTAAAAATAAGTGTTTGCGCGACAGTGCGGTGTGAAGCAGTAACGCACTGATCATTGTCACGACAAAAATATAAAGGACTTCAATACAATTAAAATTGTCCCCAATTTCATTTAACGTAAAATGTACATGAATACCCTTAACAAACCTGTAACACACTTTCAACTCCATGTCAACCGAACAGAAATATTTTAATTATAAACCTTTGAATATTAATATAAAGTTATCACACAACTAAATGGCATCACGTTAAGAAATCGTCTGAATGGAAGCGAGGAGTGTTATCCTTGCTGGGCTCTCAGGAAGTTTGTCAACAGGAAGGAGGTTTTCAGTTAAAAATTATGTTATATAATTTAGTTTTCCGTTCTACAATTATGTTTATAATCTATTAATTGTTATGTATGATTTATGTATTATTATAACTGGTATATATTTAATAATACTTATGTTTTGTTTGTTGTTTGGTTGTTGTATTTTTAAAATATATAGTTATATTTGTATATGTTTAGTAAAAGATAGGGTATTATATTTTAAGGTTATGATTTATTTTTTCACCGATATCTTATCGTTTTGATTATTCTTTGTTTGAAAGTATATAGTTACCTTAAAGATCTTCATAGAAATATGATGGTCATCAGAATGATGAACTTCGGTATTACACATAGGACTTCATAGGTGGTTAGTAAATCAAATAACACAAAACAGTTACTATTAGTTTGTATTTTATGTTGTTATGTAATATGTTATACATTTTTTAATTACGAAGTATTTTTTTACCAGAGGAGTTCCTTAAGGAGGGTTATGTTCTCGAGTTTACAATGCATGCTTCTGTTCATATTATTTAAATCCGACACGATCTTTGAGCAAAAACGGTTTGACAGTATTTTTACATGTATGTAAAAGCTTCTACCCGCGGATTCGCCTGCGTGGATGTCGGTTATCACGAACAAAAAGTAGCCTATGTTACTTCTAATACCTCCAAAAATATGTGTACAAAGTTTTATGATGATCGGTTAAGTAGTTTTCGCGTGAAAGCGCGTAACAAACAAACTTACTTTCGCATTTATAATATTAGTATGATGTAATCATGAGGTTTCATAATATTCGTTATGTTATTGCAAGTGACAGGACATGTGAGTAGATTAATGATAATATATAGTACATAGTGAGTTATATACACAACAGATACACTACACACATACCTATACACAATGTCATTAAATCTACAAATCGAAGAGGGAAAGTGAATATAATTTAAACCCTTTGAGATTTAATGGGGCTTAGAATCAAGTTATCGTCATAAACTAAAGAAATGTCACGCCTAAATCTGGTAGCCGGGAAATGGGGTCAGATACCGGAAGAGTGTCGACCGCTTGCACCGGAAATTAAACTGACCACCATATTGTTTATGGCACCCAGTTCTTGTCGTGATTTCGGTGAGAGTTGCGGTTATTATTTCATGAGTTATGTGCTGAAGACATTCCATTATCTGAGGTAAACAGAAATTAAAGTTGAGTGCTTTGCCTAATGGGCAAGATCACGTCAACTGGACCCCCCATTTCCCACTTGATCATAAAAATTAAGTTCATATATATTTTTTATAAGTACATACCATCACAAATTGATCCCCCAAAACGATTTTTAAAAATTTCGATTTTAACAACAATTTTTTTTACAATGAAAATTTTAGGTACTTTTAATTAAAAAATGGATTGTAAATCAACCGTTAAAGTTAAATTAATGGGGTTTGAAGGATTTATTTTTAAAATGTTTATATTTTAAGAAAATATTGATGACTAAAAATTATTTGTTTATTATTATATTGTTAATTAACTTTTAAGTTAACAAATGCAAATTTCATTGACTTCTCGGTGGAAAAATGAAGTTTTATTTTATCGGTTACATGCTTTATTTATTAAAATTTAAGATTTCAAAAAAAAATTTTACTGCACGCGACTAGTTTAAGCAATATGAATTTATTTATCAAAGCGCGCCGAGCGCCAGGCGCTGTCAGAATACCGCGCTGTCGAGCGTCAGACGACGTCGCAGCTTCGATTCATTATAATTAAAAATATAATTATCAAATAAATTTTATTATTATTACTATTATTATTATTATCATATTATTGTTATTATTAAACAAATTTTATTCTTGTAAATATCATAAACAATGCAATGAAATCATTTTTTATTTATTCATTAAACAGGGAAAATTAATAAATAATCAATTAAAAATGTTACAAAACCGTGTATTTTATATTTATTTTTGCCGTGTATTTTAGTAAGCTATCATTTTTAAATTTACGAGGAAGTACTCCACTTTTAGTTTAAAAAAAATTGGTTGTCTGTAAAGTAAAGTCGGTTTACGGACGATAATTTTTACGTGATAACGTCATAAGAAAACATGAATGGAATTGAATTGTTATCACTGAATTATCATTAATTTGTATAATATATATATAAGCTACAGGTAATTAATTGTATTTAATATAAAAGCGAAATAAAGTTAAATAATTTGATATGTAATACAAGAAATAATCAAGTTTAATAAAGAAGCTAAGTTTAATAACTTAAAGTTAGCAAAACAAATTAGATTATCATTAACCACTTATGAAAATTGTAAAAATATACTAAATAAAAACAGTTTACTTTTTATACGATCATAATATATCGTATATGATAATAACTTTTTAGTCAAAATTGTAATATATCCTAATATTACTGCACTCGCCCACCGATGCTACTTATTTTATAATCAAAGAACAAATATATGAGATTATATCCCTAATCGGATTCTTAAAATGCAAGAATTAATTACCTTTTTTGCTGCAATTGTTCTTGTAATAAACTATGGTAACCATTTATTTTAACAATTTTCATAAGTGGTTAATGATAATCTAATTTGTTTTGCTAACTTTAAGTTGTTAAACTTAGCTTCTTTATTAAACTTGATTATTTCTTGTATTACATATCAAATTATTTAACTTTATTTCGCTTTTATATTAAATACAATTAATTACCTGTAGCTTATATATATATATTATACAAATTAATGATAATTCAGTGATAACAATTCAATTCCATTCATGTTTTCTTATGACGTTATCACGTAAAAATTATCGTCCGTAAACCGACTTTACTTTACAGACAACCAATTTTTTTAAAACTAAAAGTGGAGTACTTCCTCGTAAATTTAAAAATGATAGCTTACTAAAATACACGGCAAAAATAAATATAAAATACACGGTTTTGTAACATTTTTAATTGATTATTTATTAATTTTCCCTGTTTAATGAATAAATAAAAAATGATTTCATTGCATTGTTTATGATATTTACAAGAATAAAATTTGTTTAATAATAACAATAATATGATAATAATAATAATAGTAATAATAATAAAATTTATTTGATAATTATATTTTTAATTATAATGAATCGAAGCTGCGACGTCGTCTGACGCTCGACAGCGCGGTATTCTGACAGCGCCTGGCGCTCGGCGCGCTTTGATAAATAAATTCATATTGCTTAAACTAGTCGCGTGCAGTAAAATTTTTTTTTGAAATCTTATATTTTAATAAATAAAGCATGTAACCGATAAAATAAAACTTCATTTTTCCACCGAGAAGTCAATGAAATTTGCATTTGTTAACTTAAAAGTTAATTAACAATATAATAATAAACAAATAATTTTTAGTCATCAATATTTTCTTAAAATATAAACATTTTAAAAATAAATCCTTCAAACCCCATTAATTTAACTTTAACGGTTGATTTACAATCCATTTTTTAATTAAAAGTACCTAAAATTTTCATTGTAAAAAAAATTGTTGTTAAAATCGAAATTTTTAAAAATCGTTTTGGGGGATCAATTTGTGATGGTATGTACTTATAAAAAATATATATGAACTTAATTTTTATGATCAAGTGGGAAATGGGGGGTCCAGTTGACGTGATCTTGCCCTATTAATTCTAACTGATTCTATTTGACTTATGTTTTTACCTGCTTTGTACGGGGTAGATTATTTAAATTCTAATCTATTAAATTTATGTGCAATTTACGTTTGTATTGTCGATTTGACTATGGTTTATGATAAAATTAATTTATGTTAACACTATACATTAAGTAAATTACTCCTTAATATTTACTGAATTATTTTATATTTATAATAAATTCAAATATCTACATACAGTGCCAAATAAACAGAAGTTGCTGTATATGTAATACAATTAATGTAAGTTGTCTTAGAGATAAGTAAATTATATATAGTTCCTATATAATATACATTCTGTTCTCTTATATTTACGCGAATTTTATTCATTTAATTAAAAGTCTAAAAAACAGATTTTATCGCGTTTATTTAAAGTTACGGTTTAACAATATTTAATTTAAATTATTTCCCGACGTTTCGGATCCTTTACAGCGTCCATGATCGGCGGACTTAGGTAGTGGGTGTCCGAATACACACACAACACATATTAATAATATACATTAATATGTGTCCGTACTAGTTCTATGTTTACAGGTATCTCTATTAATAATCTGTTGTAGTTTTAGTTTAACATTAAATGTTCGTGTTGTTTTAGGTTAAGAACTAACAATGAAAGTCTCACTATTTCAGTCATTTTTAAAATTAAACTGACTGTGATATCTCAATCGCACCAATCAATCTTCTTCATGTTTTCTGGATCCCACGTAACATTGGCGGAATTAACTGTGTTTCACTGGTACAACTGAAAGCCAATTGGCTTTCAAATAAATCAATCAATTATAATAGTATAAAAATATTACTTTATAAATATAACAAGGTTTGTTTATTTCATCGCACACATCTCAAGCTCTCTCTTTTTTCTTGTTTTTTATGTTTGCCACTTCGACTAAGCTCGAAAATAGCTAGATCGGATTAGCTGCTGTTATAAGGACAAACTAAGTTTACTTTTTGTGTAGCAAATAGTAATGGTCCAAATCCATGCGAAATCGCAGGGAAGAACTAGTCTGTATATACCTACGTATACTGATATAATATATAGGTAATTTTGGAGAGTACGTAGAGATTTTTGACCAGCATGTTAAAGACAGTCCTGGATTTCTATATTTCGTAATTCAAAAACAGTTTTATGTATTTAATATTCTTACTATATTTTAACTAATATACTTAAATATATTATTTTATGCCTCATTAAAATTATTGTCTGTTTCGTAAGAGGAAACATGGATATACTTATTTTCATAACAGTTACTGTTCGTAATCACACATTGTCGGTTCAATATGTAAGTAAATAATTAACTATAATATTAACAAGTCCTTCATAATAGACATTGTTATATTTCAATGATTTCTCAATAAATATTTTTGTTTGTATAAAACGTAGTAAGGTTTTAATGCTTTTCAATTACACGCTACGTTATTGAGTATTTACTTAACCAAATAATTATATTTATCATAAATAAAATAAGATGAATAAAATACGATAGGTACCTGCCTGGATTTTCTAATAATATGTAATAATAAATTTACTGACGATAGAAATTAACTTTTAAAATAAAAATATAATCGTGTACTAAACATAAATAAATTGATGATTATAATATATTATTACATAATTATAACGATTTTATTTATAATATTAAATATAATAATAATTCATAAATTACTTTTGTTTAGCGCCATCTAGTGATAAAATCCTTAACAATGATATTGAGCGGTTTATGTGTTTATTGCTTCTTCTGGTAGATGACACTAGTAGTATAGACGACTATTGTAAAAATAAATTCATTAAAAATATCGATAGGTACATACATACTTCATTTAAATTAGATTTTACTATTTTGAGTTTACTAAAAACTTATTTATTGAATTAACGCCTATTACTCAATTGATTGGAATTACCGTAACTAACTAGTTTTATTTTAGCCTTCTATTTTAATTCTAATTATTATTGTATTTTTACACTAATATAAAAATAGTAATTAATAAAACAATAATGCATTACTTAATTAAAACGTGTTTACGTTCGTACTTTAATAACTGACTTCATTGTTCAAGCAACAGATCACTTTTAATTTTTTTGTTTTAGTTTTATTAATTTAAGTCCATTAATAATTGCCTTTTATATTAAACGTTATTATTAAGACCGTAAAAGTACAAAGACCTCAAAAATGTCAAAATAATAAAAATGAAACCCGTGTAATCGAATTCTACCGCGTTAATGGCGGACACTTGGCAACATTGTTCATGCAACGCAACTGGTACCACCATCCATCTACGCTTACTAGGATTTGTCCCAATTTGATTGGCAAAAATTTTAAAGTTTTTATTTCTTTTTTTATTTATTTTATATTTATAATAATAAAAAAAGACTTGACCACTAGTGATACACTTAACAAGTATTGTTAAACTGTGATTTCAATTCTTTTAACTGTTATGTACCTAAATTTTTTGTAAAATTGTTATAAACATTTTTCGGCGACACTTTCTTTCCTTGTTAACTTTAATCTATAATATAAAAATAAGAGGGTTTTCCTTCCTGACGCTATAATTCCAGAACGCACGAACCGATTTCCACGGTTTTGCATTCGTTGGAAAGGTCTCGGGCTCCGTGAGCTTTATAGCAAACTAAATTCAGGAAAATTTTCAACAGAAAAGTAGGAAAACAGGGAAAATCATTTTTCACATACAGCGCCATCTCTGATACATAGCATGTAGGTACTACAAACCAATATGGTTTTGCATGGCGGCAGTACGTGGTGTGAGTATCCCTCACGAAAATAAGTTGGTGGCGAAACGGAGTTCGCCGGGTTTGCTAGTTTATTTATAAAATTTTTAATATTTATTGTAAACTTGTTTTTATGTTAAGTCACTTAATTGTTTTAATTTGTTTTTCAATATGATTTCGATATTATAAAACTCCGTATCCCGAGTTATCAATATCAAAGACGGCCACTCTACCGATAACTCCAATACAAGCCGTAATTAGTACCTCGCAGTCATAAATCATCGCTATCTGCTGTATTTATTGCCCTTAAAATTATACATAATAAATTAAACTAACTTCTTTAATGAACGCTTTGCGGCACACGCGGGTAATAACTCAAAAATTAAACACTGAACGAGGTATTAAATCGATTTTAAAATAAATAAAAGAAATGAAGATTAATTTTATGATACGTGTAAACTGAACGTAACGGTATATTCTTTTCACAAAGAATTGGCGCAGTGGTTACAGCTACAGGTTGTTGAGCTACTGGTAGCGGGTTCAATAGCCGTAAATGACTAATTGCAGTTAGTACAGGCCATGTAGATGTTTGTCGTGCTTTGGCCGTTTCTGTTTGTGTTAAGTGTGTTTCTGGGTCACGTTGAGTGTAAGTAGTTTATTTATTTATTTATATTATACTACCTTCCGTCCGTGGCTTCACCCGCGTGATTGTATTGACTATCCGTACGTGTTTAAAACACAGCCATTAAGTTGCCCACCTTAGGAAAAAATAATAAATAAATAAATAATTTTTTTACAGCAGAATTCATCCATCATGATCGCGAGCCAAACCATCACTAATATACCTGTATACGTATGTATACTAATGATTTTGTACGTATCAACGGTCGCCATCAACAAAAGACTGTTAATTCCCACCCATTAGGCCGTCCCGCAAATCCCGCCGTCGAGCGACGAGCGTCCCGCTATTAGAGATAACATTCCTTAAGATGTTGCTACTCTTGGACTCGATACAGAGCGAGCAAGACTTAGACAGAGTCTTTGATTATAATATGATATTTAAAGATTTTATTTAAAAAAAATAAAGCGTAATATTCAGTGCAGGATTACTTAGTTGATAAAAATGGACTGGCGCTGTATTTCATGCAAGGTATTACTAATTTTGTACTAAATCACAGTTTATATATTATTTTCAAAAGAGTAACTGCGGAGTTTCTTGCCGATTCTTCTCTGCAGAATCTACATTCCGAATCGGTGGTAGCTTTACTATTAGTACACTTTAAAGTATTAATTTGTAAAATGATTGCTCGAAAGTGCTCGTGGGTGGCGTCGGGCTTGCGAATAATTTTCCCAGCATAAACGACTAACGATCTTTATCTTATGTCTATGATAATATCTAGGATTAACGGCTTTACGAACTTGCTGAAGCTAAAAAAAAGTTTAAAAAACGCTTTATCAAATTGCTGTTATTAATTCCGTCTGTTGTACTTACAAGTGTAATGTACTAGTTATATCAGCTTGTAAACAACCCACTGCTGAATGAAGCCTCTTCATTATATAGAAGAAGAGTTGGAGCTTAATCCACCACGCTGCTCCACTGGGGTTGGCGGATATTATTCTTATCATGAGTAACGATCATTACCAGGTGTCAATGATAGCAACCGGGACCGCCGCCTTAACGTGCTCTCCGAGGTACGGTGGGGATACCCACAAGGACATACACTCAGGCCGGAAATAAATATTAGCACAAATACAAAAATCTGTTCCGAGCGGTAATCGAAACCGCGACCGGCGTCGTTAAGGCGACTACTCGCACCACTACACCAGAACGGTCGTTTGACGAATTAAATTTTTATATTGTGCCTACTTTTCGCATAAATTAATCACTGGGCATACATATATTATTCTAAGCTAATTAATGTTTTTTTATCGTTTTAATATTGCTTGTCTTCCTTGGACTTCTAAAATGCAGGTACCTATAATTAGTCTTCTCTTTACATCAGCTTTGTGTAAAATATCGATAAAATCATAATTTGATGATTTTTACTTACAAATATTTAACTATTTTATGTTAAGCACAATTTCAATTATTTTTCTGACCTGTCTAAATTCGACAAAACTCTACAACCCTTCTTAAGGGTCACTCCGACAAATAGCCGGCGATCAGTCAGTCAGATAAGACGGTCGTTACACGCAGCTGTCGCCATCGATGGGCGCCGGGATCCGGGATTGTCCGGAATCGTCCCGGATTAGCCCGGGCTCGAGTACAGGTGGACAAAGATTTTATTGGTCGTTCAACAGATTTTATTATCAACATTGTTAGTCCTTCGGCTTTTGAGTTTAGGATCATTATTATGTTTCGTTGTAACCGTTTATAATTAAATCGATATCGATAATCGACACATAACTAAATATTGACTAACTATAAAGTAATACAAGGCAACCCGTACGTTTCCATCCACGTTATAAGTTACATTTAATACGTTTTTAAATTAAAATTAAACTTTTAATAAAATGAAAACCTACTTCAACAGGTGTGATATTATATTGTGTGATTGTGTAAACCAGTGATTCTCAACCTTTTTTTTTGTTGCGGCACATAATATTTAACGATTTCAAAATTTGGCGGCACACAAAGAAAAAGATAAAAATTATTTACTTACTTAAACACACTGCATAAATAGTTTATGACAAAAATTTAAAAAATACGAAATAAACTAATATATGTATACTACAATAATAACTAAACGTTTATTAAGGAAACATTTTTCTTTTTAAATGATATAATTTAATAATATTAACATTATTATATATTTGCAAAATTTGGCGGCACACTTTTGAAATTTGGCGGCACACAAAAGTGCCGTGGCACAGTGGTTGAGAATCACTGGTGTAAACAATGTATATAATACATGTGACTGCAGCAACCACGGTAGATTTGCTGTAATTTATTGAAGAGTTCAGTTGTATGTCTCCAAAGATCTTCATCAGAATAACACCAAACTAGAAAAGGACTACGGGATAGTATATTTACATCGACAAGTAATAAAATGAGAACATCACCAACGTAGTCGAAGTCAATTAAATAAATACGCATTATTACGAATAACTCAAAAACTACTCGACAGATCTTGCTCAAATTTAAATAGTACCACATGACAAGTACCTGCTTTTGAGTATAAAAAAATCATCAAAATTAGTATACTTACTTAGTAAAAAGTTATGAGGTAGCAAATACTAAAAAAAAGTCAAAATGAGTACCTCCTTTTTTTAAGTCAGTTAATTAAGTATCGATATCGAACTAGTAGACAATAATATAATTTTAAAAAAAGTTTGCGAATGCAATGTCGGGGATCTGGAGACACATGCAACAGAAACAACTGCCCAGACCGCAACAAAAACCTATATGACCATACAAGCATTTGTCATATTCTGGAATCGAACCCGTGACCGCTAGCGCAACAGCCAGTTTCTGTGACCACTGCGCGAACGCATCGTCAGACATATCATAATAGATCCTCAAATAATTACATTTATGCAAACAAGTCACTGACCAGTGTTAGTGGCTATACATATATTAAATCATAATAAATATATACCTTAATTTTGCGTTAGTCGTGTAGATTACAAGACACTTCTATGATAGGCTTATAATGAACTGATTACCTGTAACAAAGATATAAAATTAATATATTAATTGTCATAATACAATGGAATACATTTTAATAATTGCATAATATCGCGGAGATGTTTTGTTACATTATCGGGTACGCTATTCGATCTGTCCATATTATACTGTTGGAGATAAAAAAGTATTGCATCCTTAATTAGTATTAGTTTTATCCTTAATTAGTAATTTTTTTTTAAATGTATATGTATGTGTGTATGTATGTCATGTGTATCATCATATCATCGTTATGTCATCATTACTATATATTATATGAAAGAAATATAATTGTTATATATTTTCTTTTGATACATGTAATAACAATTGTAGATTGGAAATAAACGGGCTTTATTATTATTTTAATTGCTGCACTCCACCCGTTTAATATATAAATATATATAATAAAATATATTACTTATATAAGGAATATAATAAATTTACATAAACATACATAGATAAATATAAGCGGGTGGAGGATTACGCCCCGGCAGGGAGATCAAACGGCCGGGGGTTAGGGCTGTAGGCTGAGAAATCGGCGGACAATCCTAGCCGAGTCGAGTAATACCGCCTTCTGCATCCTGGCTGCGAGCGAACCGTCACGGATACCCAACTGCCTCAGATGGTGAGCGAGGCTAACCGGGATTAAACCGTTGGCAGATATAACGATAGGGATGATTTCAGTGGAATCAACACCCCACATGTCGACAATCTCGTGCGCCAGATCCAGATATTTACGTTTTTTCTCTGTTTCGGCTTTCACGAGGTTCTCGTCATGCGGAATGGTGATGTCCACTAGAAACACCCTCGACTGTGCCCTATCCATCACCACGATATCAGGCTTGTTCGCCAGTATCGTCCTGTCCGTGGCGATAGGCAGGTCCCAGTAGAGCCGGACTCCGTCGCGTTCGAGTAGTATTATTATTATTATTATTAATTAGTATTAGTGAAAATATATTTAAACACAAAATTGTTTTAAAGAATTTTCTTTAAAATAATACACATGAAGCATATTATTTTTAAGAAAAATTGCTTAAAATCTGTCCGGCCGTCCACGAGATGGATAGACGACTTGAAGAGAGTCGCCGGAAGCCGTCGGATAGAAGCTGCTTTTAACCGGTCGGTGGGGAAGGCCTACGTGATAACGATGATGAAGCATAGAAATTCTAGAATAAATTATCTCAATGATTATGAAAACTGTATCAAAGTATATGTATGTTTCGTGTGAAGGAACCAAAATTCATTTTCATAATAATTAAGTAAAAGCATATGTTAATTATTATGAAGCTACCACACATTCGAAATGTATTCTGCTAAGAAGAATCGTCAAGAAACTCGACAGTTACTCTTTTAAAAACATCGTCGATATAATAAACAACTATTACAAATTCATTTTTATGTCGTACATGAAAGACAGCGCCACTAAACACACATCCTGCTCCAAGAAAAACATGTAAATTTTTCGGGTCTAGAGGGGAACGAGGGGGCTCGACCATCTGGCCAAGGAAGCTGCGCTAAAGTTAAAACACGCTTTTGACTATGACAGCTGCCCGGTTTCATACATCAGGCGAAGCATTCGTATGCGATCGCTTGATGAATGGAACGAGCGATACCAGGCCGGTGAAACGGTTGGCGTTACCAGGGTCTTCTTCGGGGTCTTAATGTAAATAAAAGTCTCCGAACCATCTAACACGGAGGGACAAATAATAAAAAAAAAAAAACTACTCATCCTTGTCATTTATATATTGTTCCCAATAATATCCCTTTTGGCTATTAAAGTTTTTTAATAATACTACGAGTATAAATAATAATCTAAACTTAGGCGCGGGCCGACTAAAATAAATATAAAGTAGCCCTATTATTTACTGACTATTTATTGAAGGTTTTAGATTTTCGCTATACGTTTATAAAATATATATTATATTTTTAGAAATATACTTATATATTGATACTTGAAATAAGATATGTCATATATCAAGTGATAAATTTGTCTTTAAAATTCATTTCATCTAATTGTAAGAAAAATAAACACCTTGAAACCTTCATTCTGAAATAATGCAGCACAGCGAGTTAAGTTTCACCTCTTCTCCTTCTAGAAGAGACCTATGCAAAGCAGTGATACTTCTACAGTATGTTATTGTAAATAATAGATAATATTTATGATTAAATCGAAGTAAGGACGTACACTTAATATTAATATTTATGTACCTGTAAATATTCTTTTAATTTATTATATTATTCTTAATTTACTTAAGAAATGAATAATAATCTTAATTTTTTTTTTTTGTTAAAACAAGTATGAGTTGTGTATATGATTTTTCGTTAGATTATTTCGCCAATAATCGATAATAAGTGGCAGCGTGTCGCAATACAATCGCTGGACTATTTGTCACCTGGTATTATAAGCTTAAGCGCAAAGCCAGCATTCGGCTGCTTCTGAGCGGATTAACTCAAAATATACAAATAATAAATAGATATATATGTGTTAAATATATGGTACATTGCCCTCTGTACCAGTAATCTTAAATACATCATGAATACCATATTTATTTTAATTAATTGTAATATTTTACTTGTAAAAATAATGTCTGATAAAGTACATAGTTATTTTATTATAATTTTTTTTTTTCATTTCACACAATGGCAAATTACCATTAAAAGATATTAATTAAGACCGTGGGCCTTACATTTTAGTTTAAAGAAATAATAGAGACTAATATAAGAGAATTTTCTTTTTGTAGTTTATTAAATTATTGATTTCATTGATTAATAGTTGTAATAAATAAATAAATAAAAAAAGATTCTTATATTCAATTCAATCATTAGTTGGATGGCTTTTAGTTGTGTCAATTTGACGCAAATTATTTCACCAATGTAACGTGAGGTGGGGAATACACAGAGGAGGTTGTTCAATGTGGTTGGAATACTACCTCAGTTAAATTTTAGAGACATTTTAAATTTAAATGTAAACTTTAAAATGGTATAAAATTAAATGTAGAGTTTACTAACAATAAGAATTTACAGTTACGTTGTAATCGGACAATTTTGAATATCAACAATGGAAACTTTCTGGTAAAACACAGGAAATACCTTTTGAAATGTAAACGACACTCCCATTACATGTCACGAAATAAAATTTTAAAATTACTCAAAAATGTTTATTCTGTGAATTTTAATTATTCTTTATGTTAAATTGTTTTTTGTTTGGGTTTCAAACCCGAGTAGAATTATGTCGCACCAAATTTCTGTTAAGCATTCATTTAGTTTTTGAAATAATTTTATTACTTTTCGATATATATTGTAAATTCGAAAATATTTTAAAATAAGTTAAACTAAAGATGGATTATTTATTTTTACTCATTACGGAAGAGTGAAAGAGTAGACTTCTTGTTTTAAAACGATCCGTTTCGAACGACGGAAAAGACATTTTCATTTATGTAAACGTATCCATTTTTATGGTCTGTTAGTCGGTGTAGAGATGTAATGAGACGTGTATGAGTGATGCCGCGTGTCGAATAAAGCTTAAATCATTCTCCTTTATAGAATATTGTGGAACATTTAGATACAGATGTCGATTTAAATTAAAGTGTACTATATTTTAGACAAAATATTATATATAATATGCATTATTTATGTATATAGAATTGGTGTCTTATCGCTAAACAGCCAGCGAACTCTACCAAGTAACTGTGTCGTTAAGGATGTCTTGAGGGACAAGGGTTTTGGTGTACAGACAAGAAGACAAACCAAAAACTTTGATAAATTTCATTTAAATTTATTCATTAGTTTTGGGGTGAAGCTAAAGACGGATAAAGTTACAGTTTTAACTCTAATATCGATTAGGGAGTGTCCTCCAAAAAATTTCTAATTACGAGTATCTTTAATGTACAGAATCGGTCTCAGTATAGTTTCATTGGAACTATAAATAAATGATCATTTACTATGAAAGATATATTTATTAGGAATTGGCATCACGCCAGTCCTTGCCATCCAGAGCAATCATTTGAACCGTTCTGCGATCGTCTGTTGGATTTATTGCCGGCTGGAACTGTCGGCTTGCATTTGGGTTTACTTGATAAATTCTCTATTGATTTTTTAAATATTGACAACTAAATATATTTCTGTCGACAAATTCTTGGTTGTATGACTTTCTAATGGCTTAAGAAAGATTAAAATCAGCTTTGTAATTTTGGGTTTCTCGATTCAAAACTGAATAAACAACCAACTAAACAAAATAATTATCTTTTCTGTTTACAAAATTAGTAAAGATTTGATAAATACTCTTAGTGGTACTGGTATAAGAAATATAAATAGTTTTGCATCGTTTACTCTGTTCACAAAAAAAGGTTGTTTAATTTATTGCTGATTTCAACACAAAGTTTTGTAGAAAATATACATCAAGTAGAGAATGTAGTTTTTAGAGAAAAAATGAAGATTCCCAAGCAAAAGGTGTTTTATCTCCATAAACAAAGATAATGGCTGAAGATGCAAATGATGGTTTTTAGTAGCTGGGTAAGTTATAAAAGACTTGTTAGCTGCTTGCCTTTGTTTATAAAATCACACAATTGCGTCGAAAATCTTTACAATTCTAATTGCCGTCGCTTGTTTGAGTTAATCATCGTTATAAAGTATTTTAGGGCTAGGCGCGATAAATGTTTGTCGCGTGTAATGAAGAGTAATCCGTGTCTGCACTCCACATACTCTTGTGACAGTGGGCGTGTTTCCATTGCGTAAGACAATCTTAAATTTTCTTATGTTTCTTCTTAGTTTTCTGCCTATTTTTAGTGAAAATCTATATTTTTGATAGGAAATAAACTATTTAGTAACTAGATAATGCTTAAAAGTTTTCAGAAAATGCAAAATTTCCTTTTAAAAAAATGAAATAAATTTTAAATTCACGATAGCGTATTATCATTTAAAATAAATTCAGAATGTGATCTAAAATAGAAGTGGGTTTTGGCACTGGTCTTGCAATATAAATTCGATTAAATCAAAATCTTTTTGAAATTTAATACACAAAGAAATTTGTCAATTTAATCAATTTTTATCAATCAAGACATTTTACTGTTGCTTGAAAATATTATTAACTGTAATAAATTGATTGAAACAAATTTTTAATCATAAAGATTGTATTCATATTAAAAGATCGTACGTTATTTCTAGGCCTGACAGTTCAATGAGATCGTGCCTCCCAACGTAACGTGTCAGCTATTTTGACTTAATGTCGCTCTAAACACATTGTCGTGTCGCTTTTCAAGCAATTAAACACAGCGGGGATGTTTCTGATGTATGCGTGCTAATTAACGAACCATGCCTCGAAACATTTATTATTATAATTACGCTTATTTATATACGCCTTGTCTACGATTGTTTAAATATGGCGTGTGGTGGCAGCGTTCTGTCCGGCCACAGCATAATGCGCTCGCCAACCCACCTGCCAAGTATTTGCAAACGAGGCCTACGTTCAGCAGTGAACATTCAACGGCCGATGTGGTGATGGAAGATATACACCTGAGAACTACTATATTAATTTAAATTAGGGCCGAAAAAAATAATTGTTGAATAATATCCGAGAACGGTTTCATTATTAACTTTTCTAATCTTAGACATTCGCGGTTTTCAAACATATTTTATTTTTTGAAAATAAAAACGAGTACATACCATATGATTGTAGGTGTCGTTGTTGGTATTTATTGTTAATAACCGACCAATTCTACAATTAAATTTATCTAATGAAGGCAATCGTCTTTATAATGATTGTTTGTGACATTTTTGGTATTCTATAAAATTAATCTCTTATTACTAACATTAATAACTGTCGTTGAAACCTTAAGTGAGCTTCTTCTTTACGTAGCCATATAATACTTACGTATTTCACTTTTATTTTTTAATCTACCACAAATTCATAAAGAATATTACAACAACTCTGTATAATTGATCATTTTTTTAAAATATTTTGAGTATATATACGAGTTATAAATACATAAATTAACGATTCGAATTCCAAGGTTCCCAGTAGAATGAGAATCCCATATCGGGTTTGAAAACACACGCAATACGACGACATATCCAGACAACGCCAAACATGTATATGGCGTATGAAAACTATATAATATATATAAAATTTAATACTATCTATTTTTTTATTAAAAGTCTATATCGGATTTTATCGCGTTTATTTAACCCCCACCACCTCAGCCCCCCGAGATCATGGACACTGTAAAGGCACATGAGTAAAGAAACCGTTTATTTACTCATGTGGTAAAGGGTCCGAAACGTCGGAAAATAATTTTAAAATATTGTTAAACTGTAAAGTTATAAATAAACGCGATAAAATCCGATATAGGCTTTTAATTAAATGAGTAAAATTCGCGTAAATACTCGAATAAGAGAACAGTATATTTTCTATTTTTGAAATTTAAGTTCATGTATTTAATTCTAATTTTAATTATTATTTATTTTAATTGTTTATTGTTTGTATGGACCCGGTTCGGGTAAAAGCCTCTACTAATAACTACAAGTAACAACAAGTAATTCCTCACTCTCGTTTAAAATAGCACGGTATTTATAATTGGTGAGTAATTGCAGGCAATCAAAGTGACTGCCTGATGGGATTTCAGTTATGATGCCCCATCTAGCAATTATGTGATATCCGTTCGTATTAATTTCTCAAAGAATTAGTCAAGTAGGTGCGACTACTTATTAGGGACCCGCTATGCTCTCGTAATATAATATTCTATGCAATATAAAACTTGTTTTAATCAGAAGTCGATTTCTAAATCGGTCACATAAGTAGTTAATTAGAAAAAAAATTATAATTTATTTCATAGACTGTTTTGGCGTCAAAATTTTTATTTTTATTCACATAGTCCTCTTTAAACTTATAAAACTTCTATAGATGTTATCACATGTATAGACGTTCAAGATATTTCTTGAATTAATATATCAAAGTAAGACTAAATTTAATAACTCTTTATTCTTTTATTATTAGTTTAAATAAGACATTAAAGATAGGAGAAGAGATATTTTTGATTATTTTTAATACAATTTAAGTCAGAAATCTTCAACTTAAGCTAAGCATTAAAAGCCTACAAATATTCCATATCTGGGAAAGTCTTTCGTCTCCGGGAAGGAATAATAGTTAGAGCTTAATCCGCACTGCAGTTTGGCGAATTAAACATTTTATAAAATCTAAACTAGCTTTAATGAGACATCGATTCGAATTTGTTTGTAACAACAAATTAACATAACGCATATTTTAAGCATTTAATTTGATATGCAAGCTGATGAGCGAGTGCCACCTGTTGATAAGATATTTTCGTCTCGGTGAGCATCAACCGTTAATATAGTAGCGGCATATTATCTGGTAATTGAGTGCTTTGAATGATTAATATTAAATAAATATATAACGAATATTTTGTTAAAGTTTGTATCAGTAGATCAACATTTCAAAGATAGCACCCTGACGGGTCAAAGTATAAGTATTTGTAAAAGAAGGTAGAATATGAATTAATGATTAATTCATGTCAGACGGCCATCTACGAAGTGGACAGGTGACTTGAGAGCAGTCGCTGGACTCCGTATGATGGAAGCTGCTGCGAACCGATTGCTCTGGAGATTGATGAGGCCTACGTTCAGTAGACATCCAATGGCCGATATGATGATGATTATGATGATTAATTAAAATTGTAACTGTAATATAATAAACGGAAACATTTGTTTGTTATTTCTTTTATCGCAGTAATATCACAATCTATTGCACAAATTTTAATGATCTTTTACTATTAAAAAGCTAGTCAAGTAATAACTAAATAGGCTATAATACATCACCACACGGCTAATAAGGGAGGGAAGCAGTTTGTTCAATTTTATGTACACATTGTACTATGTTCTGTTATTTCAAATATATTTTATGAATACACGCAGTTGCATTAGTCGCGAGCCGGAAACAGAGAGGGCGCTGTTCCGTCTCTTGCACAGACTCGAAAGACGTCGTTTGAGCGCAGACAATAAGTTTTAGAAGATATGTAAATGGAGACAATAATAAAGAAAACATATATAGAGCACACATAACGATCTATATCATACAGAACCAAAGTTATTTTACCAGTTTCAATCTTAATAATACACGAATAAACAGTTCTCGGTATAAAATAACGCTTAAAATTCATACCGCCATTCGAGGTACCACCACAAAATGGCCTGGAATTCAAAATGGCGTTTAGCCGTTGTCATCTGTCTTCTATTACATGTACACTGGGCGTCGTCATCACAAGAAATTATGAAAAAGTTGACCACTGGTTTCGTCAAAGCGGTAGAGACTTGTAAGCAAGAAGTGAGTAATTAATTGTATATAATTAAACTGTAAGCATGTCTTAAATATTTACTTGGAAGTAATAGAATTCACTATGTTGTTTACTTTTAAGATTACTTTTTATTTAACACACACAAACACACGGTCGCCTTAATGTAAAAACCGACTTATATACATGTTTTTCTTTTTCTTTTCTTTTTTTAATAAATGTACATAAAGATAAGATAAATACATGTCTGTTTGTTTGTTTAATCAGAATAGGGGAGATGGCTGAATATTATTCTCATTCTATAGTGATTAAAAAAGTAAATAAATCAAAATTAAAAACAACTTTATTCAAATAGGCCCCCACGAGCACCTTCGCATCGTCATTTTACAAATTAAAAGTTTAAAGTGATTATTATTTTTGTAAAAGTAAAGCTACCACCGATTAGGAATGTAGATTCTGTAGAGAAGAATCGGCAAGAAACTCCGCAGTTACTCTTTTGAAAATAATAATAATAATAAATTTTACATCCAGAATCAGAGCGGAATCGAGGAATCGAATCCACAACCCTGACGCGGAAAGCAGAGTCACTCCACAGTCAACCCCGTCCACGAGCCAGTCATGTTAAGCTTACAAAAAAAAAAAAAAAAAATTTGTAAGCTCATTTGTGCTTTGCTCCTTTTCGAACTAGAATCTATTAATTATTTCCAAGTGTAAATGTTCTTGTTTAGTGGTGTTGAGACCAAGTTAGATAAATTTATATAACAAGAAAGAAAAATAAAATTGTGTACAATTTTTTTTCTCGTGTACGTAATATATTAGATCCTTAAGGAACTGGTTAGTCCACTTGGACAGACGACCTGAACAGAATTACGGATAGCTGATAGTTTCTGGCGGTCAAAGATCGGGACTGTTGGCAATGCCTATATACAGATCTATCAGGAAACATTTCTTAATCTATAAATTACATCTTTGAATGTTTATTTTTTATGTTAATTTAATTTAAAAAATAATAATGAAAATTTTACTCATAGCCCTAATCTTTATTTCTCCTTAATTATATTTTAAAACATACACACATATTGCAGCTAAACCTTGGCGATCACATCATGCAAGACTTTTTAAACTACTGGCGAGAGGAGTACGACCTGGTGAACCGAGACACGGGCTGCGTTATAATGTGCATGGCGTCCAAACTAGACCTCATCACAGACGATATGAAGCTGCATCACGGAAAAGCTCATGAATTTGCTAAGAGTCATGGTGCCGGTGAGTACTAATCATATCAAAACTTTTCTAAGTTTTACCTCGTTATGACTATAAAGTCATTAATATTTAAATAAGGTAAAATATTGACAAGAGTTGGATATTTATTTTTCAACAGATCAAAATATAAGTAATCTTTAAAATACTTGACAGGTAATTTTAAAATATATATTTTCATAGTGATTTGTCTATCTCATGCAGTTCTTTTTATAAATCATAACTTATACACACGAATAATCTCTACATAAATAGTTATATTAAAAACGATTTTGTTTTATTTCATTAAGATGATGATTTGGCCAAGCAGCTGGTTGACATGATACACGAATGCGAGAAGACTCACGCTACAGTTCAAGATGATTGCATGAAGACATTAGAAATCGCCAAATGCTTCCGCACCAAGATACACGTTCTGAAATGGGCCCCTTCAATGGAGACCATCCTTGAAGAAATTATGACAGAAGTGTAAAAGACTACAAATCTACTGGAGGCTACCTACAAACTCTGTTGCATCAACGCCCACCGGTTGAATGGAAGATTTATAAAAATGACTCAAGCAATGTCACGGATCCTGTCTTAAATTCGCTTCTCCTTACAACTTGTCAGCTAGCTTTAAGTTTTATGTAACCTCATAGTTTATATTAAATTAAATGGTGTGGTAGATATAATGTGATCGAAATAAATATATAATCATAACCTTACAAATGTTTGCTTTATTTCTTTAATTTTAAAAGACAAAATAAATTCAAGGTCAATTAGATTTTACCTTGATGTACTTTTAAGATTAAGATTTATTATAATATTCTTCTTTATAAAAGAATATATAAGCAAAAACTTAATAAAATATAGAATTGTTTTTGAAAAATTCCAGTAAATTCAGTATTTTAGATTATCAATGGAGCAAAGAAGATACGAAATAAAACGTATATTAAGTACAAAAATAATATTTTTATTACAGAAATGTCAACGTTTTTAATAATATCAAATCCGAGGGATCGAAGTTTAAGGACAAACGATTGGAGTCATTTTTTCCGAATAGGGCTGTCCAAAAACTTATAATACACTGAGTATCTCAGATAAGGCTATAAGGTAAACTGTCCTCAAGTTTCCGCATTCAAGTCACGTAAGAATGAGGGTAAACAATAAAAGCAAACAGGACTCAGGTGCGGACGCGACGTAACGATCTATTGTCGGGGATGCTGAAATACGGCTACTATTATTTGAATTTTCTTATTTATTCTTTCACTTAACTGGGATTGGAAAGAATTCTGGTTAAATGGTCGGTATTTTTTTTTAATCTCGCAATGGAGGCAGGGATTGATATTGAAAGCTATAGTAACACCATTAAATTCGAAATATTGTAAGAATTATGTGACGGTCAAATTAATTTTACTTTAAGTTTAGAGTAAAAACAATATAACTTATATTTTAACCCTTTCCCGGCCGTCACCGTAATATTCCGTGTTTTACTGTTAATGCCTGTGGCGCCAAGCCCGTAATATTACGTTCTATTTTTTCTATGTCTATTTCTTGATTAGATATAAAAAATATGAAGAAATTTTATATTATTTATAATACTTCAGGACGTGTACTTTACAATAATCCAACTTTAAAACAATAGGCTTAACATTCTGATACATAAAAATGCAATTTAAATGCAATAGTCAAATTAGGCGCTATCACAACCCTAACACACAGGGCCGAACCCGTAATTTTACGTAGGCTAGTGATGCACTAGTAAAAACTAAATAATAGAGAAGACTTCCTTTTGAATTATTAATTCTCTTGTTAATACACGTCTAGACTATAAATTAATTATTTAATGTGTTTTTTAAACCTTTTATTTGAATAATAAACCATAATTAAAGAGAATCGGTAGAAAATTACGAAACCAAAAAAATATATATTCTTGATCTCGATATTATTTTGGGACGTCACTAATACAGTTACTGCCGACGATCACTTGCGGCCATCACCGTGATTTTCCGTGCGGCGCAAGCGACACGGTCGGCATAGTTGTTTGTAAACATCAGTACCTGCAGAGCCGTCCCCGTAATAACACGGTAACTTCATATGCCTAGTGCTGTACAACATTATGTTGGACGACGACGAATTATTGAATTGAATATATTACAAGGAGATATCAACAACGACAGTAATTCCAGTTTAAGTAGTACAAGTGATGAAGAATCGGTAAGTTAGTGTTCCTATTTTAAGACTTAATTTTAAAATTCGTCCGCGTGGAAATATATGTAAAATAAATATACGGCGGGAAACTAATGCAAACTATTATAAAAATAGTTTAAGATCCGAACTAGACACGATCTTCACCATATTTTTACTTGGTTAGCTTGGATCTCCTACTAATTATAAGTATAGGTAATATTAGTTTTGCGAGTATCTTAACCTGCGACTCATCACTCAATTCGCGCGCTTTTTGTTTCTATGGGGATTACCCTAATTGCGGAGAAACTGAACTACTGTGGATATTTATTTTAAAGACGAAAATTAAAAAAGTAATGTATTTTTACCCGACTGCGACAGAAGGAGGGTTATGTTTTTCGAGTGTATGTATGTATGTATGTATGTATGTATTATTAAATGGTTTTTATTTTTATAATTTATTTATGAGTGTTTTATTTTAGATTAATTTATATTCTCCGTTCTGTTCACCGTGGCACAGGTAGATTATACCACTGATGGTACTGTCAATATACATATAACGACTTACTGTTCATTGACACAATCTCCTTTATAGGCTTAAAACAAATTCGTTCGATATCGCAGACAAAAGTTAACTATATCTATACTAATAATAAATCTGTTAAACCTCCGTTTCATTAATACACTATATATCATCAAGAATAAATTTTAATAGCGCGCTTTTATTTCGATCAGCGCCATCTCTTATCGTGTTTTTCTCTGTGCACGTATCACGTAAAAAGTACAAAACCAATGTAAATAACTTTAATACATAAAAATTAGACATAGCTCACAGTATAATTTAGTTTTTGTTTCATTGTAATTAAATTTAAAAATAAATATTTAAGAAAATAGAAATACGCCTAGACGCGACATAGACGCCGTCTGGTCTAACGAATCTTAAAAACTCACAAAACTTATTTTTGAGTTATTATTTTGTTAAACTTAAAAGTTTACTAAATATGTCGGATAGAAATAGAAATCGTTTTAATATTTTAGATAAACATCATTTTCAATTAATATACTATTAAGTTAAATATTAATTATGTTAAATGTCACTAAATATAAAAACGATATTCTACAATTATACGATAGATAGCGCAGATAATTTTCTGAATCGCGCTGACCAAAACTTCGGCCTAAAGAATGACACTCGCCCGTATTTAGAAAACTGTTTTTCTTTTTTGCACTCAATTAAATACTTTAAGGTACTACGGTCTTGATTGTTTGTTTGTTGTTAAAATTTAAAATATTTGGTCGTTATTTGTTTGTTGATTTTACAAAGTTGGATGGTTATAGCTATTTAAGTTGTAATATATATATATATATATATATATATATATATATATATATATATATATATATATAAAGTCGTGTTAGTTACACCGTTTATAACTCGAGAACGAGTGGTACGATTTTTATGATTTTTGTGTTTTTGGATTTGTCTTCGTCGGGAATAATACTTATTAAGATATGGTATTCATCAATGAGAAAATAATTAATAAAAAAAACAGTTCGAATGTTTCATCCATACTATATATATATATATATATATATATATATAAAATCACTCAATCCGTCTATTAAAGAATATTTTCCAGTATCGACGCAGGTGTAGGTGATAAAAAATATAAATGCATAAATTTTAAAATTTTAGTTAAATACGAAGCCGGGGCGGGCCGCTAGTGTGTAATATCGATAAAAATTATTCAGATGTCCCATCACTGTTTGAAATTATACCTAAAGTCGTCTGGCCGTGGGGGCACGATTACTGTACCAAAATCTGGCCGGGAAAGGGTTAAAGGATAAATTTGGCAACCAATTATTGAAATAAGAACTAGATAAACTGATTTAGATAACATTTTATTAACATTGTGTAGAACTGTTATGAATAGAACCAGTATATCAATATCAGAGCGTTGTAGCATGAGATTCAAACTAGCACTGTTCTGTTTTTTTTTAAGTACTGAAAATCGCGGTTAATTTCTATATATATCTACCAACTTGCAGGAGCAGCGTGGAGGAATAATCTCCTACCGTCATCCTTTATAGGAGAGAAGTTACTGTTGAGCCTATTTTGGTACAGTACATTATGCCAACGACACATTATCTGAACCCTACAATAAAACCAAACTAAGTTTCCAGCGGACATGTAAGTCAGCTGTTAACCGTTGACGCACTAATACTCCATAAATAGTGGACGGTAATACCCGCATTCGATCCTGTCTAATGTATAGGCCACTTGACATCGAACCTCAATTAAGAAGCGTTGTTGCTCTTAACTAGCTACAGTGATTGTCCTGTCTAGACGCAGGTTAATTGTGGATTGTTGCGTGTTTCTCCATGTTCGGGAAGTAGGTTTGGTGTTTATAACCTAGTCAAGACGAGTTGAGGTACGCCAGATTTTAAATGCTTACTATTAAAATTATTCCTTAACTTAATAAGATTCTGAATATTTTTAGATTACTAACGCCCTTCCTAAGCTGATAAGTTTATAGTTATGAAATTTTGGAGGGGATATCATTATGTGAATTAAATATTCTTCATATACATAAAATAAAGGTTACTATATATGATATTGAAGTCGTATACTTATATAAAATTAACATTCTATTATAAAATCTAAATTGTAGTAACGATTTAATAAGAATATAAATGAAAATATTAAAAACGATGGTTGTATGAATGTGGTTATCCTACATACATGGTACAAACAATAAAACAATTTATTTTAAATAATGTTTTATACAGTATTTATTTTATTTTCAACTTTTTTTTTATTTGCTTTATAAAGCTAAGTACAGGTTATATCAAGGAATTTATATCATAGCTGGAAGGCTCACTTAATAAATTGTATATTCAAATATGCACCTTGAAATAACGAACATAAGGTTAACATTTGTTTCCAACATGTAAAGTGAAAAAATCGTTGCGAGCATTTCATTGGCTACTGGTATTTTGTTTCTTTCTTACGAGTCGCCTTGAATCTATGGTATAAAGAGATGCAATCCCTCTTAAAAACATTTTTTGAGTGCACGTGCGCATTTCAGTTTGTATATCTATAAATTCCTTGGGCTATATTTTTATTTTTGCTAGTGCTGTTTTAGCCACAGAATATTTAACTAATTTTCATAATACTAATACCATAATATCTCGTCGTGATTGTGATTATTTTTGTTATACTTCAGTCAGTACTTCAGTTATGATTACGTCCACCTTCGGCGCCCAGTTGATTTCGTGCATGGCTGCCTTAAAGCATTTCGAAACTTCCAGGGCTCTTAGACATTGGTCTTCTTCTTCTATATGTGTCTTTTCACATTCGTGGACTGTTGTTACTAACTTTGACGCCATGTCGTCACCTACGAATGCAAAAGCTTGAATTTGTAGAATAATAGACAATATGTGAGTAGTTTTTTAGTTATTACCTACTTATCCCTTTTAAAACACAATTACATGAAGAAAAAGTTAATATCTAGATGCACAATAAGGCAGTCTAATCGCTTAGTAGCGATTTCTTCCAGACAACCTTACGGGTTTGGAAGCAAAGTCAATATACATATTATATTATGTAATACACTACACTTAGTGTGGTGCTGAATATAATTTAAAAAAATAAATACATAAGCTTTTCACAATTTTTTTTTTTTTTTACGCAGGGGAATCCATTTACGGATGATATCCAGGACGCCCGGGTCGGCAGTCCTAGACCTATGTCGGACTCGGCACTTTGGGAGTGCAATATCGTACTAAACCCCTGCGGGAGCCTTCAGCCGCTTTAATTGGAGGGTCTCGGATCTGCAGGCAACAGGATCTCTCCAGCGACAGGCTGGCCTCGGCGAAAAGGCCAGACTTCTCCTCCATGGGTCCCCATCCGGCTAACCTCTGAACAGTCCCGACGACGCCGTGTCTAGCAGGACCGGGTTCCCATCCCGGCCCGACACGGGCACAAGGGCGTTACAGGAGGCGCATTAAGTAGCGCCTCCTACGCACCCCCATTCGTCGCCCGCGGATGGAGGCCACGTCGGCGGCCTCCTCTCTCATCCGCTCGTCGGCCTCCTTCTGGGACATTACTGTCTCGCAGAAGGAGACCAAGGCCTTCCAGGACTCGTCGTCGCCGAGCATCGCGGTGATGACGCTCGGGAGCGACAAGTCCCCTCCGATGACCGACGTCAGACCTTGACGCAGCACCGCCCATCTCGGGCACACCTCGAGGGTGTGCTGGGCAGAGTCCACCGCTGCGCCACAATCGTGACACTCAGTCGTCGGCTCCCTTTGGGCCGTCCGACACAGGTAGTCACCAAAGCAACCGTGCCCGGTGAGAATCTGTGTCAGACGGAAGGTGAGGGGCTTGCGTTTTCGACGCATCCACCGCTCAAGGACCGGGCGAATGGCAGCCGTTACGCGTGTGCCATATGGCTGCACCGCCAGGTCCTCCCCCCACCTCCGCATTAGCGCTTCCTGCCCTATCCGACGCACACGTAGGATCCCGTCCAACGTGGGGTTCTCACCAAGAGCCCTCCTACCCGAGACGTATGAGTAGGTCTCGGCAAGAACCTCCGCCACGAGCTCCCACGGGGGGTCGCCGGCTAGAGCAGTAGCTGCAGCCCACGATACCGTACGGTACCCACGAATCACCCTCACCGCGATTGTTCGCTGCACAGCGCGCAGCGCCGCCTTATTTTTCTCGGTGAGGCCATCCGCCCAAACCGGGGCACCGTACGTCGCCATACTCCGGCAGACTCCGGAGTACAGCTGCCTGCAGGCGGCGCTGGGTCCTCCGAGGTTCGGGAGGAGTCTGCCCAGCGCACTCGCCGCCTTCACGACCTTCGGTCCCACCATCGCGAAATGTGGGCCGAAGGTCCACCCTCCGTCCAGGATGAGCCCGAGATACTTCATTTGAAGCTTTTCACTATAACATTAATACACACATATTATATGTATATGACCTAGACTTGGGGTGGGACTCGAACTCACAGCCGTGGAACAGAAAGCTGAGTCACTGCTATCTGCGGGCCATACTTCCAGGGGATCGGAAGTTACGCGGGTAAAACAAGGAAACTTAGCTAATATTTTTTATCTTGGTATATTTCTTCTATTTATTCGAGTAAAAATACGTGTTCGGCTTAGTTAAATATAGTTTGATAAAGTTATATAATCTACTTTCTTTTTTATTTGTAATTAATTATTCAGTATTAATTATTCAGAATAGCTATCGCCTATAATTTCTGTTTATTAATCAAGGTACTTATTACATATTCTACTAATTATACTCTCAATGTAGTACAAACCAGCTCCATGTCTCACGGCAAATTCCTGAGCGTTCCCATGATGAAGCTTTCCAGAAGTATCGAGGAGGTTTAACTTCTTACTCATGCAAACGATCGCACAGCCGGTGTCCCTGTGAGCGAGATCTCGATCTTGCTTCCAAAAGTGATACAAATCAAGCAGGACATTGTCCCCTAAATTCAGCTAAAATTGTTTACAAATTATATTAAAATCTAGGAGTTTTATCTGATGCAATTAAAACTAATTCAATTGATAATACTAATAATAAACAGCATCAATATTTATCATAATTATTTTTGTACAAACTCTTAATTTCAATAGAAACTTCAGGAATAGAGAGAGCGAGAAGAAGCACAAAGTTTACTGAAATTTAACTATTTTAAAAATTAATTATTGAGGAATTAAAAACATGCCAACATAATTCCAAATCTATCCGTATTCATTAAATCATGCTTCGACATAGATATTAAGACTAGATAATAAATTAATGAAAAATCTGAATTAATTTAAACATACCTCATGCTTACAATCGTCTAAGACTTTCAAGAAACTACCAGTTATGTTTTTCATAGTTTCATTTGAAGCTATTTCGTTCACACCAAGCGCGACTAACACAAGTGCGAGAAGAGCAAAAGATCTGGTCATCTTACTGTCTAGTATAGATTCAATTAAGCCATTCCACTATCGAGCATTGTCTTATAAAGATTCAGTGGCTGCTGACAATGACTCTGAATTGAATGGAGTTTAATTAAAAGCTATTAATTATTACGTTACGCTTGGAGCGCTCTTTTAATAACACATTCAACCTGTCTTTATTATGATTGAAGGTTCGTCTTATACCCCATTTGTGATCTGGTTTTATTCCAAACGATGATTGGGATACCTTTTACTGACTTCCGGAATTTGTGATTAATTTTAATAATATTGAAAAAAACGTTCACACAGCAATATTTTCTTGAATTAAGTTTTAGCCATTAAAATTGATTGGTACTTATTTTAGTATTACAACCATAAGTCTCATTATGATATATAAAATAGACTCACCGGAAGCCATTGGATGGAGGCTACCTCGAACCATGGGACTATTACATAACTTGCGCGATCGCGAAAAATCGTTGTGGTATTGACTTTCAATACTAGCTCAACCTAAATAAGTATTGAAATTCGACACAATAATGATTTATCGTCTAAGTAATAGTTCACCGATTGCTCTGGAGGTCGATAGGAGAGGCCTATGTACGTTCTAGAAGTGGACATCCAATGGCTGTTATGATGATGATGATGTCTTATTTTTTTACCATAGTACGCTATAGTTTACAAAAAGTCATTAGAATAAATAAATTAAACTTTTTTTTTTTTTAATTAAAAGTCTAAAAACGGATTTTATCGCGTTTATTCAAAATTACTGTTTAACAATTTTATTTTAATTTATTTCCCGACGTTTCGGACCCTTTACAGCGTCCATGATCTCCAATGAGAAACGTCGGGAAATAAATTAAAATAAAATTGTTAAACAGTAATTTTGAATAAACGCGATAAAATCCGTTTTTAGACTTTTAATTAAATGAATAAAATTCGCGTAAATATAAGAGAACAGTAAATTAAACTTATTAGATAAATAATATACAAAACGTTTGTAACAATGTAAATTCGATTTAATAATTTAATTCATTTTATATAGGGAACTTGTGTCCGGCGTCCAGTTTTTCTGATGAACGCCTCGTCTGAAGCACTTTGATATTTCCAACGCAATTTCGCAGCCGTTTAAAGTAGATGAGGTTTCACTTTTGCAGTTTTTGTACATTTTTATTAAGTGTGCTGCCATATTGTCGTCTATGAAACAAGAAAAAATGTATTCATGTTTACATACTGTAATTAAATCCTGTTTATGGCACCACTGTGAGTAAAATGTTTTTCTTATTTTACATAAGACTAGCAGATACACGTGAATTTGTCTGCGTTGCTTATTATTCTAACGATGTATTGTATGTGCAGAGGGATTATCATCAAAAAAAAAAAAAAAAACCGAAGTAAAAGTATACATTACCTCTATTATTTTATTATATAGATGAACGACAAAAGAAAGCGCTATTTTATATTTGTTGGCAGAGACATTTCGTATTTGTTAATTAACAGAAGAATAAACTTCTAACTTTCTGACGAGTAATCTTTGTCTTTTAGGATATTTTAGAAGACTATTTAAACAAGAAATTTTCAAGAATTTAATACTATTTTAAACTGATTTATTACCAGCACCAGCAGCCTGAAGATAACCTTTAGCGTTGGGCACCATCAGTTCACCATCAGAGTTCAAGAGTTTAAGCTTCACCATAGCGCAGATGATGAGACACCCTGTCTCTTTATTTTCCAATCGACGATTTGTGTTCCAGAAATATAGGATATCCTTGGCCATTTCTTGTGTTAGAATCGTCTAAAAATATAGTGAAGCTATTTTATATATTGTTATATCGCAAAAAGAATCTGAAGCTTGAAAATGATTTTCCTTTCGCGACATTACAAGCTAAAGAGATTCATCTACAATTGAAATTACGAGATTTTTTTTAATGTTAGTTGGATAGGCAAACCGGCAGACGTTCCACCTGATGGTCAGTGGTTGACGTCGCCCATGAACACAAACTAGTTTACCTGGAACTAGCCCAGGCAACTCATTTATGTGTTGCTTATCCAGAGATATAAGGTGTTAAAGTCTCGGTGCCAGTAATTACACTGCCTGTCTTGCCCTTCTCTCCGAAACACAGCAAAGCTGTTTCACGGGAGTAACAAGCAAGAGAATTCGCCAAAAACGTAAAATATTTACTAGACAACTGAGGATATAACTGACCGCTTAGATATCCAATACATGTTCAAATATTTGTACTTACAGGACTATAAAAATATTTAATCCAATACCAAGACCAATCAAGGTCCTCAACACAGGCTTCATATGTATTGTTCTATAACAATATTCTCACCTTTTCACTACACTCAAACAGTTTATTACCAAATGTGTAACTAAACGACTTCATGACCTCACGATTATTTTCCAAATTTGCTATTACATAGGACATCAGTACTAACAATACTTTCAATATTATTGGTATCTTTACTCTTAAATGAATTTCCGAAGTTAAATTCAATTGCATTCTGTAATGTAATTATTGACACAAATACACACGCAGAAATATACTCAAGAATCTTTTGGGACTTTTCTTTGTAATAATATTGTATAAACGGTAAGTTTTATAGTTTTTTATTATGAATAATTTCCGAATTAATGGATTAAAAATCTTTAACTTTAATAATTCAGATATCCAGGCATTACAGGTACTGTTTCAGTCTGTTACTGCCCAACTGGTGGATAAAAACTTTTTGGTGGAAAAGACCAAGACACGTCTTAATTCACAAAGCTCTACAACAGTTCGATGGATATTCCCATTTCTCTCGACACACAGGTTTCCTCACGGTGTATTCCTTCACCATGCATGAATAAATTACAAAAATATTTAAAAACAAAAAGTTTAAAAACGTCTCCGATGGTAGCTCTATTTTAATTTGCCATCGTTAGTGTTGATTAAAGAGTTTAGTGGTATAAAATAAAAGTAATATAATACTTTTTAGTATAATCTTTGTAACTAAATCTCACCGCATAGTTTTACAACGATTATTCTCGATTCAACGGCCATTTAATTCACACATCGGAATCGATTATCCAGGTCGTGTGAGAGTGTGAAATCGATTTGTTCTGTTAATTACTCGCATCTGTTTGTGACCCGCGCTGAATGGTAATGAATACACTTGTTAGTTCGAATTAGCTCTTTTGTGATTTCGCTCAAGCGTTCAATGCTACAGACCGCTTTTTATATATAATAATATATAAACCAAAACACTATTTGTTTATACATACATTTATATATAAATGCAAATTAAAAATAATTTCACAGTCGAAAAATAATTTTATTAAAATGAAAAAATTCGAATGTTTAAAATTGAAACACGTAACTTTGTTTTAAATAAATATATATTTAGGGGTCGTTCATTATTGGACACGTAATGTTTTTAGCAACTTTTTAACTACTTCTCCCTAGTGATATGTGGTGAGGTTTTAGAATACCCGCCCACCCAAAATCCCAAATACCCAAGATCACGTATATTTTTGGTACAAAGTAAATTATAATTTTTGGAATATTATCTTTAAATACCTACAGGTATAATCTGATTAAGTGTTGGAAAATTAAACAACGTGATAGAAATGTCCAGACAGATATTAAGGTTGCACGTTATTTTTGACTGCCATAAGGCTTAAAAATAATAAAGGAAGGTGTAAAAAAAAACATGAAAAACAAGTATATAAATACACGTGATATATCATTATAACCCTCCCCCCCCCTCCTTGTGATATTTCCGAACTCCTCCCCCCTTGTGAGCTTCACGTGATTAACGGACTATTCCTTATGTATCATATTCAATACATATTATGTTTATATGTAGGTACTCCAATGATTTTAAGTAATAACCCTGTACAAAAAATAGTCAGAAAAGCTTAACGAAATTCGTGACTGTTTTAAAGAACATAACTACTTTAGTGATAAAGTGGCGGATGACAGCTTGATTATATATTATTTGCGAGCTAAGAGCACTTCGTACTAATCATAGTCACTCTCACATCTCAATACTTAACTGGACGTTCTTTGTGGTTTCATTCTCGGTTTATTGTTGTGGATCTGTATTACAAATAGGTGTTCTAAAAGGGCCAATTGTGGGTTCTTATCTTTTTCTAATATATATTAATGACCTCCTCCAATAAAATTTTTACACAATGAGAGCCAGTAAGATTATAATCCTGTGTCATGTGTCACATCTATATGATCATGTATTGCTCGATAGAACCTGCCACCAGTTACGGTGATGCCAATCAGTGCCAGATCAGTTAACACTTTAAAACTTTTATTGAACAAGAAATATATTATTGTTTCTGGCTATACAAGTATTCCCTGATTTTATTGCTTTAAAATTACAAACATACACTTCTGCTTTATAATTTTAATATAGAAATTATACTAATGGAGTTGCGACAATAGACTTTATTGAGTTAACTCAAAATGAGATTTGATTGAGTTTTTATTTTATTTTATAAGACGCTGTTAGGCTGACTCGAGTTAATTTTGCAATATTCATGAAATGTGTTTGACAATTTCCAATTACCGTTTTAAGCGTGCCTCAAGTTAATTTGATTTCATTATTTAATTTTATAAAATCAGCGTTCATTTGCACAATATTGCCATTTCATTTGAAGACTAATAAAAAAAAACTCATTGATAGTAATAATCCTATATGATATGATAAGAAAGAGTTTTACCTTTTTTATACCTTTGCCGAATTGGAGGCTCACTTCTAACTCATAGATTTATTTTCATCTCATCATAACAATAGAATAGAACACACAGAGCGTTTTAACGCAACGTCATGAGACACAAGTACCTGCGTAACTTATTTGACCAAGGCATTAGTGTGTAAACATTGGTTTTACTATAGAAAAATAGATATTTTTGTTCTACAACGTAAATTTAAAGCCATTTACTGAACTTCTCAACGACTCTAACTTTATATATAATCCAAAATTATGATTGCTTATAGCTCAATTTATATGAAATAAAAATTGTTAATTCATAATGTGTCCTTAATTATATGAATATTGATTTAATTTTTTCGATAAACGAGCTGACAATTGTAAAAATATCTGTAATTAGCTCATTTGATACAATTTAAAATTGGTCGAAATCGTTCTCAGAGCCTCTATCTCCAATCTCACAAATGCCGAGATATTTATCTGTTAACGTGCTACCGTGTATTAATTAGTAAATTGATAATTATCAAGAGTTCATGTCGTTTTATAACATAATTATGTCGATGTTTTTATAACCATTAATGTTTTAATTTATATTTTATATTGTACGATCGCGGGTTTTGATCGCTTTTTTAAAGTATATTGGTTATTATTTAACGATTATTTTGTTTTAAGTGTTTCCTAAATGAGTTTAAAAGCGATTTTAATCTTGGGATTTTGTTATGCGTTGTAGATATGTTATGAATCAATTTTTAATCGTTAAATTTATAATTTAACTAATTTATTACTATTTCAGTGCACCCATAAATAACTTATTAACCACCTTTGCTGGTTTAAGTAGGAAGAAAATTTATCACGAGACTAATCTTGATTCCGTATTATTAATATTCTTGTGGAAACGTGAGGTATTTAGTTTATGTAAATATAAGTGATAAATAGACTTGTGTAACATTCAAAGGTTAAAAATAATTTTTGAAACTTTCGCCTGAAAATTTAAAATAGCATACTTTGTATTAGAAGATTTATTAATTTAAATAAATCGCGTATATGCGAGTTTGTTATTTATTTACTATTTTACTCTGATAGCATTCAACTAACCATATTAAATAAAACAAATTCAGATAATTGCATTTATTCATCTATACATAATTATTAAATAAAAATCAAAGTCCAGTTTCGCGATTTTCTTTTGTTTTCCTATAGTTTTTTTTTCTCTAATACTTTTCCATCACAGCTTCGATCATGGCGACCTCAGGAGCTATTCCCTCCTTTTTACAGCTCTCTTTGAAACAAGCTGCCACTTTAACGACACGACTGCAGTCGTCTTCGATATCATCATGAACTTTTTCACAACTGTGAATCAGTTGTACCATTTTCTCGGACAGAACATCACCTGCAGCATTGTTAAAGCAAGATGTAAACAAAAAAGTGATCACTAAGAAGCTTTTCTTAAGTTGTTCAGAGTCTTATTGCTTTGACTAGCTCGTTGGCGCAGTTGGCAGAGTTGTGGGTTCGATTCCCAACCCGAGTCTGGGTGTGTTATATATATGTTTATGTTATTTTATTCAGACGACCGTTATTATTAATTTTTATTGTTTTTTTTTTTATTTACTAGTTTAATGTTAAGTATAAAGGTTCACTATAATGGTCAGCTCATAAAATAGATTTAATAAAATAAAAAAAAACAAGTTGCCTGGAATATATGAAGATAAAAAAATAAAAAATAAAAAAAAACAAGCAGCAAAGCTAAGAAAACTTTTTATAGACTATTAGTGATTATTTTAACGTATTTTATATGTAAATGTGTACCGCCTGCTAAATTTCCTAAAGCATCGGGTGAATAGATACACAGTAATTTTGTTAAATATTCGCGACACCTTTTAAAAGTGTGACTTTATAGCTTTTATATTAATTAAATTATCGATATCTTATCGTCTTTGAAAAATTTATACTAATTAAATATTTGAAATAAAAGTCACCTTAGAATTGATAAATATCAAACGTATCTAGCATTTATTTTTAAATGTCAAATATTGCTATCAAGATTTCATGAATAAATTTATAATATTATTAATTTTGGAAATTATTGTTACTCTGTACTCTACTGTACTGTATCAGCCTTTAGACACCACCACCTGAGTGAAGGGCTCTTCTTCATATAGAAGAAAGGTTGGATCTTAATCCACCACGCTGCTCCACTGCGGATAATTTCTCTACCACGAGTAACGATTGTTATCAGGTCTCTATGATAACAACCGGGACCGACGGCTTTACGCGCTTTCCGAGGCACCGTGGGAGACCCACAAGGATACACATGCAGTCCGGAAACAAAAATTTGTTCAAATACAAATATCTGCCTCGAGCGGGAATCGAACCCGCGACCGCCGGCTCGCGGTTTGAGACGACTACTCGCCCCACTTCACCAGAACAGTTGTCTTGTTACTCAATGGTGATAAATTCGACGAACCTTGAGGAAAACTCTTGACATAATCATGCATGTTGTCGTGGTGCATCCTAGCGTCGTCTTGCATTAGGGAGAACTTGTTTGACATGCAGATTATCGCGCAGCCAAGCTCCCGGTGCACTACCTCGAAGTCCTCGCTCCAAAAGTTCTTGAACTCCTCTAGCACTTCCGGTGACAATCCCGACTAAAATTTAAATAGAAAACTGGACTTGTAGGTAAGGCTGACTCGATAGAAGTAGTAGCAGAGTCTCTCATAAAATCGGTATGAAGTATTATATAGCTACATTTCGTACAGTGAGTTAGACAAAAGGAAGCACCCCTTCTCTTTTACTTATCCTAAATTCCTCCTTTTAGGAATCCCCCATATTGTTCTCATATGAAGGAGAACTTCAGCCTTCAGCCATTAACGTATTTGCGTCCCTATCCGCTGGCTATTGCCAAAAACAAACTGAAAGCTAAAGTTCGGTGGCGTATTAAAGAGGCCTATGTTGAACAAACAAAACCGAGTTTAGAATAATAATAATGAATAGAAAACCCTGAAAAGCCGAATATAAGCGGACCATTAGTTAGCATTGAGGTGTTTCTATAAAAGTTGACTATTTTAAATTATTATATCAGAGTATAAACCAAAACCGGACCGTTGAATATTAAAAAAACGACCAGCGCCATTCTATATCTATATATAATCGGTTTTTCTGGAAAGATCGCATTAGATATATCAGAGCAAGCTTCTGCAGTTTTTCGAGGAACAAACAGAAATGTCTTCTAGATTCTTATTAAAAATATTTTTTACCTCCTCACGGCATTCTTCTAAAGATTTTCCAAAATGCGCAGTGACGTGGCTCATAACCTCAGCAGTACTTCTCACAGGATTCGGAATTACGGCCAAGACCACTGCAGACACAATAAGATACCAAACCGCCATCCTACCGACCTGTTCTCTCCGTACACAATGCCGTCCACGACGAATCCTGCTCATTATATCATAGTAATTTTTTTTTTTTTTCTAAATTTCTATTATATGTTATTAGGTTACGATTCTGGTCGTTATTTCAAGTAGACATCAATACAACGCAGGAAAGGTTATTGTCATGAGGTTATTAGTTGAAATAATTCTGGTTGTCCGTAAAGTGATGATATCCGCTGTCCGGATAATTATAGTTTATGGATAATCTTCGCAAACGCAAGTCATAACGAAAGCGGTAGTTTGGTATCCATTATACAAGCGAAGACAAGCAAATAATAATAAACTATTAATTCAAGATTATAAAAATCTGTTGCTTTGTTTATTTTTGTTTATTCACTTATTTTGATTTATTTTTCAAATTAATTCAATATAACTTGTTTTATGTTTAGAAAATTTTTTAAATATTATATTTTCGCTTAATTATTTTTATTTTTCCAAATTGCTGCATATTATTCAGTTTTTTTATTACCGAAAAAAATATATGTATACAAATCTGGTGCATTTAGGGTCTATTTCACTGATAAAATTATGTGATGTATAACGGTATCCAACAGATAAAAGTTTATGATATAATTTCTTTTTCACCATAAAACTTCACTTTATCTGTCAGATATTTCTGTACGCAACCTGTGAATCCAAAAGTAATAGTTACTCGTACTACTAGGCCCGAAAAACCTTAAGGGAAAGTAAAATTTTTTACAATTTTTATCCACTCCTTCCTGCCCAGTGACCACACGTAGTATTTGAGAGGACGCCCCCTCCCTCTCAAGTTTCATGTAGTAATTAATAAATATGGTTTTAATTCATTTTTTACCCGACTGCGACAGGAGGGTTATGTTTTTCGAGTGTATGTATGTATGTATGTATGTATGTATGTATGTATGTATGTATGTATGTATGTATGTATGTATGTATGTATGTATGTATGTATGTATGTATGTATGTATGTATGTATGTATGTATGTATGTATGTATGTATGTATGTATGTATGTCCATTTCTTTGGCACGCCCTACAGCCCAAACGGCTGGACGGTTTTTGACATATGAGGTGTCGTTGGATTTGTCTAAATTGTAGTAGTGACATAGGCTATATAAATTTTCAAAATGGCGCCCGCAAATGGCGGAATGAGGAGGGGAGTTGAGTTTTTTTCTTACTGTAGCAATATGGGTATCAAATGAAAGCTAGTAAATTGTTTTATTCTTTTTAGTTTATAATAATAGTATTTTACGCAGTCGGGTTTTTTGATTTTTTTAATTAAGCATACTTGTTGCGTACAGAAAGTTAAAAAAGTGTAGTCAGTAGTGGTAGTGTAGCGTAGTGTTGTTATCTCTGATTTTTAAAAGCGCTTTACACTGCGCACCATGTTTGAACATACATTTCTTTAGAGGATATTAACTCTGAAACTATATTAACTCTGTCTCTAACTGACGAAAACTTAAGACCACCAGTGATCAAGCGTATATTTAGCGCACTACTTTTGTAGACCCCCCTCCCTCCCTGAATCGATCATGTAGTATGGGTACGTATGTCCTAAGGGTCTGTTTTACCCCCTTCTGCTGCTGCTGCTATAAAGCCTATCAGTTACTTATATGCGAGATATAGTTTATCAGCAATCGATAAAATAGGCCCTTAGGCCTGTATTACTCCGCATTATCTAAAAACTTTTATTACTTTAATAAATCATAAAATTAGTTATTAACAAATATAAAGCGAATTCCACTCATTATCAAATTGTTTTACAACATAGTTATATAAAAACGGCCACCTAAAATACCATAACTATAATCGATTCCAAAAATAAATCAAAGATAACAGAAAATATGCAGCAATAAAATCAACAAGAATTTTTCATTAAAATAAAAACACGATAGAAAAATCCGGATGTCGTAAATTAGTAATTGATTTAATAATATGTTTGTGGTGGTCTATTTCAAAGGGTCATTAATCTCCGAATATCAATTCTGTTGTTAATTAATTTCCTTCGAGATAAATTAAATATGATCATTCGACTTTGATGTTGATGAATGAAGAGAATCATTTCTTATATTAGAATTACAGTGAGACAGACACGAGCGCTATGAAATTATGTTCACAATGTCCGTATTCTACTCATAAAGTCGTTTTACAATGAAAGACCAATTATATAACTTCATAATGTTTCTTTTTGTTTGCCTTATCTATCCTAATCTACTATTTCAATTGTATTGTAATTGTTTTACTATACCGATTTTCCCAGTGAGATTAAAAATCTACAACATAAGACTCACATATTTATGAAAACTCCTTCTCATGCAACATTAAAGTCTATCCTTCTATTCTATCATCTTTGCCAATATTCGCTTGACAAGCGGGTTGGCGAGCGCAGTGTGTTGTGTCAGGATGTGGTGACGATGATTGCCCACCGTCCGCTGACCAGCTTATCTCGAAGGTGCGATGCCCAAATGCGCAGTGCGTCGTACAGGAAAGAGTGCCCGATGGGGCAGCCGCCTACAGGCCACGGTGCAACGTACACGGTACCCGTGGTCTGCCTTGTAAGGGGTGAGGGCGCACGGCGGGTTATTTTAGTGGGTGAGGGCCCCACACTACCCCGTTGTCTCCTCGGACGACGGGGTGTGCGTTTAGGTAAATTTTCTCCGTCAAAACAAAAAAAAATATGGTGACGCTGCTGCCCATCACCATCATAGTTGGTGCACAGTTGTTCGCAATACTATGACCTTAGTCGCCTTTTACGACACCTTGGCAAGAAAGAAGTTGGGACTATTCTTCTCTGCCGGTCACCGCACGGCATATGGCTATGTTACCTACTCTCATTGAAATAACTAGACTGAACTAAAACGTATCTGCGGATTGATCTTCTTCCCATCAGTGGGGCTTGGCGACCACCTTAATTGAAACTTGGCGTCACATTTATAATTATTAGAAAGAAAATCTTACTACAATGTTAGACTTATTAGTCAGGTATTATAAGTTTTATAATAAGTTGTACAGAAACTCAAATGTAGTTTTTTACATAACCTATTAAATAATATATTAAGAATAAACACACGATCGTCTGTTTCTAAGGCAACTTAATACCTGTGTACATATTAATAAATATATATTTTACATATATATATTTTTAATAATATAGGTACATATAAATAATACATATCAAAATGTTTAACTACTTTCAGGCTTGGGGCGGAAATCGAACCCACAAGAACCAAAAGACTAGAAAGATGGTCGCTGACAACTGCGCCGACTAGCCAGTTATTGGATTTTAACATACCTGTTAGCTGTCTTAAGATTTATCTTAATTATGAAAATGTCATCGTCATTGTTATAAATATTAACCAAATTAAATATTAACCAACAATCACACCACGTTAACCTAGCCCCGTGTTAAGTTCGTAAGAACTTGTGTTACAGGTACTAGGAACGGAAATAAATTTAAGATATAAATACATATATACATAAATACACATCCATGACCCGGTGCAGACATCTATATTCGTCATACAGATTATCTGCACCTGGCGGGATTCGAACCCGCGACCGCTGCGTAAAGTGTCCAGTTGCCTGACCACTCGACCAGCCGGCCGTCATATATATGTTATATATAAAAAAGCAATATTTTAACTTTTTTTTATATACAGATTTAAATGACTCCTTAAATTTTCATCTCACGTAGTCCATCCTACGGTCCATTGGGTAGGAATCAGTTTCCTACACACTCGGTGCCGGCGTGACACGTGGATGACAAATTATAGCAAGGGGACACGAGTGCTTTAATTTATCAGCTGTATTTACGTGTTGCGAATAAAGTATTGGAAATATTTAGATAGTTAGTAAGCTTAGCATATGTGCGTGTAATCTCCTGAACGCCTGCAGTCGCGGGTTCTATCCCGTTCAGAGCAGATATTTCCATTTGCACAAGTAATTGTTTCTTCTCTAGGTTTATGTCCTTATGAGCCTCCCCAAAGTGCCTCGGAAAGCACGCAAAGCCATCAGTCCGCTTGTCATCATAGACACCTAATTCGCCAACACGCAGTAGTGCAGCGTGGTGGATTAAATACTAACTCTTCTTCCAAATAGAGTGAAAGCCTTTGTTCAGTAGTGTGACGTTTACATGTTGATTCAGTTCTGTTAGTATGTTCACTTCGTGAAAATTAATTGACAAAAATCTATCACTAAGACGCAAAGTCACAGATATAAAGATTTTGGGAACCAAGCGTTAGTTGTCAGTTCATAGTGGAACAAATACTGACCAAGGAATTTATATCATAACTGGAACGCTCACTTAATAAAAACACCTTGAAATATTTGACATAAGGTTGACATTGGCTTATAACATGTAAAGTGATAAATCGTTCCGAGCATTTCGTTGACTACTGGTATTTTGTCTCTTTCGAGAGAGTTGCCTTGAATCCATGGTAGAAAGAGATGCAATTCCGGCCGTAGGAACGGTTTTTGAGTGCACGTGAGCATTCCAGTTTGTATATAAATTCCTTGATGACTGACCAAGAAGAGAGATGGAATTAATATAAACTATTTTGTTCAATAAAATATATCTTTGTGATATTTAAACCTGTCTTTGACTTCATCAAATAAATTTTCCTGACACTCCGACCGTGTTAAGAAATATTGATGAAAAAACTATTACCCCGATATTGAAAACTCAATTCCCTCGATAGAAAGCGTAAGGCGTTTCTTTTCAGCGAATTTCATCATCAATCATCAGACGGGCGAACGATTCGTCAAGCTGTAATGAGCTAGGTCGCGACAGCCGCGCTGGGGGTCAAGAAAAATGAAATAAGTTTTGATGCATGAAACTTAGCACGAACAGAGTATTCTGACGCTGATTAATCGTTATTTATTTAATTTTTTTATACAGATATACTTATATCTGTGGCACTGATTCCCATGTTGTATCTTCATTGGCTTAAGGGTTAATATACTTTGTCGACCGTTGGTGTTTCATGTCTTCATGTCATCCAGTCTGCTGTGTATCAACATACTCAACAAGGTACCAACCACTATATCAGATTTGATAAGCCACAAATTCTCGCTAAAGAACACCGATTCCTACCAAGGATGATTCGCGAGGCTATTGAAATCAAAAAACATCCTTATTTCAATAGAGAGGAGGGTTGGAACGTACCACCAGCTTGGGAGCCAGTACTAAAATTAATTGAACCCAAGGAAAATAAGAACACAGCACGACTTCCAGACACAATAAGCTCATTCTGCATGAATAGGAACGGTTAAAAGTAATAATTTATAATTGTATAAAAAGCGGGGTATGTAACAATTGATTCATTATTCGGACACCCACCACCTCAGTCCCCCGAGATCATGGACGCTGTAAAGGGTCTGAAACGTCGGGAAATAATTTAATTTAATTAAAAATCGTTAAACTGTAAAGTTTTAAAACAAATAAACGCGATAAAATCCGATTTAGACTTTTAATTAAATGAGTAAAATTCGCGTAAATATAAGAAAACAGTACATAACCCTGGGACAGAAAACAGGGTTACTGGCAACTACGCCAATGGGCCAGTCGAATTATAATATAAACTCATTTCTATTTACATATCTATTAAGAAATTTAGCGAAAATTAAATGTAAGTTATAGGCTTTCATATTGAAGTAAGATATTTTGAGGATTTGATGACGATTTTGTTTTGCATAGAGATGTCGCCATATAAAAATTCTATGTTCTTTTACTAATTTGTTTATATTATTATATTTATTGTCAAAACAAAACATTTCATCTCGGAAGAATAAAAACCTTTTTGTGTCACATCCTATTCCCACGTACTCATAAGTCGATACACCTGAGCCCGCCATTATATAGAAAACAATAAAACCGAACGCGACAAACATAAACCGCTGTGTCTTAGGGAAAAATATAAAAATTAACATATAAATAGGTCGCGATTTTGGTGGAAAATATTTATATCTCCCCTGGCAACACTACGTGACGGGAATGGGGAGGCAACACACGTTTACTCATTGTCTATTTCCTGCCTCGTGTGATATGCGCCGTGATTTACTTTTCAATGTTATGATATGGCTGTCTTATTGGAAACAATAAAAAAGAAAATTTTTCGTTCCACCCTTTTACAAGATCTATCAATATGCAGTGGGCGAAGAATTGGTAGCAATCGAATATGGATCAACAGTGTTTACAATTTAGTTTTTTTTCGAAAGGAATGTGATACATAATGAGCCACTGTTGTGTGATTAGCATTTCAATGAAAATATTGATACACTTTTAGATTTTATTAGTTTTATTTATTGTTGCTTTAACTAAGCAATCTCTTTGATTTACCTATGTGCCATTCTGGTAGAAAGCTTGTTTTTTTTTTTTTTGAAAAATCGCTCTATATGAATGATGGACACCTGACGTTTACTTATAAACTTTATTTTTTACTATTCATTGCTTTCTTGCCGAGATGTCGTAAAAGGCGACTAAGGGTTTGGTGGAGTGAGCAACTGTGGACCAACCAGGGTGACGGGCAACAGCATTACCATATTCTGCCACAACATACTGCGCTCGCCAACCCTACTAAGCGTGGTGAGTATTGAAAAACCCTCTCAGAGATGATGAGTGAGACGTACGTTCAGCAGTGGACATCCAACGGCTGATGCGATGGTGGTGATTGCAACATATATAGATAATTGTCTAAAAGTAGAGAAAAATACCTTGTCCTATTTACAGAGTCACTGCCAACTGCGCCATCGGGCTACTCAAATATTATTATTGAAAAGATATTCTGATACTCGTATTCGTAGATTATTATTTATTTATTAAAATAAAACTATGTTTACGTTATGTGTTGTAGAATAACGGTTGACAGCTCTTAAAAGGGTGTAAAACATGTTTCAAAATTTATGAAAAAAATATAATATTTTCCTTAACTGATAAAAAAAGAATCATCAGAATTGGACAACTAAGTAAAAATTTGTGATATATGAAATACATTGGTCGAATTGCTAACGTCTTCTCCTTTTTGTGATGGTTAATCGCTCGCGTGTCCGGGCAATGACCTTTTAGTTTACCAACTGCACAAAACTGCCCAAGGCCTCTCACGTTTTGTTACGTAATTTTCCGCCGGTGATAATGTAATACGTTAATCAACCTGTAGTTGACAGGTGCACTTCGCGTAATAATGCCCGTGTCGAAAAAAGTTGACATGGCCAATATAGCCATAGCGACCATTACTTGACACGGGCGCTTGCGGTTATTGCGGTTAGTTTGTAAACTCTTGTCAACTAGTAGTTGACACGGGCAGTAGAGCAGTTAATAACAGTTCTTTATAAATCTATTAGAGACAGAAAATTTCCATTCGAGTATCCCAAATCCTGCGAAGAAAGAGACTGACTAACTAGATATTGCTTTCAGTTTCATATCTTCCGTTTTCATTATATTTAACGATTTCCCATGGCACTGCAATCATCCATCAAACTGTCAACCAAGTCTACGTTACATTACCAACTAAAAGTACACGTGCTAACTCCCGAAACCCTTAAACTCAACAACCAAGCGAAAATATAAATTTACCAACCAATACACAACAAAATTGAGCCAAAATGAACCTTATTATTTACGTCACAGGAATGAAAAGAACCGCAAATCGTTTTTAAGAATTTAAATTCTGCCAAAAAATGGAAAAACAAATACAATTACGATTTGAAGTTTTTCGTACCCTATTTCGACGGAATAAGGATCAAAATTGAAGCGAAATTGAAAGATAATTTATGCGTGATATATTTCCTGCTGGGCATTTCGCTATTTTTCACGAGAACAACGCTTTGAATACTTGAAGAAAATGTTTATTTTGCATGACTAATATAAACGAAGAATACTTTATGTCTATCATGATTTAAGACGCTGACGATCAATGTCTGCTATTCATGGTCTAAAGGTAATGCAAATTTTGTAAAAGTTTACCATTAGATTAGATATCTATAATGTCTATAAAATGAGATACTAAGAATGAAAAAAAAAAAGTATCAAGAATATTAGCAGACTGTAATTATTTTGAAATTTTTACGTTAAATTGCTTATCTATAATATAAAAATAAGTCGGGTTTTCCTTCCTGACGCTATAATTCCAGAACGCACGAACCGATTTCCACGGTTTTGCATTCGTTAGAAAGGTCTCGGGCTCCGTGAGGTTTATAGCAAACAAAATTGAGAAAAAATTCCAACAGAAAAGCAGGAAAACAGGGAAAATCATTTTTCACATACAGCGCCATCTCTGATACATTGCATGTATTACTTCATCTTTTAATCCCCAAACGAAATGTTACAAAAAAAATGGTTGTCTGTAAAGTCGGTTTACAGACGATAATTTTTACGTGATAACGTCATAAGAAAACACAGATGTAGAAATGTATACTTTTATGAATCGAATTGAATTATTATCACATATATATGATAGTGTGTATTACTTTATATATATATGATAGTGTAGTACGATAGGAAGATGATAGGAAAAGTAGAAAATCAAGGGGAGTGTTTCAAGTGGTACTCTCTACCAAACAATTGACAAATCACAAAACAGTAGGGGTGTGCGATAATTATCTATAATTCGTAAATACTCGATAATTTTCCATTCAATAATTATCGATAAGTGTTATTCGATAATTTTGATCAGATAATTATCGATAATTTTTCATTCGATAAATGTCGATAACTATCGATCGATAATTATCGACAACTTTCGTCAACTATCGATAATTTTTATCCGATAATTATCGATAACTGTCGCCAACTATCGATAACTTTTCCTTCGATAATTATCGATAACTGGTCATACGATAATTATCGATAAAACCATTCGATAATCATCGATAGTAAAATTATCGATATTTTTTAACGATGAACATACCTACTTCTACCAAACAATTGACAAATCACAAAACAGTAGGGGTGTGCGATAATTATCGATAATTCGTAACTACTCGATAATTTTCCATTCGATCATTATCGATAATTATCGATAAGTGTTATTCGATAATTTTGATCCGATAATTATCGATAATTTTTAATTCGATAATTATTGATAACTATCGACCGATAATTATCGATAACTTTCGTTAACTATCGACAATATCTATCCGATAATTATCGATAACTGTCGCCAACTATCGATAACTATTCCTCCGATAATTATCGATAACTATTCATTCCATAATTATCGATAACTATCTAATAAACGATTCGATAATTATCGATAGTAAAATTATCGATATTTTTTTCCGATGAACATCCCTACAAAACAGTTCGCGTGTAGATTGCGTGGCGCCACTGTCTCTTTTACTCAAACGCGGTTCGAAGGAGTGTAAGACAGAACGTTTGGGCTAATCGTGCCTCTCTATCGCTTGTTCTGCGCTCTCGCTCACTAATTGTGACAATGATGACGTCATCTTCTTCGAACGGGCACCCTTTCTTCAATTTACTAGACATTATCACGCCAAAAACGAAGCCATCTGGTGGCGAAACGGAGTTCGCCGGGTTTGCTAGTCTTTAATATAATTAATGAAGGACGTAAATAATTATCAACTACTTTCCGATCTAACTACTGTTTGTAATAAAATAGTGTAAGAAATGAAGTTACTTTGAAGAATTTCCAGCGGGAAACTCATGGGGCACATAGCTGGTGTAACATATAATGTGAGAACGATGCATTGTATTTTTGTTTTTAGATTAAAGACGCGATAAAGTATTTAACAGCTTGAATTATCTATACAGGAAACATAGACAATTATTTTTTCACTACACAGTGTGTTATTTTGTAACCGAAGTCAAGGTTTAAGTCTACAAGAATCAATGGCTTCATCTAGCCCTAATGTCTTCAAACTTCACTCAGTACTTACCTGGCTATAGTGTGCAAGTGTGCGCTTGTGGCCAGTTTCACCAGTGGCCGGTGTGGTGGGCGACTGGGTCTCGTTGGCGGACTGTAAGTGTACTCCGAAGCTTCATTTCCTGTGCCGGCGCCCGTTAGCCACGACCAGTGTTCCGTCATCGTTTGTCACTTCACTTCACTTTACGAATTTCATAAGTTCGTTTTAATTTAATTTTTATATCGTATGATTCGAGAAGATAGACATTAGCATTAATTTAATCGTTTCTAGGAATGTACAACAATGATGATGACGACGCGTTGGCGCAGTGGTCACAGTAACTGACTCATGCGCTAGCGGTCGCGGGTTCAATCCCCGCACATGACAAATGTTTGTATGGGCCATACAGATGTTTGTCGTGATCTGGACGTTTGTACTTGTGAATTATGTGTGTTTCCGGACCCCCGACACAGGATTTACATCCTACTGGGGGCCGTTGAGTGTGAGACGTTTATTTTTATTATTATTATCTATTAAAATAATTTTGGCTTTTGGAATTGTAATAAAAATAAATAAATTAGGAGCTGTAATAACCAGTTTACAACACTTGCAGTTTAATATTTTTAACTGTTTCTGATTATTGTACACTTGTTTCAAATAATTTTTTTTCATCGTTTCTAGTTTTTTGACCAAACATCTATTTTTTAAATCATTTATTAGCTTAAAAAAAGTCTACACATATTAAAATACTTTCAAAACCTATTTATTATAATAAATGTAATATTTTAATTAATTTCATTTAATTATCAATAACCATTATTGATAAAAAAAAGTTGGGTTCTATAAAAATTTACAATTTTTTAAGTATATTTACAGTAATCATTATAACCTGTGTATTGACGATTGAGAAACGCACTATGAAAATGTAGCAACTGCGCTTCCACAAAATATGCGATTCTTGGAAATTTATGGACATTTAAACAATCTCATCAAACTCCCCAACATCCAGTAATACATCAAATTCAGAGCATCGCAGCCTCTCAACGAACTCATTCCTCAAATCTCTCTCATTTACAACTCTTATTAAATTTACGAACAATGATTTATAACGCCTCAGCATCCGTCTACAGCTGACGTCTTCCTGATGCAAAATATTCACACCAAAATGAGCATTGCTACAAAGATGATACGGATTATTGACAAACTTTAAGAGATTAAGATAATAAATACACTTTAACTGTTGAATCACGTCAAATTATACCTTATTCCGCCGTAATAAAGATCATATCAAAAGCATTCTCGTGCAACTCCCACGTCAATCCGAGGAAATGCGTTTAGCGCCCTTCGGAAAATAGCGTTATTACTATTCCCCTGTAAAATACAGTCCCGAGTGAGGGCGAAAATCGGAGCATACGTTTGTCTCACTCACACACCCTATGAATGAGAGGGTGGGAAGTTATGGAATTCATTCATAATAGGGCTAGTTCGGGGTTTCGTCTGTAGTAATAAATCTTAAGCCCCTTACGATATAAAGATATGGGAAAGACATGGCGTTATACGGTGTATTGTATTAACCGCACGGGGCTTGAGACTGAAATATACTATGGATTTATATTTATATAGCCTAAGCTTAGCTGTTCATGGTTCGATTTTATAAAGCCACATACATTATAAAGAGTAAGAACAAAAGACAATTTGCCACAGTATCGTTAGCCATATATACTTATATAACACATAGTAGACATCTGTCTGTTATACGAGTGTCGTATCTACGTTATATAATTTTTAACCACATTTTTGCAGGTTGTTAAAAATTAAAACACTCTAGCTCTCCCTCATAATGAAAGTAAAAATTACGTGAATAAAAAATATATAATTTTTCACTTTATTAAAATTTTGGCGTTAATCTTAATGGCCTTCCGAAATAAGGGTCGGGACGATCTTCTTAACATTCATAACTGATGAATTTCAAAACACGCTCCTTTAGTATTCGCGTTACGGTTTTGTTATTACGTCACAAGAAAATACCTACATAAATATAAAGTTGAAATAACGTATAAAAATTATGATATTTTTATTTTAAGAATGAGCTTCATCAGAGTACAATGTGTAAATAAAAATGTAATTGATTATATAGCATACAATATGGACGGTAATTGATTGGTTATAATTAATAGTTTCTTGAATTGGCTAAAAACCAAAACGCTGTTTCATACAAACAAACCCACAATATTAAAAAGGGCGAGCTTATGTTAATTTAGTCCGTAGCGAAAAAAAAAAAAAACAGACTTTAGTATCAGTGTATAATACATCGTCTTTACCGCGAACAGCCGTCCATCCCTCATCTTTGACGCAGTTTACCGACACTTGTGCGTTTGTTTGACGTCGCTCGTGAAGAGCGCCCTTAAACTTGTAATATTAACTTTGTTTTACAAAACGAGCGTGCAAATTTAATTGTTTATTTGTGAATTGTTAATCATTCATTAGCGCAGTTTTGTTAACAGTTATTTCTATGTTAACAGAAAAGTTTAAGTTTTACAAAAATTTTGAAGTGCAATTTAAAATTGATATATCCTTCTTTTATTTCAAAATTATTGCACATGATTTATGATTGATTTTATTCATTATTGATTGAGTTTGCATTAAATAAACTTCTAATACTCAATGGCTCCAAGGACGACGAGATTCCGTATCGTGTGTCCGGAAACACAATAGAAACCTTTAGGTTTCGTCAAACGTCAGAACAACAAACATCTGGATGACCAAAACATTTCTCATGAACGGGTATCGAAACGGAATAACTACGTCGTGGTAGAAAAATCATTTACAATTCAGAAATCGCTACATTTTAACATTAGGTACATTATAAACTCAACTAATGTACCTAATGTTACCCAGCTACCGTACCTAAGTTAATTACAATATTTAATTAACTAAGTTAATATCTAGCGTCTCGGGAGACATCAACTTATTATTACTCGTATATTATTGGCTTTATTAAAGATTACAATAAATAGCATACAATACGGACGGTCGTCCGCGAGATGGACAGACGACTTGCAGAGAGTCGCCGGAAGTCGTTGGAAGGAGGCTGCTTCGAACCGGTTGCTCTGGAGGTCAATCGGGAAGACCTACGTTCAGCAGTAGACATCAAATGGCTAATGTGATGATGATGGTGATGATGATGGTGATGATGATGATGATGATGGTGATGATGGTGAATACAATAATTATTTCGGAACAATTAAAATAACGTGTATCCATATGACTTATGTTTGTTCCTGTCTGTCTAATAATGATAAAATCCATAATAACTTTAAGTATATATTAAAATTACATGAATATAATCTAAGAAAATAATTTTCTTCGACCCCCAACACAAATAACAGTATAATATTTGTAATACGAGTGATATAATAATACTTTATTTGATCAATTTCACTCGGAACGGTGACGCGTGTCGCCCCGTGTGCGCGGGTGTGACAGTCATAAGTATGGCAGAATTGCCGCTTGTGAGAGAATACATCTGCTGAAATGAATTAAGGCCGATTCTTATGATCTGTTTGTGATTTTATTTCTATTTGTAAATATTTCGGCGGTTATTACTTTGCGTACACAGCAATAGTTTCGTACCATTGTACAATACTTCATTAATTCTATATATTTTTAAGATCGAATTGGAAATGCCGAAAAAACTCCTCTCTTGTATAAGTCAGTTTAAATTTTTAAGAAGGTTTTTAATGCATGTACTGTGTATACGATTATTAGTCTATGAACATTTCTGTGACAAACGGGCAGACGGACAGCGGAATCGTAGAAGTAGAGTCCAGTCGACGCCCTCTCAATACAGAACTCTCACACGCCTTTTCTACTAAATTACTTGTTCTGCGGTTTCACCCTCGATAATAGGAGTACTCAACGATCGTATTTGTCTATGATACGAAATAATATCATTTTTGTTCAGTGTGCTCAGTTTTTATAACAATGTAATACACTATTGTGAGACAATCATGATATTTATTCTGTTGATTTTTTTAATTATTCAATAAAAAATATAGCAAAAATCTTGTTAATTTATAAAATTTTATTTTGATAGTTTTGTTAAAATCTCTACTAATACTATAAAACTTTTAGAGTGTGTGGTGATCTTGGAATTTATCGATCTATAAATATATGTTGAAAACCCTATTTTATAACAGACAATTATAGACTTTAAAATATTCCGTGATGTCACCAATCACTGAAGCAAAGTCTAAACAATAAAACCCGGGTGAAGAAATGCTTAAAACGTACGTAAGATTATGGAAACTTTTATGTATATATATTTAATTATAATTTGCTGTCGTAAAATAAAAGTAAAATCCACACAAACTGATCAAATAAAAAAATAAACATTGTTTATATTGTTTTATTAAATTTTTTCTTTTTTATTTATTTATACCTAATTAATTACACAGGTCTGCGAATTTTATTTTTCTAAAAGTTTTTTTCAAATAATGTTTTTATTCCTTGTAAATGTTCTAAAAATAATATAAAACAGTATTCAAATGATATGTATCACGTCAAATATACAAGATATAGATGGTATAGATTTTTGATAAAAAATATATGGAGTAAACATTTGATGAAATAAACAATAACGATTTAAGAATATTTTACAAACTTTTAATATGTTATTGCTATCAAACTAAATTACAATAGTATATTAAAACAGAACAATCAATAATAATGTTGTTTTTTTAATGAAAAGCTAAGACTTGTTGGTTTTCTTTTATGAACTTTTGTTTCATCTCAGTGCAACATGCAACAATAGTCGGACATCATATTAACGTCCTAATGACCTTGATATGTACCTTCTTTCAATCTCTTTTATATCTTGATAGAATCGTTTACCTTGTTCCTCACTGTAGTCGCCAAGATTTTTTGGGAAACAATCCATGTGAGACGTCGGAAAGTAAATTTTCTAACTCATATTACAGCCTAAGTTCTTATAGGCATTTAACGTTTCCTGAAGAATATTTTTATATTCAGGATCTTTTGTAGTACCTAGGAACTTAGAAACAACATTTTCAAAGCCATTTCAAGCATTTTTTCTAGGGTTCTCATCACTTTTTCAAATTCTACATCCTTGATAATTTTCCTGATATTGGATCCCGGGAATATTTCCTCTTTGAACTTAGCATCAAATAAACTAGGGAAACATGAGCAAAGATACTTAAAAGTATTTCCATCTTGTGGTAAAGCCTTTAAAATCTGTTTCATCAAACTATTGCGATTAAAATTTTCACACATGATCGGCGTAATTTATCCAGAAGCGATGCCTTGTCTTGGTGACATAACCTCAAACCAAAGTAAGAGAAATAAACATTTTTTACAAAGTTGGTCATGTTTTTTCTTTGTTTTACTGTAGTATATTGTCCACATATGTAGCAAAATATATTCGGATTATTTCTGCAAGTCCTAGAAACCATACTTAAACATAAACATATACATAATATTTTTATCACACGTGATAAAACGTAATCACGTTTCTTAATGGCGCTCTTTTCTTTTCTTTTTTTTTTCAGACGCTTTAAATTTTTCTGGGTGGTTATAAACTATAGAACGGTTAATCATAGACTTTAGAATGATCGGCTACAGAGTATAGGATGGTTGGTCAGAGAAAAAAAAAATATAGATTATGGAATTAATGTTGCAAAGAAATTACCGACTAACTATATTTGTTAAACTTAAGTGCAAAAAAAATGTGACGTGATACATTCAAATAAAGCTTAAATTTGCAATATATAGATTAATATCAACACATTATACGTGAAATTATTCAAAAAACTTTTTCATCGCAGACCTGTGTTATTTGTGATACGTATTGTATGAACAATGACGATATCTTACATTTGAGTTAACTAGACTCCACTCGTTGAAGGGAGGACCCTCTCACGAGTGATTTACTGCCACTGGAATATATTAGTTATCCAGACGTTTCTAGAAAGGGTAGTGGATGATTAAAAAGATTATTAGGAAATGTATGAACTTAAACAGCCTATAAACGTCCATCGCTTGGCGGAGGCCTCATTTCCGTGTAGGAGAATGGAGGTTAATTCGCTGCTATACTACGGTTTAGCGAATTACAAATATATATTAAAAATAGTACTTTTTAAAATCGTAAAGATGCCTAAAATTAAAATAGGCTTTAGCTTAAGCAATAAATATTATAATGTTCCTATTTTATTTAAAACTACCTAAAATATTATGAAATACAAAAACGAAACCGCGACGACAGTGTTATGGATGGAATATTTAGATCTTAATCAGAAAAATTCACCCGTTCGAATCCGGAATAGCACTACGGTTTTAAGGCCTTTTTTAATTCATCTCATACTCTAGTTTGAAGAAAAATGTCGTAAGGGAAGTGTATTTCTTGGGATAAATTATCGGATGTGTATTCATAAGTCTATATCTTTCACTGATTTATTTAGTTCTTAGAATCTCAGCCTAGCAGTGAAACCATAACAAGTTCTTTACATTTTACTGGTACAGTAAATAAAAAAGAAAACTGCCCACTTGACATTCGTAACCAAAATCTGCGACTATGTGACTACTGCGACGACTATTATTAATTAGGATTAATTAATGGCTTTGACTAGTACCAAGATAGTACCTACAGATGACTAGCCACTGTCACGTAGAATAGAGAAGGGACGAAGGAGATTAATCGGTGCTGTTGAGGTTACAACCTCAACAGAATTTTGAAGATCGTAGAAATAGAAGATATTTTAGGTTAACCCTTAACAACACAAACATTTAAAATACAATGTATATACTTAAATATTATTAACAGGTTAACAGTCCACAGACCACATATGGTATGTAACGCGAAAGTACTCCCAGTCCACAGACCATATGTGTTCTGTTCGTCCATACAACTTTAAGGGTGATTAGAAAAGTGGACGTGTAGAGAATTGCATCATTTTGGAGCGGACTTGACAGGACACATCATGTAGAATATAAAAAGTGCTGGGACATGGAGAACAGACGTGCGGTTCGGTAGAAATCCGTGTTTGAAAAAAAATTTTTTTTTTTTCTTTCGACATCGTTGTCGTCGTCGGAATCAGAATCAGGTGGTGCAGTTATTTGAAGCTGTTGTGGAATGTCATTAGAATTGTCGCCAAAAATTACACGAGAAGTAGACGGATGAGATATCAACATAGTGTCAAAAATATCGTCAACCAAATATTGTTCATTCGACATCGAATGTGTTGAAGAGTGCTGGACGTTTATGTTTTCATTCATTGCCTGGCTACTATTTAGACGGTCAGGTGATACATCACTAGGGAAAAAATCGGGATCTGCTACGCTGTCGTCATCATCGAAATCAGGCACATCACTATTCACTTCGGCTTCATTCCCACCTTCATCCGACGAATCTGACTGATTATTTTGTTCGCAGTCACTCTTTTCTAATATTCTTCTCAACTCTTCGTCAGTATACGTATTTTTTCTACTCATTTTCCAGCAAAAACTCGAAATTCAACAGAAAACAGCAAAAACTTATGAACACCTGTAATTACTTTCGTTTTTTTTCAACAACAGATAAAAAAGCAACTAATTCAGTAGAATACATATTATTATGACGTCTATGACATTAGTAAATGTAATCAATCATAAGCGTCAATTTTTACTCATCTATTTCGTTGATATTGACAACAATATTTACAGACCACTTATGGTCTGCGGACTCATGAAGCCGATTTTGGTCATTTTTGTTTCACAGAGTCCACAGACCGTATGTGGCCTGCTTTAAAAAAAAAATCTTTCAGAGAAATATTTTTATATTTTACTATATTTACTATCTACCTAGACCTCTATGATAACAACTAACACAAAAACTTAACTGGACGTATGAAGAATTTTCACTCTGAAACTTGGACTGTTAACCTGTTAATAATCTATTTACAATTATATTATTGTAGAGCAATCACAGACATATATATCCATTATTTCCAATTTCATTTTGTTCCGTTTAATAACAACAATTTGTTTTCAAAACTGTAGGTATCTTAAATAAATACATTTCAGTACTAATACAGACTAAACACGATCACAGTGTGACAGCGCTCCGTCAGACTGTAAAGGACTTGATATGAACAGCGCCCTCCAGTCCATGCAGTAATCGTACTGCAAATGTTCTTTAAAAGCCCCACATTACTCTGTGAAGTCGCTTTTACTTTTCTCCATCATTACGTACTCAATCTAGCGCCCGTCACTCTCTATTAATAGTAGGTACGCCGCCTTTTGTCACAAATGGATTTTAATTCTTTTTTTGTTTTATTTCGAACGCTTTGATGAGATATAGAGCAAAGATGATTTAAAATTACTTTAAAAGTATGAAGAAAATTATAAATTTAGATTTAATAATTTATTTTCATTAATCAATATATACTATCATTATTGTACTCTATTAAATAATAGTAATAATTTATTTGTTACCAGGGCCAGGTGTCGTTTCGGGTGGTAGTTGAATCACTTCCGGAGATTCGTAGCACCTCCTGCTCTACCGTTACCCACGCCGCTACCGTAGGCGAGAATAGTAGGGTCGCCGGGGACTGGGGGCCTGGACTCTTTGTTACATCTTGTGGGGGGATATGCCAATAGTCGTCACGCTTGGCAGGCGATTTGGCGAGTGGAGAGTGTTAAGGCAGAATATGGTGACACTGCTGTCCACCATCAGTCCGTTTGATGCACAGTTGTTCGCACCATTATGGCCTTAGTCTTCTTTTACGACTCCTTGGCAAGAATGAGGTCAGGACTAATCTTGTCTGCCGGTACCCGTACGGCAGAGAAGAATAATAGTCCCTGGAAAACCTCAACATTACTAACATTATGCTTAATCACCTCAATGGAGTTTTCAACAGGTGGGTCGTATAATGAATGTGGACAAGACGCAAAATCATATCAAATGTCCATTTCGGGCCAACCCTGATATCAGTTGGAAAATCTACTCTCGGAGTTGTTGACGAGTACATCTACCTAGGACAAAATGTCCAACTTGAGAGGTCCAACTTTGAGAGAGTAATAAAGTAAAATAAAATAATTCTATATTAATTTTAATAAAAATAATATGAATAATTAGGAATAGAATGGGACATCTAGGCCGCATTGCAGCGCAACGTGCAATTACAAAAAATATTACAAAGCAGTTTCATTGTAAATAACAAAGGGGCTATAATTTTACTTAGTTAAACGACTTGCTTCATTCGCTTTTATTATATTACCTGACTGATATTTTTATCTGTTACTTGACGGTAAGTGATTACCTCATGAATACTTGCAGTTCCCGTGGAACTTATTGCGTTACTAAATAAAGAGATTACGAATATTCGCGTGCTCTAAGGAAAGACCATAATCAGCAAATAGGTTTTGTGAAACCAGATGATCGCCGGCTTAAACCGGGCTGAGATAACTATTTTTTGAGAAGAAAACCTCTGTCAGAAAACTTGAGTCATATTCTCTAACCCAGAGATGAATAGTATGACGGATTAAATTATAACACTCCTGATTCATAGGATAAGAGGTCGATGTAATACGTATACGAGCTGGTACAATTCAAAAAAAAAGAAAGGCTAAATGGGAAATTTCAGCTTTCAGTACTTAATATATATATTTTTCGATTATTAAGAATCTGTTGCTTACAAAATATTTTTCAGTCAAATAATAAAATAATACCAACAGATATCTATACACTAACGACGAGTAATGTTTCGTCCATACGTCATTAGCGTTACAATACAATAAACGAACATTCGATATTAAACCCAATACAGTAAAACAGTTGCGTTGA